>PRKT01000058.1:0-20438 GCA_003671525.1 Saccostrea glomerata | reverse complement strand
AGAAATTTCTATTTTTAGTAACCACGGCAACACCGTTCATCGAAATCAAAACCCGATGCACAGAATTATGTATCTTAGTGTAGTCTACTTGTGTGCCAAGTAATATTGAAATTGGACCAAAACTGTAGGAGGAGTAGCATTTTGAAAGAATTCCAAAGAAATTTCTATTTTTAGTAACCACGGCAACACCGTTCATCGAAATCAAAACCCGATGCACAGAATTATGTATCTTAGTGTAGTCTACTTTTGTCCCAAGTTATATTGAAATCAGACCAAAACTGTAGGAGGAGTAGAATTTTGAAAGAATTTCACAGAAATTTCTACTTTTAGTAACCACGGCAACACCGTTCATTGAAATCAAAAACCGATGCACAAAATTATGTATCTTAGTGTAGTCTACTGTTGTGCCAAATAATATTGAAATTGGACCAAAACTGTAGGAGGAGTAGCATTTTGAAAGAATTCCAAAGAAATTTCTATGTTTAGTAACCACGGCAACACCGTTCATCGAAATCAAAACCCGATGCATAGAATTATGTATCTTAGTGTAGTCTACTTGTGTGCCAAGTTATATTGAAATTGGACCAAAACTGTAGGAGGAGTAGCATTTTGAAAAATTGTTTACACACAGACAGACAGACGGACGGACGGACGCATTACTATCGCATAAGCTCATCTGGTCTCTGACCAGTAGAGCTAAAAAATAAACAAATTGATGGAAGACCTAGTCTGCATAAATTGATGTTGTCAAATAAATGTATAACATCAGCATCCCTTTAATATCAAGTTCAGTATTGGAGTTTAAAATAAGCGATTGTATTGATGACCAAAAGATAAAAAAAATTCCGGGTTTCATTTTTTTCACTGAATAGCTGTAAGGTTTAAATGTAATCAAAAGGCTCAAATTTAGTTAATCATGAGAAATGCTTGTATTACATGTTTTGTTATTACAAAAATTAATAATTGTTAAGTTAAAATCATTATACTGTATCCATAATTCTGGAACGACGGCGGGTGTGATCGGTCGGCAGGGGATGCTCACTCATCCATGCAACCTGACCCCAACTGTGGTGTTTTGGAGGTCCATGATTTTGAATACTGTTCGCGATCTTTATATGTTTCATGTTTAAGCTCTATCCTTTTGTTTGTCTCTGATTTAAGCGGAGGAATTATTGGTGGAAGTATTTCCGCATTTATCTTCCTCACTACCGGAGCGGTGTTCTGCTGTTGTTTCTGTAGATACCGGCATAGGAGAAGGCAAACAACTGGCACAGTCAGATACCTCAACTCTGGAACAACCAATACGGCCATCATAACAAGTACGTATACCTTATGCTTTTATTATACGCTCTTTATTAATTACATGTTCCCTTTATAAGCCCGCGTGGTGAAATCAAGTCGTGGAAACTTTACCAAAAAAGAAATTGAGTATTTGAGTTTTTCAGCAACTTATAAAGAGTATGAATGGCGAATTCAATTTTTTTATGTAAGGCAGCAAGACTCCTAATGACAGGTTTATATTTGTAGCAGCAGCGAATTCGAAACAATTTCGTTGCGTAATCTAAGGCATTTTCTGTATCTGCAAAACATTTTTAAGGTTGAATTAAGATTTTACTATACCTTTACCTAGATAAAACAAAATATAATAAATTATCCTAATAAAACTAGTAGGTGCTTTGATCAGATGATCTTGATCATGTGTGCTGAAATATGCTTCATTTTCGAACACTAAGAAAGATAACTCATTCACTCTTTAATCATGCATCTGAATTTTATTAAGTACAAATACAATATAATTTTTTCCATTACAGCAAACACGACACCGGGTGTGGTTCATCCTCCTCCGTATCAGAGCGGTCCAGCATCAAATGTTGCTGTCCTCCAGCCTGCCACCGGACAAACATTTAGTCCACATTATAACGAGCCTGCCCCAGCGTACGATGCAGTATTTGGTCCAGACGGAGGAACAGCTCCGACCTATCCGTCTCCAGACAATGGGTTAAGCCTTAATGCCGATGGGAACAAAGAATCGCCTTATCCAACATTGCCAAACAACAACCTTGACTCAAATGCGACTTCGCCTTATCCGACATAAGGATATCATGGAATTTTTTATACTGAAAAACAAAACACACCTTGGATCCGATTTAACATGGATTCCTATTATTTTATTCATGAGTTTGAGACACAATGTTTTCCTTCGGAAGGTTGGAGAATTTAGGTTTCTGAATGTTAAATCATAATAGTACCTTCTGGACTTCAAAAACAGTTTGTCTCCATGTTCTTATTTGAAAAAGCATAATAAAAGTTTTCGATCATTTCTTTTTCTGTTGAGTTTATACATGCTTGTGTCTGTTAAGGGGGAATGCCAAACCAGTATTTTATTTAACATATCTTTAAGACATCCCTTCTTAACTTTGGTTTTAGCATTGAAAGGTCGGTATCAGCTTTTATTTTGCAAACAGATGCTTAATATTAATTTTGTCGGTATTAATTGAATATGTAATAAATTATGTAAAGAGAGACTGGAGAGACATTCTAATTTTTTAAATAAAAATTATTAATGAAAAGAAACATAAGACAGCATATGTTTTGACAAGGTTTATGAAGATTTTAATCATGCGTAGGTCTAAAATATGTTTACAAATAATGTGATTTAATTTTATAAATAATTTTGGTAAAGAACTTAAAATGTCTAAACGGATTTTCTTGACATGTTTCATTTGATATTGATATTATGCATTTATTAATAGCAATATTTTAACATTTAGCATCTTATTTGTGACTAACATTTCTTTTCGGTTTCAATGCAAAAAGTCTTTTAAAAGATATACATCGAAGAGCTCATGTTGGCCTTTTAAGACCAAAACCCTAACTCAATAGGGATGTCTTAAAGACCTATGGAAAAAATTTTGATGTGGTATTCCTTCTTAAGTCACATATAAGATTTTCCAAATGTTTGTTACATTCTTAGGATTCCCTTTATTTAAAAAAAAAATAATTTGATAAAAAAAAAAAAAAAAAACTAATAATTTTTTTAAATGTCATGGCGATAAAATTTTTTTATAACATTTATCCGGCTCAAAAACTAGTAATTAAATCACAATTAAAAATTATAAACATCTAATGTGGATTACCTAGCATGGTATGATTATTATTTTTGCATATTTAAAAGTTAAGGTCATTTATTATAACTATTTAGGCTAAAATATTGTCCGACTTATGTTTCAGTAGCAATAGTACGATTATTAGCGAAAACCAATACATTTTTAAACGATTTGCATACTTATACATGAATACTTCGGTGTTATTCAACTGGGGAATAACCTAAAATAGCATATACTCTTGAAGAGCGGCCAATTGTTATCTCAACATCTTTCTTTTTTTGTAATTTAAAAAAAGGAATTCAACACTGAATAATTTACCTTCCTGAATGCATGCGGCGCAATTTTCCATTCGAGTTCCGATCAGTTCCACGCATATCCACTCCTCGTTATTGTGTTTAAAGGTTTACCTGTTTACAAAGCTTATGCATCATGACTTTTATTTTTTCCCACGGTGTTTCCCCTCAAAATTTGAATTTTTAAATTTATGTTCATAAAGGTTTGCAATAAATTTATAATTAATTTCTTAATTCGTTGGATATACATATTATATCTTGCACAGCAATAAAAAAAAACATTTTTAATGTATTATAGTTGATAATTGTAATAGTGTCTTCACTTCTTAGTAATAGATTTAGAAAATCTAATATTCCCTAAAATATTACGAGTATCCGATGAATACATCAATATTTTTCCACTGTCTATATATCTTTGTTCTTGAACAGAAAAAAAAACTATTACCCGAATATTTTATATGTATATCATTATAATTATGTTGTACCGACTGTTGTTTGTAGAATGATTTAAATCATTGTTTGAAAAATCTTTTAATGGAAAACTTAAAAAAAAATATTCAGCCACCATTGATAGTTACGACAAATAAACCTTTAAAAGAAAATGAAGATAAAGAACAGTAATTAAGTTCAAAAGTGCATTGATACCAAAAATTTCCTTTAAAAAAAGCAAACAAAGACCTCTTATAAGATATCAGAGATGGACCAAGTTGCATTTCTAATTAGGAAAAAGGTATTAGTTGCTAAGATAAAACACTTCCTGCTTTTTTTTCTTTTCTTTTTTTTCAATTTTGGGCTTTTAGAAATATCGTTAAAGAGTTCATATGTTTATATTTCCTTTTTCATCTATCAGAAGAAAAGATGACTTACACCATTCTGGTAGTTACATATGCATGAAAGTTGCATTTCAAAAATTTCCTTTAAAAAAAGCAAACAAAGACCTCTTATAAGATATCAGAGAAGGACCAAGTTGCATTTCTAATCAGGAAAAAGGTATTAGTTGCTAAGATAAAACACTTCCTGCTTTTTTTTTTTTTTTTTAATTTTGGGCTTATAGAAATATCGTTAAAGAGTTCATATGTTTATATTTCCTTTTTCCTCTATCAGAAGAAAAGATGACTTACACCATTCTTGTAGTTGAAATGCATGAAAATTTAATAAGATTTATTAAGGTTTTTAAATATGCTGTCCAATTATGGCTGTTCATATGAATTGATATCATTATATTTTAAATTCGAATGATGTTGCTTGTTAGTTAATTAAATTAATGATACACATGTATGATGCAACCACTTTTTATCAAAATCATTAAAAGAAAAACTCAAGGGATGTTTATGTAAGTAAAATAATTAAGTTTTAACACATATCATTTAATTTTTCATTCTCGGATTCACAAAACTGACATTAAAGGGACATATTCTACGTATCAAATGTAGATCCCCTTCTATATATTATGAAATAATTTTCTCCCTCATGCTTTTCCCGACCCCATCTCATTTTGCATCTCCTGCGACCCGGTCTAAATTTTTTCTCCTACATGTACCTCATTTTATACTGTCTTCACCCTAAGACATTGTCAAACTGGACGATACAAATATTCAATAACGTTTCAAAGTTTCAAGCGCTATTTCGCAATTCAAAGAACAAACATCTTGGAAAGATTAGATTTATCTGTAGTGAAAAATTATTTTATATACATGTCAGACAGGGTAGGGAAGGGGTATTTTATTTAATGTTATGACGATTAAATCCAAATAAAGTCAATCTTTCAATGTATTTATACTTTAAAAATGATAACATTACTGCCTTACACGTAAAAAAAAAAATTTGCAAATGAACAGTCACCATTTGCGTTATAACAAAGAAAAAGAATCATTTAATTGATGTAAAAGCAACTGTAAATACACAAGTACTCTCCTATATTTTATGTGAATGA
Source organism: Saccostrea glomerata (assembly GCA_003671525.1). Classification (NCBI taxonomy): domain Eukaryota; kingdom Metazoa; phylum Mollusca; class Bivalvia; order Ostreida; family Ostreidae; genus Saccostrea; species Saccostrea glomerata. The sequence continues at coordinate 15,105 of PRKT01000058.1, read as the reverse complement.
AACGTTGATGACATGGTCAGTTTTTCCTATGCACTGGTCAAATGAATTTTTTGTTTGTTTAAATATATTATTTGCAGATACCTGCACTGTTCAATATAGGTAATTTTCTTCTTAAATTCCAGAAATAATAACAGTAGCTGGGTGTGTTGTCTTTTTCACTTCAGAGGGATTTAGTCGGTGAATTAATTTTAAAAACTTGAAAATCAAACTAGTAAGAATGTTTTGTTTATTTATCATATATTTGTCTATATCGTCTTTAAATCTGCATTGATTGTGGTTATTTTCTTATCAAAAAAGAAATTCTTGAACTAAAGAGCGAAAATTATGCGGTTTGATTTATTACTTTCGAAAAAGGAAAGTGAATTTATAAAAGTTCGAACTAAACTAGTAAGCACAATATTCCGTTTTCTTTTTTTATATTTTACTATAACGACTTTATATCTTGGAATTTAAGATGAAAATATAACAAAGAACAGGCAGAATTACTTTAGATATTATCTTAATACCCCCAATGTAAATTACTCCTAAAATGTAAACAACATGATTGCGAAATACCCCGCAATCTCTCGAATTTGGAAATTTTCCATCCGGGTCTCTCTCAGTATAAAGGTACAAACAAGTACATATAAAGACAAGTTTTACTTTAAAAATTCGAAGTATATACTAGTAGCCTGTCACTTCAACAATATTAGTTTCCTGCCTTTTAAACCCAGATCCAAGTTAAAAGATGACTTTAAATAATTCATCATATATTTTGTTAATTTGTTGGATTTGTCTTTTTCTTGCTGAAGGTATGTCGTATATGGCAATTTTCATAAATAAACCACAAAAAATTCTCCTTCATGTACATGTTTATTGATGTGCTTGCTATTTTCTTAGCAAATATGTTGATGGTTTACTGTATATCTGTTTAAAATAAATCACGGATTAATCAGTTATGGAGAGAACGATCGAGGCATTTATGCCTGCTGTTCAATCCATTTCAGTGAATAAAATATATTTTAAACTAAAATTAATCACAAAACCCAATTTTTGAATTTACATTAAATTATAAAAACTGCATAAATTTATATATCCCTATAAATGCATGTATCTTTGTTTCTCTATTTTCATTATACATGTATATTTATAATTTTTCAAAAATGTATTGTAAAGTTGCAGTTCTGCACTTTTCTCCAAATTATGTGGCATGTCCAAACACTTTAAAAGTTTTTCTTCTTAAGTGAGAAAGGCGCCGAAGAAAGATATCTGCATTTTAAGAGGGAAAATGTGTAATTTATCTATAAAGTATTAAAAATGAAGAAAAAAATTCGGATTGTTATATAAACCTAATTTGAAGTAATTTCTATAAAAACATATTATCTATGAAAACATGCATGTTTATTGTTTTTGGCAATGGGAGTCGGTGCATGAATTTGAGATTTTTAAATACTAGTAGTGGGGAAAGTGGGAATCTCCATTTCACCTTAATGATGGCTTATTGTAATACATAATTTATGTGGTGTAATAAATATTTATCTCATGAAAGACACAGAAACTCTTTATGAAAGTGATTTATTCATACTAAGTTTTTAAAAAAAAAGAAAGTTTCTTTAAGTTTTATTTGAAAAATTACTTACATTATTTCTCCTAAGGTTTGCATATTTATATACTAGTATAATAAATATATTTCATTGCATTCAAACGTATTTTTTCATTTTTTTTAAATTCTAATATCTACCAGCGTCTATTTAGTTATTTTGCGTAAAGTGTAAAAAAATAATGAATAGAAACTTAAGGAGTGTGTGGTTAACCTAGTGGCTATAAAACAAATAATAACTATGAAAACATCTATTGTTTAGGTCAGTGAGAAATGATGAAATTGAGTTTCAAAAAATAAGAATAGGTGGAGGACGTTTGTTTTCCCCCTTGATTACAACCCCTTTATATGAATTTACATTTAAAAAAAAAACTAGGGCTCGGTATTGGCCCGAGATTTCGTATTGCGATATATTATGATATTTTTAACAGTATTGCGATATGTATTGCAATATTCTCAATGTAATTAGAATGGCATTTTCTTACTATATTTACTTTAATTTACATGCAAAATGTACATAAGTATGATAAGTAACCAACACTGAAAAAAATCATGTTGATTTCATTTAAGTTATGCTCTGAAATACTCTTACAAAACAACTTCTCTCTTACTGTTTAGCTGAATAACAAACCTTTCATAAGTCCATCTTTATATTTAACAGTTTAATGATAAAATTCCTTAATCTAAGCATATCGCCAATATATCGATATTACAAAATCGTATTGCAATACAACATTTTTTTGTCATTGTATTGAAATATATTAAAATATCGATATTTTTGCCCAGCCCAAAAAAAACAATTATTCAAACTTGATTTGCCAACAGTCAAGAATACGAGTACATCTATTGCAAAATTACTGGTACATGTTCTGTGCTGTCATATTTCCCCATGTGAATAATAGAAACACGAAAAACGGCTCTTCAACATATTTTACTTATTAAGAGTGTTAAGGTATGACGCAATTTTGATTTTTATAAATATATACATGTATGATTTATTTTAACTATGTGGTAATGATTGAGTTTTTTTTATTCCTCAGTTTGTGAAGCAAGATTCAGGGCGACCAGATTTCGGTTCAGGTACAGCACTTACAGCTCATATGGGAGTTCTGGATCCTACTCCGGGTAAGATATACAGGAACATCTCACTTAAACGGTTGTTCCTGAGAACCAAATTACGAAACCTTATATCGAGAGTTGAAAGCATAAATCTTGACTCAAAGACAATATTGCAAGTTTGGAGTGGATAATTAAATATACATCAATTATATTTCAATTTATTGAAGCTAATACAGTTTGATATTCCCTTTTTTTAGTTTGGGTGCAGGAGCGATTGCTGGCATTGTTTCTGGATCTATCGTATTTACTATCATATTAATTTGTATCATCGTATGCTGCTGTAGTCGAAGCAAAGAGGGAGAGGGTGCGAACAAAGGAGTTGTTCTGCAGTATAACCCCGCAAACAAGCAAAAGGTCGTCACATGTAAGTGTACACAAATACTGTTAAATCAAATATTTTCTTGGGGTCAAATTTTCGAGGTTTTGAGGACTTAACATTGGTTTGTTTGTATTTGATTTCGTGTCTGGAAAATGTTTAGTAGTAATGCATATACCATTTTATATGTCGTTGGTGGTCACAAATTCGTGAGTCTCTCCATACTTCGAAAACAACTAAAAATTAAACTCATGAGAATTAGTAATTTCACATTGATTGAAAAGAAAATGCTTGCTTTGACTACCGAAATACCTTTGTACAATATCACATGATATCAACAACAAAATAAATAATTCCTTGCTTAATGTAAAAAATAAAACTTTTTTTGTACTTGGCATTTGCGTTTCGTAGGGTTTGAAAGTGATAAGTTGAAAGTGTATATAGGAGAGGAGTTAGACTTGAGCAAGACTTGTATTCTACAACTTGCAAATTGATATGATGGTTGAAAAGTGGTAATCATTGTAACAACGTTATAGCTTGTGTCATTCAAATATGTTCGAACAGAACCTGAGGATAAAACAAATATTGGTTAATGTGTCAACTTAAAAATTGGTCAAAAAGAAGTAAAATATAGCATTTTATCTTACTTCATATTTTTTACTTCATAGGCTGTGATTTCTACATGTATGACTTAATTCCATGTTGCATTAAAATGATGGCTAATGAATATACATGTATTCTACAGATAACTTTAAGGAATCAGAGAAACCTGTTATGAATTAATGTTGCATTACTTATTTGAAAATGTCAACGCATCGACCTTAAAAAGAACAGATGCACTGAATAAAATTTAGAATAAATATCCAGTGACCGATCATATTTAACCATACGAAATTGAAGCATTGTTGATTAACTGTATTGATATATGCTTTTCAATTTTACAGCAAATTCTGTGGCTGGAGTTACATACCCTTCAAAGGCATCAGCAAATATGGCTACTCCTGGAGCCAACCTCCCTTCACAGCCTTATTTACACGGCGCTCAGTATAATACTGCATTTCAGTATGGAATAAAAGATCCAAATCGGAAGTAGATACATACTCTGGACAACAGTTTGACAATGCTCCACCATCATATAAATCTACAAACGACCATAATAACAGAAGTGCTGTGTCTCCCTACCAAGCACAAGGAAAAATGTTAGTATCGAACATGAAAATGCCTTCCCAACAAAAACATGAAAAAGAATGACATTTTATATGAACAAATTTGAAATCTTTTCTGATTTTAGTTCTATGCAAACGTATTATGTGTGTGATTCATAATTTAATTATGCCATGTACACATTTGTGATTGTGAAAATCATACTCGTCTGTCATTATTTTAAATGTACATCCATGAAAATCATTTGTAATAAGTTGTATTTTGTGTTATTTTTTTAAAAACTTAAAATAGTTGTTATACATTTTAAATGAATAAACAATAATGAGTTATACATATGTATATGGCATGTTAAATGAATATTTTATATGTATAGATGGCTTGTCAACTTAATGCATGTAGTATGGAAGTCTATTGAGACAGCTATGAAATAAAGATTTTTATTTTAAAATGTGTATACCCTTTCATCAATTAATTTTTATGCTTATCGCGAAGAACTCGTAAAACAAGGTTTTTCTTTATTAGCAAAATTTTTCTAATTATAATTGATTGTACTACCCTATAAAATTTAATGATACCAGGTATTTCTGCAAGAAGAAACAAAGAATGGCATTTACATGTAGATGTCTTAAACATGAGAGGTACCCATTTCTCTTGTATGTTTTGGTAATTACCTTTGATAATTTCACTGATTGTTAAGAGATACTTGATATATATAATTGATAATTGATTTCATAGTTATGAAAAAATCATTCTTAATTCATGATTTTAATATGTCTGAGAGGTTAAGGAGGAATGTCATACCAAAATTTTATTACATAGATCTTTAAGACATCCCTATAAAGTTATGATTTCAGTATTGAAATGCCGATAAAAGCTCTTAATTCTTAATATGTTTCTATGAATTTTTCATAGAAAATGAAAAGTATATTTTTTTTTTTGGAAAAAGATGCTTTAGAGTTAAAACTTTGCTGTTAATGAATGCATCATATGAATATCTAAATAAAATGTATAAAGACAAGCCAAAGAGACATTTAAAGTGTTTTACTAAAAAAATATTTATGAAAGAAAACAATTAATTGTGAATATTTTTTAAACAAAAAATGTTCACCTTAAAATTTAGCAATTTCATTTCAATGTGTTTTTAGATATGATAGACTGACATGTTCTCCCAAGTTGTGACTAGTTTTATGAAGATTTTGACAATAGGCTTTAGAAATATTCTAAAATAATGTATTTTATTTTCATAAATAATTATTCATTAAAGTTAAATATCTACTACTAAAGCCTTTTTTACATATTTGAATGAACATTTACATGTATATTATGTTTATATTAACATCGAAGATTAAGCCATGAAGCACCATATTTGTAAATTAAACTTTTTTTTTCATTTTCACTGAAAAACTGCAGGAAAAAAAAATTCTTATAAAATTACTGAGAGCTAATACTCAATACCGAAACCTTAGTGTAAAAGGGCTGTCTTAAAGATCTATAAAATTCTGGTGTGGCATTCCTCCTTCGGAACAGACGCACCCATTTGTTGTGGGTTTAATATTTCGTAACACATTAACGTGTCGACAAACTTCATGCTTCAATTATTTGATCGAGAAACTACGTCTGTTAAAATTACTTCCTCGATTGAACACAGAAGATGGCTAAGGACAAATCAATATCGTTAATTATTTTATGGATATTCTTAATGTTGATTGAAGGTACCTATCAAACTCGATGTTCATATTTTCTAAATTTATTATGCACTACGTCTTATAATTAGTACTATCTAATGTAGTCTTCTTCCTTCCGAGAGAAATGATATTCCTTAATTCTTCAGTGGAAGTTTCCTTGTTCTTCTTTGTCTAAAATTGCATGTTTCATAATTTTATTAATATTTCAATTTATTTAATAATTGATTATTTCTAAAAAGAAAAAAAATACACATTTCTTCACATGAAAAGAAAGTACCAGCCCCCGAATTTATATTCTATTAATAGATAAAAGACGAAGATTCCAATAGAATTTAAATTCTATAAATAAGATCTAAAAAAGCAAATAAGTATTAAAAGAGAATTTCTTTTGACAAATATAAAAGGAAAACACCTACAAGATATTAACAATATCATAAAAGATATATTGCGTGGCACAAGTACATATACTTTTACAACGACTTTCTTCACACATACTTTTACAATGATTATTTTGAATTTCATTCATGTTTTAAATACCTTTTCTCCATCGTTAAACTCTGTCACTACAGTGACCTACATATTGACATAAATTTTTGTAGGAAAGGGAAATTGACAATTTTCTACAAATGTATGTCAACCTAAATGTACTGAAATGTAATTGACTTCACTTGTCTGCTTTTGTTTGATTTTTATTTTGTTTAAAATATATGGATATTGACTTAAGAATAGGGATGTAAATTTTAACTATTTGTTGAAAATATTTTAAAACTGAAAAAAACATACTTATACATGAAGGGTTGCGGTTATTTCTCTAGGGAATATTATCTAAAAATAAATGGAAATAGTGAATTGGCATTTTTTTGTGCTTCTAATGTTTATATTTAACATTTGTGCTAAACGAATTCTTAACCGATTTAATCTCTCTAATATTAAATTTCATATTAATTATGTTATATATAAATAAATTAAATATACATGAAAAATATTATATTCATGATATTGTTGACAGACAGACAGACTGACATTTCAAAATCTAATAAAATTATAATATATATTTTAATGTTTCATTACATAGTGATAATGTATTATAAGCACGTTATATTAAACAATTGATGTTTTGAATCATGAATGGAATTAATGAATCGTGAATATTTTATGATAAAATATATTTAATTATAATGTAAATATATTATATTATATTAAAATAAAAATGAATAGACACTTAAAATTTGTTTTTAACAGATTGTGATGGGAATTACAGATACTATAGTCCATACATGTATTCGTACAAAAGCTATTATAGGTAAGTCAAATATAAATTTTAAAATCTAGACTTTATTTATACATTTTGAGAATATCAATTTTTTTTTTGAAAAACGGGACTTGTGCTAAAATCCTGACATCTGATAACACTTTATTAGTTTGTAATGGGTAATTTTTGAGTGTTGGTGCCATTTTCAATATCAGTATATAATAAGAACCATCAGTAAGGAAGTCCATATTTGTTACAATATTGATACGTAGAAATACACATGTACATTGTTTGTCACACAGTAAATTGTTATTTTAAGCTCCAGTGGCGGATCAATCGCAGGAGTTATTGGGTTTTCTATCGTTATCATTTTTACCATCATTTGCTGCTGCCTCTGCTGTAAACGAAATAAAGAAAATGCCGACACTCGTGGTGTGATGTACTTGAATACAGGGACCCAACAACAGATTGTTACATGTAGGTTCTTGTACTGAAAACCAATTTCTTACGAATTCATTCTTACTGTACATATCTGTATATGTCTATATTCTATACAAACGTGCACATTGAGGATAACTGCAATTCTTTCTTTCAAATTTGGGAACTGAATAGTTTAACCAGCGTTAACAAGATGTATTAATACGAAAAATATTTCTTCCCAACAGGACGTAGCACAAAATTAATTATGAATCATAAAAATACTGAACTTCAGATTAAATTCTCAAGATGTAGTTATTTTAATTCTGTCACTCATAAGATCTGTTATAAAAAATTAATAACGATTCTAAGTGAAAAAATGTTCTTTATTTTTACAGCAAATACAAACTTTGGGATTCACTATCCAACACAACCCAATACTGCAAATTCCAATGCCAGATTTCATTCCCCTATACATCTTTCTCCATGCAATGGACAATTTAACAATGCCTTTCAATATGGAATTGGAGTGCCAGTGCCAAGCTACAAGCTAGGTGCGTTACCTCTGCCACCGTATACAAACGACGAACCTGCGCCATCATATGAATCAGTGGTTGGTCAAAATACAGTGATGTCCCCTCCTTACCCTTCACAGGAAAAAGGATCCAACATGACAGACCCCCCTCCATATAAAGCTTAACATATAAATTCTAAATGAAAGTTACAACTGTCTGAGACATTCTTATAATTAAGTTTTTGCATTTTAAATTAAATATTACATGTATTTGGTTTTGCACGTTTTTTTTTATTTCATCTTCTTGAAATTGTTCAATATGTATACAATTTGATTTTCTTTTTGATATTGATATTCTTTACTTATAAATTTTAAACTAACATTAATGTGAATGAAATTTCCACTTCTTTCATACAGGAACATTTTAACATTTTTCTATATTGAATAAAAATATTTAATATGCATACTTGTAAAAGTTAGTTACTAAAAATGGAATAGCTAGAGTTCGATGGAATCTTCATTGCATGTTACTCGTGGATGTTCGGACCCCTTAGACGGGGTTGTGAATGTACACGGAGGAAATCAAATACGCAAAAATCTACAGATCTAGCGATCAGAGAGGACAGCAATTTTTTTTTTTCAAATGATTAGACGTATAAATATCTATTACAGAAAAGCTATTCTCTCTCTCTCTCTCTCTCTTTCTCTCTCTCTCTCTTTCTCTCTATCTGTACAAAAATAAGTGGGGGTTCAAATCCCCCTCTCGTCTGCCAATGCTTTAATACCGGGTATAATATGGATTAATTTTCATTTATTATAAGTTAATTAAAAGGAATCAATAAAAACACCTGAACTTATGCATATATTTATATCACTCTGTACATGGAATACCAAAGCGATTTTACTTGTCAAATTGACATATTTTAATTTTTCTATACGTGTGATTCGTCCGTACGTTTCGTCGGTTACACAAGTAATCACAATGTAAACAAGTTTACCGTTCGTTAAACCGATATTCGTTCGTTACGTGTTTGGTGTTCTCTATAATACGAGCAAAGACCGAGAAAATTTCTCGTTTGTTTAGCAGAGATTGGAACTGGCCGGTTTACTACAGCATCTATTTCCTGAGGGTCAGTAGTGACACCGGACTCAGATACAATGTTGTCAAAAAAATTAATCTCTCTTTGAAAAAATGTGCACTTGGAAGGCTTTAATTTTAGGTTGGCTTTGAGAAGTCGTTGAAAAATATGCTCTAACCTTTCCAGACCATCAGTAAATGTCTTGCTTGGTGCTTTGATATCGTCCATGTATACAAGGCATTCCTTCCATTTCCTTCCTCGTAGGACATTTTCCAAGGGTCGTTCAAAGGTAGAAGGTGAGTTGGCCAATCCGAATGGCATGTCAGTGAATTGGTATAATCCTAGGCTTGTATTAAATGCTGTTTTCTCTGTATCTTCGGGTGCCATAGCTATTTGCCAGAATCCTAAATTCAAATCCATAGAGCTAAACCGCTTAGCTTGTGCTAAAGAATCTAAACATTCATCACGCCTGGGAAGGGGATATGCATCTTTAATTGTGACGTCATTGAGGCGACGGTAGTCTACACAGAATCGTACTGTGAACTTTTTTAATGACGTGAACTATGTTGGCCTCTATCTATCATCTTTTGTAATTCCTACAATAACTTACATGTGACGTCATACACAGTTTCATTGTGTCCCGGTTCTTTCTTCCAACGTGTAGTAAATGTCCTGGACTTCATTTCCAGCTGAGTGTAACAATAATGCCTTTACTTGACCAGCATCTGTGACCCCCTTTCCCAAGGCGTAAAGTAAAAAACCACGAAGCCATTTTTTCCATCGAAATCCCACATTGTTTACATCGCCATTCGGGTCAAATTTTGCTTTACTTCCTAATTCAATAGCTTTCATTTTGGACTTAATTATCAAACAGGCTTTCCCGATTAATCCCCGTCGCCAAATTATGTGATGTCACGACAGATTACCACCATGTTACCGGATTTAACCGAAGATACAAGATAACACACCATTCAAGGCTCCATTACTTTATCTAATTAATTCTTACATGAAATACATGTAGTCCATTTCGATACATTCATTCGCAATAGTAAGACACTACAACTGGAATGTCAAGCTTTTATCGCATCTTTAAGATCCATGCATTTTTCTACTGTACAGGGAAATATTCCATACTACAAATTACTCTGAGCTGTTGAAACTTGTACAGTCTATCGGTTGCAACTACAAATTGGTTGCAACTACATGCCTGTGATGCAGGAGATGGAAAGTGATGATGGAATTTTAGTCCTTCCGTGTGTTGATTCATTCGAACACACGAACAAAAGACAACTAGACTGAATTTTAATTAATATTACAGATATAAATCATTATTGTATCCCAATTTGGCAAAACTTACTAAACTTTTCCTTGTTCCACTAGCATTAAATGGGATTGTATTACAATCTTTATTTCTTATTTTATCGACATTTTTGTTTTTAAATCAGTAATTTGTCTGAATTTTGTATATTTATTATTTGAATTGCCTTTGTGTAAAATGTTTTGAATACCCCTTTTCACATCTAAGTTTGCCCTGCGTTCATAATAACTTCAAGTAAAGGAATTTCTTTTTAAATTTTCACCTTGATCATTTTCCGTGTAAGAGGAAATGCCCTCTCTGCACAATATTTAATATATGCAACAAGGCTGTCCTCTTGAATTCGACTGAGGCATCTTACAGGATATCCTTTAAGATGATTGGCAAGTCTGTACCTCAGTGTCCGCACAGGGATGTTGTATTTGTTGGCAGTGTGTACTACTGATTTATTATTTTTTGCCTCTTTGATGGCATTCAATAAGGCTGTATTTGTGTAATTTTTTCTTTTCCGCATCTTGATATAAAATAAAATAAATTTATACTTTTGTATTTAATTCAAGTGTATTTCTTTGTAATAAAAAAAGATAGACAACTCTTTCAGTAAAAAAAAGTGGAGTAGTTCATTTTATATTACACTACCTGAGGATGTTTCCCTATAAGTTTCATCTTTCCTGGCACAGTGGTTCTTGAGAAGATTTTTAAAACATACCACCAAATTTTATTAATTCCCAAATATCTCCCCTTAAATAAGGGCGTGTCCCTTCATTTGAACAAACTTGAATCCCCTTCACCCAAGGATGCCTTGTGGCAAGTTTGGTTGAAACTGGCCCAGCGGTTCTTGAGAAGAAGTAGCGAAAATGTGAAAAGTTTACAGACAGACGGACGCCGGATAAAATATGATCAGAAAAGCTCACTTGAGCCTTCGGCTCAGGTGACCTACAAACGGAGCAAAGAACCTCTCATATCGAAAAAATTACTGTGAAATCACAAATTTTCGTGGGTGTTTAATTTTCGCTGTTTTTGAGGCATGAAAAAGAAACTCAATTAATGATGTCCACCACGTAATGAAAAATGTCAAATCCATAACTTCTTAAAACAATTCTTCATCCACGAAATCAAATTCCCATAAATCAAAAGATTTCCTCAAACCACGAAAATTTGACTACATGAAAAGATGTGATTTTACAGTAAATACGAAATCGAATACGAGTTTTTTTTAAAGATTTGTATTTTACCCTATTTGGATATTTCAGAAACTACCCGACAGATTTCTTTTTAATTTTCGTACGTGCACTCCAAAACAATGCATGTCTTTAAATAGAAAAGCACAAAGGTAAGTTTTGCGTGAACTGCAGTGCAATATTTGACAAAAATATGTCAAACGGTATCACCTCATGACCATGGTTTCTTTATCATTTAACGCATGGCCTCATCAATTAAATCAAATTTCACAGCGAGTTTGTTTTGTCAAGATGAATTTTACTTATACTTCTTTAAATATTCTTGATTAAAAAGCAGTCGCATGATTTATTTCTATACATACTCAATCAGATCGGACCAAGTGACTTCACCTCGAATTTATTACCGAGTGTAACTCAGTTTTTTTTTTATATAATATATATCTTCCAAATCAAATAAGAACTTACATTTCTTAACATGTATAGATAATTAAAACTATCAGCAGTCCAAGAAAAAGAAATTGCAATAAAGTATAGTATAGGCTATCAATAACTGCGTTAATAAAATTAAAAGAAGTCCTGTCCTTTAGTCCTAGAATTTTCATTCCCATGTACGAGGGACGTTCAATAAATAATGTAATCGGTGCTCGGAAATAAACTAAAAACGCTTTCCCAAGATTTAGTCTGAATGATTAAACTAAAATATACTCTTTTTATTAAAACACATGTCCGTAACATTTTTATTCAATTTCTAATTGTTTTAAGAACACATTTTTGAGTATAACCCCTCGTATACTAGAATATACCTCTGATGTTTAAAGGTCCGTGTTTGCTCTGCTCCTGTTTTGTATTGTTTTATGGACTTTGATATTGAATACTGTTCGTTATCTCCATATCCTTCCTTAGGAGAACCATTATGTTCTTGCTTTTTGATACTCAAAATTGAAGCAAGAACACCAACTTTTAGGAGAAATTGCATGGCATGAGTGTCATTAAGAAATATGCTTAGGATATACAGGTGTATCTTTATAAAAAAAATATTTAAATATTTATTATTATATAATATTATCATTTCTTTTTTCAGTTTGAACAGCGTAGAAATATTTGGTATAGTTTTTGGTTCTATCATGGGCTGTTGCATATTAGTTTTTATCATCAAATACTGCTGCTGTGGCAGGGAAGCGAATTAAGATATTTGTTTCACAGTAAAACACTGCAAACCAGCAACAGACCATCACATGTAAGTGGATTTGCATCCCGCCATGTAATTACTCGTATTTAATTGCGATGATTTAATGAAGAAACTTTTTTCATGTACTTATTTGAACATCGTATATTCAACACATTTTATAATTCCTTGCATAATTAGAGTTTTTTTCTTTCTTTCACGTGACACATGAAGTAGCGGCAGTAACTAACCCTCCAAACTGGCTCCTTCTGAAGTTAACCACCAACTAAATTCTTATTAATACAGTGCAAAGTGTGAAGCTGCAATTCGATATGGAACAAGTTCGGATTCATGCAGAAGAACGATGCATTATCTAGGCAGCTTCACAAAACACATGCATCAACGACATGTCCAAATAAAAGAAATACTTCGTCTCCATACCAACCACAAGAAAACGTTTCAGTATCGAACCTAACAGTGACTCCTCTTTAAACAGTGGCATGTCCTATGACTTGCATTAAAACTGATTTGAAATATATCATACTAAACATGAATTTTACATGTAACATGTGTAATCAATATTCATTTGTATAAAACTTAATTGAACCGTGCATACAATTTTGATTGTGAGAATGATGCTTCAACTGTCAATCTAATACTAATATATAATTTATAAAAATAGTTTTTAGCACATTTATGATTTATTTAAGGAATGAATAAAATAGCAACTCAAGTTATACTGTATAACCTGTATTAAAAATTGTTCCAGTATAACTTGGGTTGTTTTTATTAAATCATTCCTTATAATTTAATTTTCAATTATTAATTATGGAAAACAAGACAGTTTCTCCCCTAAAGAATTCTTGAACTTTTTCATATTTTAAAAATAACGTTAAGCAGATTGATACGTTTTTTTGCGTAAGTCATTGTAGGCATCCCAGGTTAACACACACGTATTTAGGCTGTTGTCTTATTAGATATATTATTTTGTGAACTCCTGAAGAAAAGAGCAGGTTAATCCATTTTCACTTTTCAGATTAATGCACTGCAGTGTACGTTTATCGAGTTACATGTAATAAAATTTGAAAATAAAAAAAAAAATGTATATTTTGTCATTAATGGTCCAGTTATTATTTGACAAAAACTATTTAAAATTGGAAATATAACACCAAAATAAGGAAGAAATACATTTCCAATATGTTCTTAATACCTTCAAAGTCGTTTACTTAAATTTAAACAATGTGATGGGTAAAATACCCCGCTGACTCTCCGAGTTTGAAATTTCCGTCCGTGTTTGTCTCGGTATAAAGGCACAGAAAAACACATACAATGACGATTCCATCAAGGAAATTTAAAGTATTCAGTCTGCTCCTTAGTCCAAAAAAATAAGACCTCTTTAAATCTAAATTTTACATTCAGGTGTGAATTCATAAGAAGATGGCCGTAAAGGCATCATACCTGTTAATTTGTTGGATTTGCCTTTTTCTTGCTGAAGGTATGTCGTATACTGATTTTCATAATTTCACAGTCATTTTATTACCAGTAATAGCTGCTAAAATCACGGGATCCATCTAATAAACTAAAAAATATCCAATTATTCATCATTTCAAACTCAATATAGTCACCCACGTTCCCACGTTGCGCAGTGGTTAGAGCGTTTACTCTAGAGTTGCGGTGTAAGTTGTTTCTTATGACACGGGTTCAAATCCCACCAAAGGACTACCGGTTCTTCGGATGAGACCTTGGACACCGAGGTCAATTGACTTCATCTAGCTGATAAGAAAAAGAACCCCAACCACCGCTCAAAAGTAATAAGTAATGAACAAGAATCTAGATTTGTATCCCTTCACTGGCAAGGTTCGGAGCCTTAGCATTAATGAATGACAAGTTCTCTAAGGTACCAAACAACTCAAGTAATTAAGTTGTTATATGTCTATATCAAAATGATGGCCGATATCTTACGTAGTGTTCTTGGTAAAAAGTTTATGATGAGCTAAAACATTAGAAAATGTGTTTTGAAAAGGGCATTAATAACCAGAAGTCTCTGTCGAGACTGTAGCTCTACTGGTTTGTACCTATAAAAAGGATGAAATTTAAAGACATTTCTATTTTTAGTAACAATGGCAACACCGTTCATCTAAATCAAAAACTAATGCACTAAATTACTTGTATGTATCACATTGTAGTCTAATTGTGTGCCAAGTTATATTGAAATTAGACCAAAACTGGAGAAAAAGTAGCGTTTAAAAGGAATTTCACATAAAAATTATCTTTTTAGTAACAATGGCAACACCGTTCATTGAAATCAGAAACCGATGC
>PRKT01000057.1:1876865-1892344 GCA_003671525.1 Saccostrea glomerata | reverse complement strand
TCTGTCCTATATTCCGTGCCGAGAGGAGAAACAGAAGTCTCGGTTGGAGGGAGTCCTCAAGCCTATTGTGGATGCCATAATAATCAAATGTACTGATGGCAATAGGTAATACAAACTGATGCTTTTTTAAAAGATTTAGGGTCATGTTATTATTATATGGATGTTACATTTTCCTTTGATATTTGCAGAAGAACTAGTCAATTGTCTTTGTCTACTCTCGTGGAACTTGCCAAAGGAAGTGAAGGAGAGCTGTGTGTTGGCAGTCAGGTCTCAGGTAATCATGTTTCTCTTGTTAAAAGTCTTAAATCATGGTAATGTTTCAAAAAGTAAATCTTTAAACATTTCTTGCTTATTTTTATGTGCTACATCCATGTTTTATCGCATTTTCTGTCAGTGCCAATCTTGTTTTATAGGGGCTCAAAGTTTCGACAGCCTGGATTATGTGATAAGATGTGCTACAGAAGATTTCGACCCTGAGACAGTTTCGTGGCAATGGCTTCTGGGAAGACTGTATTTGTTGGAGAGATTCTTTGAGGAGTTTCAGAACGAATTATCTCCAAGGAATCCCCCAGAAGGAAAATCAGCTGATGAGGAATCATTGCTTGGAGCCATGCCTTCCGATGGGGGTGCCATGACGTCACCAGAGAGACTGCTTACTATTGCACGTTATGCCATAAAACTAGTCAAAAATTCTCACCTCAAAGTCAGCCGCATGGCAAGGAGGGTTTTTCTGCTGGTGGTTAAATTCTCCATTCACTTAGAATCCATGATGGAGGATTTGCAGGAAATGTTATCTGTGCTGGATGCAACATCGGTTAAATCACTGAAGAAAAGAATGTCCAGAATTGCTGATGATTTTAATCTGTCGGAGAAACTAGTTCATGAATTGCATCATGGGATAACAAATAAAAAAGTTCCTCCAGAGGAGACTCCTGAGAATTCCCCTCACTCATCCCCTGAGTCTACACCCAGATGTAACTCCCCAGTATCAGCATCTCCGGATCATCTGAGTGAAGCAAGTAGCACCAGCAAAGGAAAATCTCTACCTCTTGTCCCTCCTAACACTCCCATTAGAGCTCGCAGGGAGTGCAAGTACGATTCTAAAAATGAGGAGGAGAATGTTAATGGAGAGATAACAGAGGAAGAAACTATAACTGTAACAGAAAAGGTTCTTGAATGCCTTGAGCCTGCAAAACTAGTCTTAACACCCAGAGAACCACAAGAAGGTGCAAGGAAAAGTCCATCTCCTAAAGAGCAGACTCCTCCACCTAAAACACCTCCTCCTATTCCACCTCGACCCCTCTCAAGGAAAGGCAGTTATGAGATTTTACAGGTAGGGCCAATCTTGTCCCCACCCACCCTTCCTCCACAAGTAGCTGTTCTGCCCCCTCCCCCTGATGTGGTGAAATGTGCCAGTGAATCTGCAGAGAGAAATAAACTATCCCTGCCTCTGCCATGCACAACAGAGGACAAGCCTTTCGTAATGTGTGACTGTGAGAACAAAGAGGGCTGTAAACACAGACCTCTGCCTTCTCCTCAACCTTTTGAACTACCAAAGAAATCCTCTTTATCACTCGACCTACCAAAGAAAGAGCCCTCACCACCACCCCTGGGATCTCATGATTTTGAGGCTCAAGGCAGTGCCAGCTTCTCCTCAGATGAGCGGACTCTGTCATCGGACGATTCACTGGACAGAGTTTGCAGACGTAAAGTGCGACCTCTTGGATATTTCCCCACAGCAGAACAGGGAGCAACATCAAGTGATGAAATTCTGGATGTTAGACCCAGAGGCCGAACTCGTCTTGAACATTCAGTTTCTTTTAAATCAGAAGTGGCATCTCCCAAGGAGCCAGTGGTGAACTTCCTTAAACAAAGTAAGTCAAGTGTATTGTTCAAGAAATATAACTATTGCTAGTCTTGTTTTAAAGTGTCAAACAAAAAAGTTTTTTTAAAATTCTGAAACATTGAATTACAGTAGCCATTATCTTGGAATAAATTACCATCTCTAATAATGCATGTCTGTATGTGTTTTACAGAACAGGATGATGAATGCCCGTGTAAGGAGGAGGTAGAGAGAGAAGAGGCCCTGGCCCTGGCGAAGGCTATGGAGGTGTCAGTAGAGAAGATATCCTAAGCTAATATGTAATAAATCAACAGATGAATGGGAATTTATGACAAAGTGGCATTCCATGTCAAAATGTTTTGACAAATGTTCAGTTTGAAGATGAAAACGTAATAAAAATTAAGTCACCATGGCTGAAAATAAATTCTTACTAAGATGAAAAAAAAGTCCAGTAAGCGAAACTGAAAGCAAAATTAACCTTAGTTGAAACTACTCTGAAAGTTAATTTCAAAAAATATATATACCTTTCTGGATGTATCCTTAATTATTTTAGAAAATTTGCAATGATGTATTTCTCAATTGTTAGAAAAGATTATCATAACAAGGAAAAGGGATAATTCAGGTGCAACTTTGGAAAAAGTATTATCAGTGCATGTCAAATTGCTATGATTGGGTAAATTTCTTTAAGGAAATATTCATGCAAGTTCTTTTTTTTTCCAATGTGGATGACAGAAAGTTGCTGAGTCAGAAAATGCATAAAAATTCTATTTATTCTTGTTATCATTTAATTTGTTTTGTCATAAAAAAAATTAAAAATTTTAACTTTTTGTCATAGGATTTTTTTTATCTTCATCATATTTGATGCTTTGTAATTGAAGATGGTTATGGAGTCTGAAGAGTTAAATGTTTCCTTTGTATTGTTAAAAGCTCTATGTTATCTTCTCATCAAATTCTATATCGTAATCCACTCACGTCCACAAGAATGAGGTAGCAATATCCAGTAAAAGTCTATAGTCATGCGAACGTGAACGTACGAGGCTTTGGAATTCTATTTTTCCATGCAAGAATGATTAAGAAATAAAATACTCATATCTACACAGCTGTACATAATAATTATTGAGGAGAAATTGGTGTGTAGTGCAATGATTTCCTAGCAGTATTAAGAAGAATATAAGTAATCGCTCAAGCAAGAAACATTCCCAAGGGCGCCTTATTATTAAAATGACCGAATAACTCAGGTAAAATACTTTCCATTGATCAAAAACGTTGGTTGATCTTTGCGATCACTCTAGCAGAACACTGCTTTCACGTTTCAGTCGAACTGGGCATGCGCTGGAGCAATTGACACACTTTTCTATTTCCCACCTATTGTCCTTCATAAGTCTGATGTCATTATTCCATATATGGAGATCACGTCTGCAAATGTTTTATATAGCAATATTTAATAGCAATGAAACATCACTTTTTTGAAACCGTTTCACGTTTACATCATTAGGTAGACAAAATTAGTGCGGAAGGTTGACCATAAAGGCTGCCATTATATTAAATGGATTTAATTTCTTTGTGTTTGCAATGAAAAAAATTGCACTTTGGTCCACAGCCCCTTTGTATGATAAGCGTAATTAACATTGCACTATATATATACATAGAAGTGTAAATAATTACTTTGTCCATGTTTCCTACAAATAAGTCTGCAGTTCTTGAGTATTGAAAATTCAGAGTGCTAGGATTTTGCAAAGAAAAGTCAGCACAAATTTTTGTAAATCATAATTCAAAACACTTTCATATCTTTAAAAAATAAATAGAGGGACAAAACGAATTTCATGGTTAGTAAAAGTGGCAAGTTGTAATATTTATCTATGGCCTAGAAAGCAATGTCACTTTCCTTTGATGAAATTCAAATTTAAATGTTCATATTCATTTAGTTTTCAGCTTTTAATGCCATCTATATGCAACAAACAATCAGACAAGTTCAACATCTGCTTTCTAAGCTATGGTTGGTAGTAATATTACAGCAGCATATACACACAGTTAACAAGAGAAAATGAAAATTAATAAAACATATCACAAATTTATGAAGTATTAACTTTTTCTTGACATTCCTAATATCAAAAGCATTTTCCAAAAATGCCAAAAGCACAATCAATTTATGCTCTAAAGCATATTGCTGCAACTCTTCATTATGATAAAAAATAGTCTTTTTATCAACATCCTAAGTTAAAAGATACAAACTGACTGTATATCAACAATGCTTACATGCAACTGTCTACATACAACACCATATCTGATTCTGCTTATTTTACTTTATAAATATCCTTGTAAAGCTGTTTACAAAAATTACATTTTCTAAACTAACTAACCAAATTTCAAATTTGGCTACCCTTTTAAAGTAATTTTAAAGTAATTCTTGTGTTCTCTGACTACAATGTGTCTTCATTTTTTATCACATGTTTATCTTTTTATCAAATTTTATGACACTTGTTATATAAATTGAATTAAAATTACCTGTACTGGAAAGTATGTAAAATAAGATAGCAGATAAGAAAGGGAAAGGGGATAAAAAGCATCAAAACATGTGATAAAAAATTCCCATGGTCTTTAATTGGATAAATTTTTGTCCATCTTGTGTGTTTTCTATTATCCCATTGCCAAAGGTTCGTGGATATAAACAACACTTATTTTCATGGATATATAATTTATCCAAGAACAAACCGTGGGAGATCCTATCTATATATAAGGAGAAAGATATGTGTTCATCTAGTTCTATTCTTAACATACATGCATGTGAATATTCCGTGTTTTTCAAAATACATCAATATCCATGCCTATAAACACCAGTAAACTATTCTGGCAAGCACAGCTATCCACAAGTCTTGACTTTACTTAGCATATTCAATATAATCACACAATATTTTACATGCAGCTTTTTACCTAATATTTATAAGAACCATGCATGATATCCACATGATCTGCAGTTCAAAGGATAAAATCAATGGCAAGGGAAATCACTCAGTCACATCAACTCAGAAAATTCACTTAAGTGAAATCACAAAAAAATTCAACTCAGAAAATTCTTTTAAATGAAGTGAAAGCACAAAATCAAGCAGGAGTAGCTATACTACCTTTGCAAGTTGTTGAAGAAACAGAAGATTTTGCATGCTGGGAAGAAAAAGACTCGTCAGGAAGATTGTATCATCATTCACTGATTTATCAAGAACATTTCCTGAAGTGTCACTTTCACCTTTTAAAAGTAAATTATGAACAATGTCCCCCTCACTGGATGATGATGAGAGTCCTTTAAGTGTGGCATCCGGAGGTTTCAATTGATTTCTACTTTCTTCCTCTACTTGACTCTCTTGTATGGTAGCCATATTTGGCATTAAATTAAAGCTTCCCTTTTCTGTTGAACTGGGTGTTGCACTTTGACTCAAGGATTCGGCAGTAGTCTCTACAACCGCAATGTCTGTATGTTCTGAATTGAAATTTTGCTGAAAAGCTTGGCCACTTTCAATGGACTGTGGTTGATTTTCTTGGTCAATAGATTGTGGTTTTTCTAAAGGAACCAAAGCTGGCTGACCTTCAATGGTCAAAAGAGGCATCTCTTCTTTGATAGTGGAACCACTTGGAGACATTTCATCACTCTTTGAGGAATTTGCCGAATCTTTTTCAGCTTTCTCCAAAGACTCATCTTTTGTCACAGAATGGACTTTTTTAGTGTCTTCTTCATGGGATTCAATTCTGCTTTCATCAACAGTGATTTCAGTTTCTATTGGTTTCTGTCTATTTAAGGATGGCCTCTGTATCTGTGGTGAGGACAAAGGACTGGTTAAGGAAGAAACTCCTGAGGAGATTGAGGAGTCGTCCGAGTCCTCTGGAAGTGTAAAGGACACCTTAGTTTGTCTTGTTATAGGTGGTGTCATTTTTTGCACTGGGAATTCAGTATTGCTAACAGTTGGGTAAGAAGCTGGAATCCTCTTCATGGTCTCTGGTAAGGATGTGGCAGCAGAAGTCAGATCCACAACTTCTTGATCTGAATGTCTCTGACTGACTAGATCATCCTTTGCTGCTTCATCCTCAGGATCACCCTTCACTGCTTCAATGACAGGATCATCCATTCCTGTTTCCACTTCAACCACAGGGTCACCCCTTCCTCCTTCATCCACACTGTCTCTGGGCTCATCCATAATGGCTGCAGTGTTAATTTTTTTGGCAGATTCATAAAATGTTTCACTACTCTCATCTGATAGAGATTTAAAGCCTTTTGAAACATGAGGTTTTTCTTTAATTTCTGACAAGGATGACTGCCTAGGAAGTTTGGGAGATTTCTGAAGAACATTTTTAATGGAAGACAAGGACAAGCTGTCAGAAGAAGACTGGCGCTGTAATGGGGGAGAAGTCTTTGATTTCTTTTCTTTCACAGAATCAGACTTTTCCGTTTTGGTACTGGAAGGAAAGTTAGCTTTCAGCCCTTTAGCTGTTGCAATAACAAAGGACTGTAAAGAAGGCCCTATGGATTTGAGGTTTTGGAGGGCACTTGTTCGGAATTTGGACTTGTCTGAGGGCTTGAGAGGATAACACATCTGTGGCTTGGAGTTTGAAAACTATCAGACCACTTGCATCAGAATTGCTGTCCGAGTGGAATCAGAACTCATGACATTGAAGGATGATTCTGTTGATGATTTTTTTAATCCAAAGTTTGCAACAAGTTTAAGTTTCTAGATAACCATAGCGTAAAGTATATTAACTCAAACAAAGACTGTATCGACCTCCGTGAGCTTTGATACAAAAATAAGTACACTTGATGAAACAAGAGAAAAATCCATTATTCCATGCAAAAAACTACTTTCTCTGCTTTGCACGTAACACCGTGACCCCAACCAATTAATTAAACTTAGAAGTGAGAAAATTAATTTAAAAAAGGAATCTTTTTTGTACTTTATAGTATGAAGGCAGGGACATGTATATGTGTAGGTTTATCGCAATGATCTGATACTGGTAATGTTCAGAAAAACAGCCACAAATATAAAATGGGACAAGACATTCTTCTTTCTAGTAATGTAAATATTATACATATGTGACCAGACAGATAAACGGAAGTGTCAATTGGTACATTATTTATATAAAAAAAGAGTTTGTAAATTATAAAGTCTTGTTTTCCTGCAAAGCAATTGTAATTATTGCTCACATAATCTGATAGCTAGGTCACGTGGGTTTTCTTAGGACATTTATAAAGAACAATTACGTGTAATGAAATTGATTGTACCCAGATACCGATATTTTTATTTCCTTCAAGGAAAACGAGTCATTGTGCGTGTGAAGGAATATTAAAAGAAAGAACAAAGTAAAAACCGTTGATGCAAACTTCCATTGCGAACTTGCAAACTTCCAAAACGTTCACTTTCTACCATAATTTTATGGACACTTTATGATGATGAAGAGTTAAGAGTCGGACATCCGGCAATATCACATAAAACCTAAGGAAGGTCCAGGAATTCTGTATGTTCATTTTACAACATGAGTGCAGAGACGAGAAGACAGGCGCAGAACCGAAACAATATGGAGAGGAACGGTTTACGTGTAAGACTGTCCCGTCTTGACGGTGAGAGAGAAGAAACATTGTTTGATATTAATAGGAAAGAGAAGTCTATTCTGACGAAAAGAAGGAGTTTTCGTATCCGAAGGGAAAATTGTAAGAAAGCAGACCTAGGGGAGACTAGACGTGGCGGAGAAACGGCGAAAGAAACCATAGAGCGCGGAACAAGTCATTCAGTGCGCCACCTACAGGGATCACTGCGCAGAAGTCGAACAGAGAGTTGTCTCCCCTGCATACCCCCTCTTCCGTCGTATAATGAACGGATGCAGAGTTTACATTTAAAGCCTCCTGACCATACTCAAGCCGAGACTCCAGTACCGGATGGTGACAACGAAACTGATCATGATTACAAAGGAGGAGACAAATCTTTATCTTGGGAGTGTATGAAACAAAACAGTACCAAACATTCTCTTGATCTAGATTTGACAAAACGTGTGTCATCTAATGAGAAAATGGATTATTTGGTGAGGAACGTGTTTGAACGGTTGTACCACGGCACCCGGAGTTTAAAGAAACCACCGGAACCCCACCTTGACGAAGATTTTGATTCTTTGCGATCTTGCCGTTATTTACGACTACCAAAACTAAAATAAAACAGAGCTTATTTGCTCCTATGTTTAAAAAAAATCAAATTAATTGTATATAATACCGGTATATATACATAAATATCTAGTCGCAGTGTGATTTTACCAGACCAGAAAACGGTTCAAGGATTAAAATGTTCATGTACCTGTTACAATTTGCTTAACTGTGTTTTGACTACATTGCTGTGGGGGATTGCAATTATTATTTTATTTTCGAACTTCTTGCCATGTAATTGCTTCACACGCATAAAATACAGTGTGATTATTGATATTTTTTCTTGTTTTGATACCATGAATTGCAATCTCATACGTGATCTTTTGGAGCCAGTCAGTATTGATTGGAATTTCTGCTGTAATTTGTAAACAACACAGTGTTTGTTTATTTTGGTTATGTCTTTTTTTCTTGAGTTGGACATAAATTTTATCATTGAATAAGCTACATCAGCTTTAACAAATTACCATGATGACCATGACATATCACTCTCCGTGGCTAAGGGTAACTTCCCAGAAGAGCTAGTACACTTCTTAAAAATTTGACCTATTCATCAAACAGTGCTATGCTATATTGTTCATTTTTAATGTTACCACAGGAGTTCGCTATTTTATGTATAAAATCAATTCAAAGAAATCACTTGATTGACCAAACCATGAGCTATATGCATTAGTGAGTGATTTCAATTAACTTTATTGATAAACTTCTCCTGTGGTTTTCCAGAGATTTTACATAACTTTTATCAATATTGACTTCTATTTTCAAAGAAAACATAATTTGTTTGCATTTTAAAAATCTATTTATTGAGTAATATATATAAAATACATGGTTACAGTCTTGAAAAAAAAGCTATATTATGGTGAGGGTAAGAAAACGTGATAGAGGGCGAGGCTTGCCAAACCCCCATCACGTTTTCAACCTGAGCCCAAATATTAGTTATAAATTTCAATGCAGTAACCATGTATTTTGTTTATTCTTCAACCTTTTTTTTTTTATATCTGACCTTCAAAATGAGCTATTTTCAGTCCAATTCAGGCACATATCTTCTGTAGAAACTAAGACACTATAGCGTAAACATTGCAATATACATGACATCACAATGCTTTTATAATGTTAAAATACATACACAATTAAGACTTTTAGGACATTTCAGGAATAAAGCTCTGGTTTTTTCAATAACCTCTATTAGCTAAGCTAGATCAATGCAAGGACTAGCTAATTTCTTATGTCTTGGAAGTTAGATCCGCAAAATAAAGTTGTAAAATGTAGGCAGAGTTGCGACACCAGCTGGTGTCGCTGAATTCCCACTTTTCAATATAGCCTCCGCTCTGACTCTCCCCTGTACATGTCACATGTTTACCCTCCATGCAACCTCACATCCCTAACTTCCTTGTGTTATAATCATACACCTAAAGCGGAGGGACTATGATATAATGTACCATTCTTTAGCGTACTGGAGAGAGATATAGGACTTCTTATACAGTAATATCTTTATCATTCATTTCTTGTGTGCGTGTTATTGTCTGCAAATTAAAGAGAGGCAGAACCTCGGGTTGCATATCAAGTACGTTCAAGTACGTTGATGGAACAGCCACTTATCAAGAAATATGTACAGGCGACATGCCGAGAGTAGTTCATGCAGTGATTAACACGATGGGATTTCTTAAGAAATAAAGAAGAAAATATTCAGCGGATGTATATATATATATCGTGACGTCTGCAGGGGAGAGTCAGAGCAGAGACCATGTTGAAAAGTGTAAAGGATAGTTTTACACACAGAACAATGTCTGAACTTTGACCTTTTCACCTAAAAATCAATAGGGGTCTTCCTTAGGCCACAGGGAGTTGTAATGTAAAATTTCATTGCAAAACCTCAAAAATTTCTTGAGATATCACGCGGAAATGAAAGTGTTCTCACAGACAGAATTTGCGAATTTATGACCTTGACCTTTGACTTTTTGACCTCAAAATCAATAGGGTTTTTCTTTAGTCCATAGGGAGTTGATATGCTAAATTTCATTGCGAAAGCTCAAAGGGTTCTCGAGATATCGTGTGGAAACGAAAGCGTTACAGACAGACAGAATGACGGACGGACGGACGGACTGACAGACCGAAATTAATATCCCCCACTTTTCAAGCGGGGGACAAAAATTCATTTCCATCTATGTCAATCACTCAGTATTGATGAAAAGGGAAAGAATCTGTTTTGTTGTACTTAAAAATACCTGATTTCCATTAGAACCCCCCACGAGAGTCTAAGATATCTCGTAGCAATCTGTGCATTTTGAGGACTCTTTCTCATACTGTGTTTGTGTTTCTTCAAAGTCTTGGTTTTACTTTGTTATCAGAAAGATGTTGAGGCTGACCTGGATCCCAAATCCAGGAGATTCCTTTCAACTGCTGTAGTCACTGCATATGGAAGATGTAATAAGAAACCGACTTTTCTCCTTGAACCTCATCATTGCCATGTCTGTTGACTTTTTACTTACTTACTTATCCTCTTCGTCCCCGATGGGACATAAGGCTTCAACAAGATGCCTCCATCTTCCTCTATCCTTTGCCACATACTGTGCCTGTCCCCACGAGTAGCCCATTTCCTCTAACTCTGATGTTATAGTTCTTCTCCATGTTGTTCGTGGTCTACTTCTTTTTCTCTTTCCAGGTGGTGTCCAATGTAATGCTGTTTTGGGTATCCTGCTCTGGGGCATTCTCATTACGTGTCCCAACCATCTCATTCTTCTTTGCTTGATTTCTGTTGTTATACTCCTGCTTTTGCTTTTCTTGTGCAGGTCTATGTTAGAGATCTTGTTTGGCCAGAAGATACGGTGGATTTTTCGAAGACAGTTGTTGTGAAATGCCTCTACTTTTCTCAAGTCGCTGTCAACAACACGCCAGCATTCGGACCCATACAGGAGAACTGATTTGACATTGCTGTTGTAAAGTTGGAGTTTAGCTCTCAGACTGTAGTTGTTTGACTTCCAGATGGGCTGAAGTTGGGCAAATGTCTGTTGATGTTGACCGTTATTCAGGCCTTGACTTAAAAAGTAAAGATTTCTGATTGGCAGGATGCAGCAGAACGGGGCCAATCCGAAGAACAGCACGAGGAACCAATTCCGTTACCAGGAAGCTTTATAGAGGAGATTTATTTAAATTATGGCCCTCTATCTCATATCCCCTCCGTAACTAACAATCCACATGCACACACCCCTCTCATCCTTTCTTTTTTCCCTTTTACCCTTTCCTGACCTAATTGTCTTTCTTTGCCAACTTGTTTTCGTCTAGTTTTTACATGTAGTTAGTAATTTGTCTGAATTTCTGTATTTTGTTTCATTGTTCGGAATTTTTTTTACTAACTTTCAGTCAGTTGTGTATTTTCAGGGCTTCCAACGTTGGACAACGAGGGGGGAGCAAGGCCGACCAACAGAAGGAAAAGACTCTATAGCCCACCTTAAACCCACCTTTGTCTGGCACTCAACATTGAGGAAAGAGGCAAGAAGCTGCTTTCTTGCACTTTAAAATTCCTGATTGCATTAGAACCCAATGTGAAGGTAAGATAATAGATCGTTGCACTCTAGGAATTTTGAGACCTCTTCCTTACATGATATGCTTTCTTTGTGTTTCTTAAATTTCTTGGTTTTACTTTGTTAACAGAAAGAGTTGAGGCTGACCTGGATTCCAAATTGACAGGATGGACCGGGACGAGATCAATCCGAAGAACAGTGCAAGGAACCAATTCCTTTACCAGGATGCCTAATAGAGAAGATTTTTTGACTTTTTTCCTTCTATCTCCTAGACGTACTTTAACATAACTAACAATCCATATTCTCCGTCCATTTTCTATTTTACTTTTTACCCTTTCCTGACCTTCGAACCCGCAACGTAAGGATCAACTCCTTACTTCGAGACTCTAGAACAGATGCTCTAACCACTTCTCCACGCGGGCAACCTTTTCAACAGAAAAAATTTTCCAAATCCAATATGATAAAAATTTTACGTTTATGTATAAAGTTCTCATACTATGCTATTATGCAAAACCCCAAACGCCATTCGAGATATTTGATATATGGATATGTCAAGTAAATAAATTTTGAAATTGTTAATGGTTTGGATAAGATCCGACCCCTGAATAAATTTTGGTTGGATTTTGGTTCTCCTGATTTTGGAAGATGTTAATTTTATTACATACTAATGGTTTTAAATAATTAGAAAAAATAGTCGTAGTTTATTAAGTATCGTTCCACAATCCGCTGGAATATGTATAAACGCTTGTAATATGCCATCAGAATGACCATGCAATTACTGCTATACCATACCCTTGCTGCATGAGTCAGATTTTAACATAATCTTATGATTTTTTAAGGGAAAAAAATTACGATAAATTACGATTGTGGAATCCAGTCTTGAAAACTATCAGACCACTTGCATCAGAATTGCTGTCCGAGTGGAATCAGAACTCATGACATTGAAGGATGATTCTGTTGATGATTTTTTTAATCCAAAGTTTGCAACAAGTTTAAGTTTCTAGATAACTGCAGAAGTCGAACAGAGAGTTGTCTCCCCTGCATACCCCCTCTTCCGTCGTATAATGAACGGATGCAGAGTTTACATTTAAAGCCTCCTGACCATACTCAAGCCGAGACTCCAGTACCGGATGGTGACAACGAAACTGATCATGATTACAAAGGAGGAGACAAATCTTTATCTTGGGAGTGTATGAAACAAAACAGTACCAAACATTCTCTTGATCTAGATTTGACAAAACGTGTGTCATCTAATGAGAAAATGGATTATTTGGTGAGGAACGTGTTTGAACGGTTGTACCACGGCACCCGGAGTTTAAAGAAACCACCGGAACCCCACCTTGACGAAGATTTTGATTCTTTGCGATCTTGCCGTTATTTACGACTACCAAAACTAAAATAAAACAGAGCTTATTTGCTCCTATGTTTAAAAAAAATCAAATTAATTGTATATAATACCGGTATATATACATAAATATCTAGTCGCAGTGTGATTTTACCAGACCAGAAAACGGTTCAAGGATTAAAATGTTCATGTACCTGTTACAATTTGCTTAACTGTGTTTTGACTACATTGCTGTGGGGGATTGCAATTATTATTTTATTTTCGAACTTCTTGCCATGTAATTGCTTCACACGCATAAAATACAGTGTGATTATTGATATTTTTTCTTGTTTTGATACCATGAATTGCAATCTCATACGTGATCTTTTGGAGCCAGTCAGTATTGATTGGAATTTCTGCTGCAATTTGTAAACAACACAGTGTTTGTTTATTTTGGTTATGTCTTTTTTTCTTGAGTATTTATCATATTTCAATCCGCTATGGAGTAGTGAACTGCTTGAAAAAAACGTCAACGTATACGCCGCTGATTTACTATGTTGCATACATTTTTGATTGATTGTATGTTGTTTAACGTCCCTCTCGAGAATTTTTCACTCATATGGAGATGCCATCACTTGCCGGTTGAGAGCTGCAAATGTTGTCCTTTGTTCAGCACTTAAGGCCTTTATGCAGTGAAGGGTCTTTTTCGTGCCAGCACCTACTGCGACACTAGACCTCGGTTTGTACGGTCTCATCCGAAAAAATCGATCTCCGAATCCACATGTTTGAAGTAAGATATCAGTTGCTGTGAATGGTGCCTCATTTATACTTCAAGGAATGTCCAAAAAACAACATTTTATTAGGTAATATGCGAAGAATGATTCTGCGCTATTTTTAGTTATAGGTGCAAAGTATGATACTAGTTCTTTAGGAACTATAATAAGCAGGGTACTAGTAAAATTCGTTTTGTGTGGACATGAATACCATGCATGCACGAACTTGTGGATTTAGCGGAGTTTCCGGAGGTACCTGATTAATGTAATTTCTAATTTTACGAATTCATGGATAGTAGTTATTTTCGGTCTTGTAGGAGTTGAAAAATTTACATCTTGCATAGCTATTCTACATGTATCTAGCTCTTAAAAGTAAAAAACAAATTACATATAACTTTTCTTCAGTAATTCAACTTTAAGGTTTATTAACTCTCTGCTCACTCAAATAAAATGTTTCTTTAAATGTAATACATGTAATTCTCTAAAGGAAACATAAATTCGGAGTAAAATTCAAAGAATTATAGTAGGCTTACAACGCTAAATCGGACAAAAAAAACCCACTTCAACTTAACAAATTAAAAAGGGATAATAGACATTTTCGTCGTTTTGAGTTACCTCTCTTATCAGAGTATCTATGTACTTTAATTCATTTAAAAAAAAATAAGTGTAGTGTATAAGAATTTATCATACTCTGTAGTTATACAAAGAGAAACATGTTCATGCATAATTTGCAACATGTATGTACTCTACGAATTCATTATTTGGACTCAAATTCAACATGTACTCTTCTTACTCGAATTCGTAATTCAAATATACATGTTCTAAGGACATTGTTATAACTGAGTTATACTGTATAGTAATTCTAAAACGTAATATTAAAAAAAAAATAATATTATAGTAACAGTTACTTAACATTAAATTTAAATAAAAATTATTATTATTTCATCAAGGCCACAACAGGGAAAGTTGTTTTCATGTTTCAATGTCTGTTAAAGAACTTTTAAAAACTATGCAAACAGTATATTAGTACCCTATTGCAAATGAAATATATTGCAGGCACATGCATTGAAGATCGTTCTTGAACTACTAGTATATGCTGGTCTTATCCCATACGAAAGGAAGACTAGCATAATAAATATTAGATGTCAAGTATTTAAAAAAATCAAAAGCCACTTTCAGGAACTGCTTAAAGACAGAATAAATGGACATACAACCTATTTGCAGACGGAGAGAGGAGACAAATACTAGTAGTCCGTTTACCTTCTCGTCTAACACAAGTAGCGGGCTTCCTTAAAAGTCAATTAGTGTCATCAACATACATAATTTCACCGTAAACTTCAACACTTGAAAACGTTTTTATATAATATGTACAATGTATATGAATGCCCTACCTTGGCGTTTGTCCCTTTGACTCAGAATCAATACGTTTTTTAAGTTCTAGGGAAGTCAAGAAATGGCTCAAATAAATAAGTATTTCGAAGCCATTTTATTCAGAATGTCTGACCTTGGCGTTTGACCTTCTGACTTTCAAATAAAAAGAGTTTTTATATATGTTCAACAGACATATTATTAAACAAAACAAAAACTCAAAGAGAACTAGAAGTACTGTGAGCACTGAGCTCACTAAATGATAACCCCGCCTCCCATATGATTATACTGGTAAAGTCCATGTTTTGATCTGGGAAACTCGAAGTAAGTGTCTGATCAAAAGGCAAAGTAGGAGGTGCATAATGGCAATATATAAGAAAGAATCCTGAAAGTATCGTTATATTTTATTCAGTGGTATAAGAGGAGTTAACGCAGGCATGTAACATCGTTTTTGAAAGTGGAAGGGGGGGGGGGCAAGGAG
>PRKT01000057.1:1760400-1855777 GCA_003671525.1 Saccostrea glomerata | reverse complement strand
AAACAAACAAAAAAAAAAAACAAAAACAAACAAACAAACAAAAATAAAAAAGTGACTTTTTATACTAATTTCATATAGATCAGTGTTTTCGAGGAGGGGTCTTTCTAGGGGGAGAGGGGGCCAATGTCACTTGTACTTGATTTAGGATATTCATTTGATAACTCTGCAAAGGGGTCCAGTCCCCGACCCCCGTCTAGATATGCGCATGTGTAGTTTTCTGGGAAAGAGGCAAGGAGGGGATAACGTGAGAAGGTTTGCCAGGGGTATACCCCCTTTCCTGACTTTTATATATATATTTTTTAATTTATGAATTGGTTCAATTTTGGTGGGCTCTGGTGTATTTTTAAGTCATTTTTTCACATATTAAAACTAAACATAATCAAGCTGCATTACTTTGTATACATATGAAAGATGACAATTTTTGTTTCAAAAGTGTTTTTTTTATTGAATTAACCAGACCCTTTGAATAAGGCTTTGAAAGGCTTTAGAGAATTACCCTACAGCATGTTACATGTGCTATAGTACTGTCCCATAATCCCAAGAAAAGGTAAAACTTCTCTGGACGTCCAGCAAAACGAACGCATATGTTTCACATGAAAAAATAATCCAGGAATTCCCAAACAACAGCTAGTAAAGAGGAAGAGAGAAGACTAAGTCTTTGTGCACATACATGTAATTTTTGTAAAAAGTAAAAGAATTGAAAATTTACAAAGTGAAAATTTGTGATAAAGACAGTTTACTTGAAAATGCGCTGACCCCTTAAATAATCCTCTCCGGGTCCAAAAATCAAAGAGATATAATTTAGCTGCGGAGTTTTGAGTAAATGAGTGTTTTAACTCAAAATATTTACAAACAGTTGATTTACTCAACATGAGTGATATTTTAAGATAGCTGTCACTCGTGTTCTCTTTTCTAAAAGGATTTATAATATTCATACTCGTAGGTCTATATTTTATTTTAATTAAAGTTTGACAGACTGCGTTATGAGCCTAGAGCACGTACATCATGTTAATAGATGTTCTTAAGAAACAAATTTTATTAAAGCATGTTCACTTTGTTCATTGCTGGACAAAAAATTCTCATTTGCATTTTTTTTCTTTTAATTAACGAATAGAGTAAAGAGTTGTTGAGTATAAAAATTCCCCAGTAAAGACGAAATGGTGTTTTCCACGGTTCCACCTACATGTATTTAAGTATTTTATTTTTTTTTTTTTAAGTTGTTTTTCGGTAGGGTAATTTGTATAAATAGATTTGAATTAATGAGTTAGAGTTAAATTTTTCCTTTTATCATGAAATCTTGTCTGAACTAATTGTGTTTAAAAAAAACAAAGCAAACAAACAATCAAAACTAAATTTAAATGCAGTAATTCAAGTTAATAAAATGAATAATTTAAAAATTATTTTAAATGAAAAGACACCTTAATTAGAAAGTGACGTAACATTTTAATATAGAGTGTGTTTTTGTTCTTTTTTTATTAGTTCCTTTAATTAGATTTTGTTTATTCTTTTTTTTAAAAATCTATTATTAAATGATTTCTTTTTTTTCTCCTTTTCTTACTTTTAGTAAAATTCCGTGCGAGGCGTAAAACTCGAATAGTTCTCTTTCTATATGTGTGAAACGCATCCATCCGATATCGGAATAACTCTACACAGGACAAATGCAAAAATTTAATCTGACGTATTGCAATTTTGATTAGCCCCGCTAATCTATAGGTAAGCTAATAAGGCCTTTACCTTTCAAAAGGTATTAGAGAGGTCACGTGACTAATTCATTTCCGGTCGAATGATGGCCGACTTCTTGAAGTTTTGGAAGTTCTGTCAAAGTTATGAACTTTGTATATAGCAATTTTACACGTTGTATAGATCAGTATTAATGTAATTGACATGGAAATACTCGATAATTATGGTGCTTGTGCTGAGATTTTCAAGGCGTTTTCATAATGTCCGCATTGGAACGCCAGGAATTAGCATCAGGCAGGAAAATACCAAGTCTCGAAGCAGTGGAACAAAAGGTATATGCATGACAATGTCTGTAACTTAAAATGAATGGTTTACTCATATTATAGTGTTGTAATTAAGTTAAGGCATGAAACATTTGCAAGAGGGACAAACTTTAAAACATATTTCAGAGATGCTATATTTATGTGGCGGATCAAAAGTCAAATCAAGGGTGGGGCTTTGTAAAATATTGTTTTAGCATTTTTCTGACTTTTCAGTTGTCTTTTAAAATTCTAAATCTTTTACACATATTTACACCAGTATATGTCTTTTGTAATGTAATGTAAATGCATATAATGTGGATTGGGTGGAAAGCTCTCATCCGAGTTTTATCAATAGCATACAGAACACACTCCCTAACCATGCTAACTGTGTAAAATATACTTGATACTGAAGCAATGTCTACAAAGTCACACAAAGTCTTAAGTGTTGTTTATAGTACATTGTTAAGTAGCAAAAATAAAATAGAAGTGGTAAAGCATATTAAGGACAGATGATGCTAATTGACTTTAATAAAAATTCACAAAAAATTCAACTAGGCTCATGTTTTACTAAAACAAATGATTTTAACCACATAGCTTTGATTTTTTCATTCAAAGTTTTAAATGTGATTTAAAGTGACAAAAAGTTATCTAGATGAATAAGGACTGTTGTGAAAAATAGAATTGTTAAACATTTTAGAAAATTGATAATTTCTTAATATTTTACAACAATTACATATACAATTTAGAAAGGTTTTAAAATATATGCCAATCTTTGTTTGTATCATCTTTCTTTAAAATATACTTTATGATTGATACATTTTTTCAATAGCTGCATTAGCATAAAAGTTCACAATGCTTATAGAGATAAAATACTTAAAAGGGATATTGACAGTCATACTTGAGCAGCATGATATATTTATTACATACTTTTTTCTGTTGATCAAGTTTAGAAAAGTTGAAATGGCCATTTTGAAAATGATATGGTGTGTTATCTTTTGAAGACCAAATTCCACTTAGTAGAAATTCTCTGCTTTGAAGGACACATTTATAATTTATGTTGGTGTTTTCTCCTGTGGTTCAGCATGTCACCTTTGTAAACAGGTACCTTCCCAATTATTCACTTGTACAAATCAATGAGAGGGATGTTTATGGCTGTATTCTCAATGTGGACAATTTAGAGGCAGACACATAACATGCAAACAGACAATTTAGCCGAGTATATAAACATGCAAATGTGACTTGTTCAATTTGACCAATCTGTAAATAATGGTTCAATAAACATCCAAGTATTGATTACGTGTCAGAGTTACAAATGTTTAACTTTTGAAATGATGTTTGTAGGAAATGCTGGGTTAATTTGATGTTAATGTACTTGGTAGAGTGAGATTAGGATGTTCCTTGTGAATTTAATGAGCAAAGCTTTTATTCAGCTTCATAGATCACTGATCAGAGATGTGAGGGTTGACAGCTAGTGTGTGACTGGGAGATAGGCCCTGTAAAAGGGCCAGCTCTCAATGCTTGTAAACTGTGTGAAGTCCAAACATTGCTATACTGTCCCATATCTTGAAGTGATTGTGAAGTCATTATATAAATCATTAGTTTACATTCTTTATTTGTTCAAGATTTTAAATGGTCCTAGAGGGTAATTGATTTAATGACCATTTTATGTAGTAAAACTGATAAGAGATCTGAAAATACACCCTGTGTACAGGTAAATTTTCATCTTGCTTTTTAATCTGGGTACCTGTATTTCTTATAGGTCTTTAAAGGTACATAGCTTCAACTTTTTAAAAAAGATTTAACAATAAAGTGCTGCATTTATCTGTTTTAATGTCACTTAAAAGGTAATGCAGTCCATAATTTTGCATTTAAATGAAGTACATTTAAGGATTAGGAATGGAACTGTAGAAATTTGCAAGGAACATCATTTTACAAGCTATGAAAAAATGTAATGTACAGTATTTTGATACTTTTATGATATTACTGAATTATCAGGGACCAGAAAAGTGCATGCCAAGGGGGTCTGGAGAAAGCCCCACCCCTCAAAGTTCAGCCGGACAGAAGATGACCAAGAGCATGTCATTGTCAAACCTGAACAATAACCAGAAGGCCAATGCTGGCCCTGTGGACCAAGACGATATATTGGCCCTCACTCAGCAGGTCAAATTGTTCTCAGATGGCCTCTCCCACCTTAAAACAATCTTCACAGACTTTGCAGGTAATGAAAATATTTTATAAGACTTTTAGAATATTTAAGGGTTTAAAGTTGTTTATTTTTTTGAAATCGTAAATTTCGTAAAAAGGAAAATCTACTATGGAAGAATGATCAAAGTGATTGATATGGTAATGTTTTAGTATTTACTTTAAGGACTTTGCATTTATCAACTGCTAATTTAATGAAATTTACATCTAGTTCATTTTGGACACCTTTAAAGTCTATAAGATGTAAGAGCTGTTTTTTTTATCGTTCACATCAATAGCCAGAAACTTTTGTTAATAGGAAGTTTAAAATTGTCAAGATTACAGAGCTAGGTACAATTTTACCTGAATCAAGCAAGAGGTTATATTTTATGGCTGGTTACTGTTGGTGTAAGAAAACAAAAGTTTGACAATTACTTTAGGCAATTTTTTGAAAATACAATATTTTGAGAATCGGTTTGGACAAAAGATGTGTCCTCATGCAGTTGTCATTTTGACATGAAAAGGCAATTACTGAAAAAACTTTTACAGAGCAGAATATTTAGGCAGGTAGAGCAGAATAACAAACAATTACAAGTGAAAAAAAAATGTCAGATAAAAGCCCAAGATAAAACACCTTTATCAGCAAACCATCTCAGAAAACTGCTGATAGGTGATTGACTTCAAATTTCTTGGGAGAAAGCATGCATGTTTTATTGAACAAATACAATACAGCAATTAGGAAAATCCGTGAATTTATTTTCTGAATTCAAGCATTAAGTGGTAACATACGTAAGTTTCTCACCTTGTTTTGTGTTGACCATGTTGCAGGTTCGGGAGAGGACCTCAGAGTTATGTCCCATTCTCGCCTTGGAGAAGTGCTTGCCATCTTAAAGAACATCCTCAATAAATATCCTGCTCTGCAGTCCACAGAGTTATTCTCATCCTCTGCAGCTCTGATCAGCAAAATTAAAAGTAGGTGGCTTGTTTTTGAGTTTTTCTTACATTAGAAATTTCTTTTTTAATTACAATCAGTAGAGTAAGAGAGATAGAGAGAGAGAGAGAAAAGAGAGAGAGTAGAGAGAGATAAAAAAGTAGAGAAATTATAAAATATGTATCTAGATATTACATACTAAGATAGTAACGTTATCATTACAGCACATGACTATAGCCAGTCTCCTGCCTCCCTAGCTGAACATAATTTTTGTGAAGCGATTGACCAACTGGCTCTGGCTTTTAGCAGCAGGTGGGTTAATTGAATGTAGAATTGTCAAACTGTTGCTCAAGTATTGTGAATACATTATTTTGTTAAATATAAATTATTGATCTGCTAATATCTAGGTACATAGTCAATAGATAGGTTACATGTGGTTGTAAATTGTTTCAGTGTGTCTGAGTACCTGATGGGGGACCTGGGGAACATAGCTCTAGTGAAGCAGGAGAAAGTGGACAAAACTAAGGTAAGTTTTACTTACTGTTCAAATTTTAGTTTACTTTTCATGAAGTTTTAAAAGAGTTAATTGTACCCTCTGTAATTCCTGATTGAATTTTTGTTAAAGTGCTTTGATTTACATAGGGTATTACATCACTGTCATTTCTGTCACAATTACAGTTTTCTTTTGCTTCAAAATGGGTGAGGGATGTAGAAAAGAGAGGACTAGTAATTCTATTTTTGTCAAACAAAATCATTGAGAATATAAATATAGTTCCATTATTCTTCACTGTCTATCAAAAACATGTATTCATTTACTGGTAGCTCCTTCTTTCTAAGAAAAATATCATGCTCTGATCTTTCCTGATCTGCATAATGTCTTCTCAAGTTCTCAGTATTTATTTATATAGTCTTATGGAGATCTTCTGAAGTTGGAGAAGACTTCCGGGTTATGTGCAGCAGAGCAGGCTACTCAAGATAGTAAGTTATTGTAAGGACAAAATCTAATAATGTGAGGCATTCAGTCAAGCTATACAAGAGTCCTGTCCTACTCGGGGAGAATTTCACCAGAAATAGGATGTAATTGAGTGTTTTATGTAGAAACCCGGTATCGTCCTCAAAGGACCTATCATATTAGTCCTAAGAGGTACCATTGACCTTTTCATAAAGTGTGATGAAATGATAAGGCAGGTTTCCATTGTGTGTAATTGGGATGGTGGCATGTCAGCTAATGAATCTGTTGGTTGCAGCTTCTGTCATCTCTCTCTTACTGATGGCTGCTGCAAAACAATTTAACATGAAACTGCTGCATCAGGAAAGCTTTCAACATCCTCTTTAAAACGGAGTTGTTGGCATAAAAAAAGCTTAACTGTCTTTAAATTTCTGTGCAGTTGTAAAGTGCTCCATATCCTGAAGTGCATTGTTAGACATTGTGTGGATTATTGTATTTGATTTATTTTATCCATTAGTGATGAATCCTGAGGAAATTGATACGGTGCTGCTGCGGTTACAAGGTGGAGTGGACCTGGCAATGCAAAGGGCCAAGGCATGGTCCAAGTACATGAAAGAAATTACAACTTATATAGAGAAAAAAACTCAGTTAGGTAAGCAATGCAAATTGAATGAAATCAATTTTCAGATCTTGGAGAGTAATCTTAAAAATGGCTATAGGCTGTCTAGTGTGTATCATAAAAAAAGTATTGAGACTTCATTGAAGTGGAATCTTCTTCCTGGGTTATTGACACGTTGAATTGATGTCAGGGAGCGATAGTTTTTTGCTCGCTTCTGTTGTATTAACATACCTAATTTTGTATTGGACTATAGAATAACTTTCCTTATTGAGAGGCAAGAAAATTATTTATTGTATTTGGATTGATTTTACAGAAACTGATTACTCAAAGAATCTTCTTCGATTGGCAAACAATATGCTTCCCGTCCTCTCGGAAGAGGTAATTATGGTGATTGTATTTCAGTTAATGACAGAATAATGTACACAAAATTTTTTATTTCTTTGTCTATTATATCATAGAGCTTTTCAGAAAGCAAATTATCAAAGCCTTACAAATTTTAGAAAGGAGATTTACGTATCTCTTTTCTGCTCAATCTTATTTGAAGACTTGCATGAACATTTTTTATACATTGTTGCCTTTCCTGGTGTATTGAAGATGCTTCATCAAAATTATTTTTCTCCCAAACAACTTGATACAAATTCCTTTTTAGGACATAAAAAAATAATTGTGGTTAAAACTTAATTACAGATAATTAGTAATTTTCTCAAATGGAAAATGAAAATGGGAATGGGTATTTAAAAAATCTTCAGCTTTCTAGGTTGTGTAATTGGAGGGTATACAAGGGTCTGTCGAGATTCTGGGTATCATGGATGAATAAAATGTTTAAGAAATATGAGGCTACTACCAATCAAATTATTATATTAGTGACATTCAGTGTTGAAACATTTCTCTGGGAGATATTGGTCAGGTGAGCTTTGTAGTTAACGGGCCTCTTGTTTCTTTTACAGGACTACTTACCTCTGCAGTCTGTGTTCTGTACAATGATCTCACAAGTAAGTCATGAAAATATTCTTATAAAAAAAATTTAGAAATTATTAAAGAACCACGAACGATAGTATTGTTCTCCCGCCTACCTCTAAGTCAATTCTCAAAAATTAACATATTCGAATGATTTTCAATTTTTTTTATAGATATTTATATGAATTTTAATAAAACGTTACTTTTTTGGGAAACCAAAGAGAGATAACTCTATAATTTTGGTAAAACTCGAGTTTTTCACTATAGAAATCAATGGAAAACGGAAAATATTTTTAAAACATCTTTCCCCCCCGTGAAACAAAAATTCCTTTTTACAGGTAATATGGACTGTCATTTTACAAATTTATGCCAAAGCTTTTTGTGTTTCACGGGGGGGAACATATGTTTATTGACAAAAAACGAAAAAATGCTGAATTTTCACCAATTTTAAAGCTATTTACAACTAAATAACTGTATTTTATTACTTTATATATGTTTTATTTATTTGCGTAAAACATAAGAAAAGATATGAGATACATTTTATCATATTTAAGACTGTTTCAAAATATGGTGATTCTTGAAAGTTCGATTTCACTAGAAAATATCGTCTACCCCCCTTTTTTCGAAAGCTGAAATTAATGATAATTTACTATCTAGTGCTGGAATTAAAATGATTAATCAATTACCATAGAACTGTTCTTTGTATTAAACAGAGATTTAATGGCAAAATTGCCATTAAAATTGAATTTAATTGGTGCAAAATGTAGGCGGGAATCAAGAGTTAGAGTACGTAGTTCTTATCTGTCTATGGATGTTAAGTATTTTTTGCAACATGTAACAGTTTTAAAGGTTCAAATTGTTAAGCACAATTTTTTTAATTCCAAATTTTATATGGTCAGTATTGAAGATTCATAAGTACCTGTTAACTGGGAAATCATCATAGTATTTCATAGGAAACATGACGTAGTTGAATACTAATTCTATGTATTGCTCGATAATTAAATTGTTTCTTTGTATTGTAGGATATTGAATATGCCAATACTTGTCAAGCCACTCACGCCCTTGTTCAGTCGGCGAAATTTGTGGAGGTATGTCAGAAATAAGCTTTAAAAATCCCTCTCTCTTTGTCTGTACAGTAAAACTCGGTTATAGCGAAGTCCTAGGGACCTGTGAATTTAATTCGCTATATCCGTAATTCGTTATATCCGTATAACGAATTCGTATAACCATTTATAGCGAATTCGCAATATGCATGTTTTCCTTCAAGTGTTACTACCAAATACGTTAGGGAGGTAAATATTACAAAACATACATGTACCTTCGATAACTAAGATTTTATTATGAATTGAATTTTATATACAAATACAAAAGTCAGTTCAATTTATCAAATTTTGAGATCTTTGAAAGTTTGTTATAAAAGATGTAAATTTCATTATATTTAACCTCAACGGGACTCAAAATCAGTTCGCTATATCCGTAAATTCGTTATATCAGAGTTTGTTATAACCATAAAATTTTACAAAGATTTGTTAGGAATTTTGCCGGGGACCCAGAAAAACTTCGCTATATCCGTGAATTTGCTATATCCGTGTTCGTACTAAACGAGTTTTACTGTATATCTCTTGTGTATACAATTATGTATTCTTCTTAATTAACAGCCACTAACCACAAGGAGGATTGAGCATGACAAGATGAGAAGGACAATTAAAGACACCTGGGTGAAAGAAGTTAAGAAAATGGTAGAAAAAATATTCTTAAAGGGAATTCATACACATTGTTTAGATATTTTCACTTTTCATACTCCTGAAAGCCTATCAGACAAGACCTTATTTCATTTCATGTTTAATACTTGAGTAATGAAATTATTGTTATATTATCAGTCAGTCTGTCAAAACCTTCATTCCTAGAATTCTATCATATATTCTCTTGACTAACAAGAGTTGACAAACTGCTTTCATGTTTTTATCAGCATGAGGCCGTGAACAGTCTGAGGAAGTCCCACTCTATGTACATAATGAGGAAGCAGGAGTATGAGAAGGCGCGGGAACAGTCCAGTAAGGTGGAGTCAGACTTGCTGGACAAGAGTAACAGCAGCAGTGTCCTCAGTAAGATGGACAAAAAGAAAAAAGTCGAGGAAGACGCAATGCACAAGGTAAAGAAGGCTTAGTTTGTAGGAGCATTGGCTTGTTCTGGATTTGTTTAAGGAGTTCATAGGAATTGATTTGGTGTGCTTTACAGGCAGCAGAGGCAGAGACGACGTACAAAGCATGTGTGGCGGAGGCCAACTCCAAACAGCAAGAACTGGGCAAAACGAAGGTACAGACTAAAGTATACTGACACGCAAAAGAAACGCAACAAGCAGTAATCTACAAATGTTTGAATTTTTTATCTAATGATTTTTAAAAAAAGAATACAGTAAGGCTAAACTCACTTTTCAGAACATCAGAGATTTGATAAAAATGTTAAATGTTTATCTTTTAACTTTACTAAGTAACATATGACTTTTAAAATACCCCCTCCCAGCCACTCAATTACAACGTGCAAGACTGTCCTAAACAACATTAGCAGCTTAATTTCCACGATAAAATAGGTTAATCAATATCGAGATCTGAGCGAAGGAATTATTCTTTGCCATTTTTAAATGCCTGTTTTTCAGATGATTAGGTCGAATTTTCTCTAACTTAGCACATTGAAGTAACCCTTTGACTTCCGGTCCAAAGACTATCTTTTATGGATATAATACGTTAGACCCCGTTGAGACGTAATGTAGTGTATTTTTGCATCATCAACTCTCCATCACCTTTACTTTGAGATTTTCCAGCTAGAGCAATGGGAATGCGCACTGAAGCCATTTTCAAGAAGCTTTAGCTTCGTAACGGGAAACTAAAGGAGATTTTATTTTTTGAAATATTGCTGCATTACTTAAGATGAACAGTACAAACCCTTAAAACTCCATAATATTGCCAACTGTTTAGTGAAACATGCAATGTTCGATTTCTGTTATGCAGATTCAAACTTGCATTCCGGTTATGGTATGAAAATCGTTCAACCGTTAAATTACCGATATTTACCAATTTGAAGATATCCATAATTTTAAGATTTAAAATTTTTTACTTTATATAATTATTTTACCCTAGAGTAGGGTGTTGCGTTTCTTTTGCGTGTCAGTATATAAATGTGATTAGGGATAGAACATGATATTGATACATTATGATAAATTGTTCTTTGCATTTCACTCTCATATAACCTTTAACATATGTTTGAAATTTTATACTTGTAGAGTGAACTTTTATCAAAGATCAGAGAGCAGATTTTGCTGTGTGACCAAGTTATAAAAACGGTAAGTATTGTTTTGTGCAGTGGTTATTTAATACAGTCTACTTTTGTTCCTGACTGTCATATGTTGCTGTATTATACAGGTGACGGTGGATTACTTCCATCTCCTCCACACCGTGACCGCCCCCGTCCCTGTTCAGTACCAGACTCTGTATGAGGCCAGTGACAGCTACCAGCCAGGCTCTCAGTACGGTGCTTTTGTACGCAGTGTCTCCATGTCCCCCACTAATGTTCCCATGAAGGAGGATGCTTTCGTGTTCGAACCCTATATATCTTCAAGGTACAAAAATGTTGATTTTATTTTTAAGTGAATTTTTTTAGGTATTTTGTAAATAATTCATTATTTGAGATTGCTTTTAAGCAAAAAATGTATACAATTTAAAAGTGTTACACTTCAGAAATTTTCATTGAAAGGAAAAAGCATGTAATGTGAAGTAATATAATAGGTGAATTAATACTGTAATGTTTTTGTAGAGAATCTCAGATGAGGAAGACCAGTGGTCAGTCTACGTCGTCCTCCAATGATCTTCAGTTACAGGACGGATCTCCTTTAATGGGTAGAAATGGTGTGATATTGATTTCAAACTGTTCTCCATATATTTTTTGTCTGGATAAATTAAAGTGCCAAATTTGAGTAAGAAGATGTGCATGTATTTAATTTTTACTGAAACATTGTCTAACTGCATGTTTGAAGATTGAGCAAATAGCTTTGGACTGAACACAACAATGACAGGTTTATTTTGATGAATATCAAATGTATTTTGCAATGCTACCTTATCATCTTGAGTTGTTTCTTATTCTATAATGTGAAGTAAAAGTTATGATATAGGAATTTTTGATTCTGTAGATTAGCTGTTTATAATTGACTGTCTTATTTAGATCGGTACCGGGTGAAGGCCTGGGGGACCACTCTAGTGAGTGAATCAGACAGTGGGAGCAGTCGGTCCGTGGAGTCTTCCCCCAGTAGTAGTCCCCACCAGAGTGGACGCAAACCCTTCGTCAAATCCGGCTCACTCGACGACCTGGAGGAAACAGATGGTACTGGCTTATGTAACATTTAGTGCACATGATTATACAGACTTTACTGTGATTATCTTTTTAATGTCAGTCTGTTTAGAGAGCCTTTCCTATTTAAAATATATATCATGTACATAATCTGTTTGGAAGAAAATATGGGTCCATATAAAAATTATTCTGTCAGTGTTTTGCTAGATAAGTAGAGTATGTCTTTCAGTAAATCTTTCAGTCCTGTTCTATATGTTCAAAAGAAATATGCACACTGAAAGCCCTGTATGTTTTGTCTATTATTGGTTTTGAGTAAATGCATGTTTGTGTTTTAGGCGAGGCCATTTTGCTTGGGTTACCTTCTACCGAACTTGACCTACAAGCTTTATTGAAGGTAAGATTGAGTCTTGTTGATAGAAGTTCAGATTTTATCGCATGCATCTACTGCAAATTTCTGTGGAATAGTGTGCAGAATTAAAAAAAGCAAAAATGAGTTTAAAGTTGTTTTTAAAATTCTGTACAAAAATATATGTATTTCAGAGACAGAATAAACGTCGTAACACCACGTTTGGTGTAGACTTTCAGGAACAAGTGGAGAAAAGTCATTCTGCAATTCCCTGTATTGTGACAAAATGTTTAACAGAGATAGAAAAAAGAGGCATTTTAATAAAGGTAACGGAAACAAATTGTATGTTCTAAATTGAGGAATTCAAGCAAACTCAAATTTTATACTAAATGATTACTTCAAATCAGTTCTATTCCTTGCTTTTACATACATACTTGCCAACTAAATACACATGGGGAAAGTATTAACAAATAATGATGTAATACTCTATATTTCCTTATTTTTGGCAGGATTTATATTTAATGCCATTTAGAACAATCATTCTTTTGAAGATTTTTATACATATATAATTGAAGAGAGATTCTTTATAGCCTAGCTGTCTGATTGTTTTGTATTTTTAGGGCATATACAGAATGTCCGGAGTGAAGAGTAAAGTAGAGGCATTGTGTTCGAGGTTTGAAAAGGATCCAGATTCTGTGAACTTGGATGATGAACATCCTAATGTTATATCCAATGTACTCAAACTCTACCTTAGACAGGTAAAGCCTCTCTACTCCATTCATAATTTATTTTTTTTTAAATATTTTTAAAGTTAAATAAAGCTTTCGAGCTATTTTTCTGTAGCTGAAGAACAAGTAAAGTATAAGTGATGCATTTGTTTTAAGTGTGCCATTTTTTTTTTCAGCTGCCTGAACCACTTTTAAGTTTTAAGCTGTATTCCAGTTTTATACAAGTTGCAAAGGTCTGTATAGCACACACTAACTAGCAAATATGAAGAGGACCTCTCTCTCTCTCTTGATCTTTAGAATTCATTTAAATACAAGTATACATGCATTTATTATAATTAGGATTTTTTAAAATTTAAAAATTGAGAGAAAGATTTAGAATTATTAAAGCATTGTTTTTAATTGACTTGTAAAGTCTTTTTTAAAAGATACATGTACTTTGCTCATTAAGCATTGCTATTATTGATTTTATGATACAGGATAATATGGGTAATGTGTTGAGTGAAGATGACACAGTCAGCAAACTAGGGGACCTGGCATCACAACTTCCTTATTCCAATTTCAAAACATGTGCAATGTTGATGCATCATCTAGCAAGGTATGGTTATTTGATTGATATGAAGAGTTATCCCCCTTGAGAAAACATTTTCCTCTTTTAATATACTTCTTCTATTTGCCTTAGGTCAATACTTATTTATAATAGTGGAAAAAAAACTAGAATTTAGTGTTTATTCTTTTATGTCAAATATAAAGTATTCTTTATCTTTATTTGAACAGGATAGCATCTTACAGCAGTACAAATCAGATGACGTCCAGTAATTTGGGTATTGTGTTTGGACCCACTCTTCTGAGGCCATTGTGAGTTTATTGAAATAAATTTGACTTTTAACTCATCTGAGATCACCAGTGTTTACTTCACAAAACTTAAAAGTACTAAAAATGGGGTCAAAATTATTTGAGGCAAATTTTAAAAAAAGAAAGGCTGACAAAGAACAGCAAGACTATAGTGACTCGTTTAAGCATTGTGTCACATGGGCTTGTAAATTATCTGATGAAATATGTATGTAACTGCATTGTTTTAAAAAGTGAATTTATATCTGTATGAAAAATGCCACAGCATATTTTTCTTACATTTTGTTATAAAAGTTTGTGAAAATATTTATTTGACAAATTCTTACAGAGAAGGGACAGGGAGTCTTGCTTCATTGGTTGACA
Source organism: Saccostrea glomerata (assembly GCA_003671525.1). Taxonomy (NCBI): domain Eukaryota; kingdom Metazoa; phylum Mollusca; class Bivalvia; order Ostreida; family Ostreidae; genus Saccostrea; species Saccostrea glomerata. The sequence goes on along the minus strand of PRKT01000057.1, from coordinate 1,841,531 downwards.
CGCCTCATCAAACTCGCACAGTGGAACTGCTTATTGCTAATGTCAAGGTGATTAACTGTTCTGCTCAGGATTTAAGTCATTTTATCACTAGTATTTTTTTTTGCTTAAGGGACTCCGACCCTCAGCTAGGAAGGACAACTCTTTAATTTATAATTTAATTCAAAAAGTCTTTAAATGAAGCTTGAAAATTAAATATTTTCATGCAACAATTTTCATTATAAGCCTCTCAATGTGCTTCAAGGTTCTTTGCAAAGCTCCATAAATCACTTCTAATTTCATATCATGTTAATAAACATTGGTTTCTAAAAATGCTTTATCGGGATAAAAATTTCTACTTTTAATTAGACCTTTCTCAGAAGTTCAAAAAACCTTGAAGCACATTGAGAGGCATATAATGAAAATTTTTGCATGAAAAGATTTAATTTTCAAGCTTCATTTAAAGACTTTTTGAATTAAATCATAAATTAAAGAGTTGTCCTTCCTGGCTGAGGGTTGGGGTCCCTTAAAATGAATTTTATTTCAACTTGAAAAGATATTGGAATGTCAAAGATAAATTAGGAAATGTTTTCAGAATTTACTTTATATTGACACTAAAAGATACCTCTTCCTTTACTCACACAACTGTATTTGGGCAGGAAATCTTTGGTCCAGAGACAGAATATGAGTTGATACCAGGAGAGACGCCTGTAGAATCTTTGTCAGTAAACGGACAGAGCAGGCATGAGAAAGATACGGGTCATTCAGGTAACCTCAGTAATCAAGTCCACCAGGTCTTGTGCACTTCTGAAAATATTTTTTTATTATTTTTAGTTATGATTGTAATAGTAGCTATCTTAAGTTTTTCTCCTTTTTAGTTGAATCTGGTGGAACCAAAGAGAGAACAAGCAGAACCAGATCTAGGTATTCAAAAAAATCTAACACTCAGAATTCATATGTATTTCTAATTTAGAAAATGAATATGGGGCTGTTATACATAACTTTGTAGATTTAGCTATTTTCTTTTTCCAATACACGCTCTTGTTATATTTTTAGCATTGAAGAGGGGAACCTGCACTTGTTGAATGTTTCAGAGGATAACAAATCCAAGGTGTGTAAAGAAAATATTCTCTCTCTGATGATTAATTTATATATTAGTATATATTTTTCAAGGCTCAAAAGTAATTCTCAAGTGGAAAAATCAACAACTTAAAATGTTAAATAACTTGTGTTGCTTTGTAGGTTGCAATCATTTTATAGCTCACCTGAGCTAATATCTGAAGTGAACCTTACTGTCCTGTGTATGTGTGTACATGTGTATATATGAAAATCTTTTGAAAATTCATCTTTCCTGAATCATTAGAGGGTCAAAGTTTATCCTGAGACTATACATATCTTGAAATCTTCTCTAAAGCAACAAGTTCTTGACATTAAAGTGAAATTAATCTGTAATCATATTTAAGTTTATGTATTAAAGAAAATGTTTTAAAATCTTTCCAAGAACATCAGCCCATACTTATTGGTAGGCGAGCAATCATAGTAAGAATCTTTTATGTGAATAGAGATGAAATTCTTTCTTTGTGATTATGAAAAGAGGGTCAATATGCTTTAAGTGAGCTATGTGGCCCTTGGGCCTTTTTTGATGTTTGTTACAGGAGCAATTTCTCTTACACATGCAGTTTATAGTTAAATGTTCAATTATTTTTAGATTATCTTGTATGGTTAATATAAAAGGTAAAAGAGTGTTGGAAATACTTAGTGCTTGCTTTATATGCCTAAACATTCAAGATTCATCAATATAACAGATTTCCGAGAGCTTTTGGGAGTTGTGTCCCCTGGTTTCCTTTTTCCATTTAAATTAGAGTTGATTCATAGAGCTAATGAATTTGCAGTATATAGTAGATTTAAAAGTTTGAAAAGAGATTTTCATCAGAATTTTTCTCACATTAGTTCTTACATTCCTGCACTATACATGTAGATTCTTAGAAAAACTGATTTTGTGATTTTTTTTTCCAACAGACATTTTATATTTCAGTGTTAAATTCTTTAATTTATAGTAGACCTCTTATGCATTTCTCATTATCTACTAGGCTTGGAGAAAAGTTTACATAAATTTGTTAATGAATGTCAAAAATGATAAATCTAGTACATGTATCATTTTTACATAGAGAAATCTGTACCTGGATATTGTAATTGTGTGCTGTATCAATGTTTAAACAAAATTATTTCATTGTGGATTTAGACATTGATGACACTTACTACGCATCATATATTGGTGCCATTTATTGTTGTAAAAAAGATTTAGGATTCAACATCAACTTTCTTGGGGAATTGAATTGAGTTGTATCATCTTTATATTTCTGAAGCAGAGAAGGCTTTAGATTCATTGAACCAAATTAACATTGTACCAAAAAGTTGGAGGAAATCAAATATCATTGACACATTTGATGCCATGACAGATATTTTCATTCCAGACCCCTGATACAGATTACGTTTTACCTGGTAGCACTGACAAGAAAAGTTCTTCGCCCCCAGCCGTGTCCGAGGGTAACAAAATTAACCTCACTCTAGCAATGTAGCTTTAACACCACACGATGGCAGCAATGTCTTGTTTCTCTTCTCTGTTTACGCTGCTTATCTGTCCTTGTCTTTGAGGAAATGTGATGTAATGGTATCTGGCTTTATACTGGACTATATCATACTAATGTTCTGTACATGTACATAGGTCTGAATTCTTACTTTTTGTACATATAGTTTTTTTTTTCAGGACTCTATGTCTATGACATTCTTGAAATCTTAAATTAATGCATAATTTAGTAGATTTTTTTTATTCAACAATTTCTTACTTGTTTTACATGTACCAGAAGATATTACAGAAATTCTTTTGAAAAATCTATCAATTCTAAAGCATGTTCATGTACAAGTAAATGTTTGTTTTTCTCTATGTGTGTATACAGTAATAACCTATATGTTTTTATATGAACTGTGTTTGTACCAAGGAAAGAGTTGTGTGAATCCTGGGTGTTTCTCTGTTGAGGGTGTTAATCCATGTAGCCTGCATGACTGTAGTGTTCTGTAATATCCGGATGGTCTTTTGTGTGATTATTGTCCTATATGACAATCTGGAAAACAATGTCAGCTGTGTTTTTTATACTGTTGCCTCTTCTGTTTTGCCTTGACTTTATATGTGCTTTCAGTGTTTATAACTTGTACCATTAAAGTAAAAAACTATTGCCTTGCCCAGCTAAACTATTTATGCTTGAAATTTTATTTTAAGAAAGAAAACCTTTTAAATATGATAATTTAAATTGATTCTTACTTTTTAATATGTAGCAGATAACTTAAATTTCAATTCAGCATTAAAAACAGCATGCTTGCTAGGAATAAATTTTGAAATCTTGTGCATTTTTCTCTTAATTTTGCATGGCCTTGAGTCTTGTTGGTGACCCTTTCAGATGATGATGTTAACTTCGATGACTTCACAGATATTAATCTTCCTGACGAGTCTTTTTCTTCCCAGCATGCAAAATCTTCTGTTTCTTCAACAACTTGCAAAGGTAGTATAGCTACTCCTGCTTGATTTTGTGCTTTCACTTCATTTAAAAGAATTTTCTGAGTTGAATTTTTTTGTGATTTCACTTAAGTGAATTTTCTGAGTTGATGTGACTGAGTGATTTCCCTTGCCATTGATTTTATCCTTTGAACTGCAGATCATGTGGATATCATGCATGGTTCTTATAAATATTAGGTAAAAAGCTGCATGTAAAATATTGTGTGATTATATTGAATATGCTAAGTAAAGTCAAGACTTGTGGATAGCTGTGCTTGCCAGAATAGTTTACTGGTGTTTATAGGCATGGATATTGATGTATTTTGAAAAACACGGAATATTCACATGCATGTATGTTAAGAATAGAACTAGATGAACACATATCTTTCTCCTTATATATAGATAGGATCTCCCATGGTTTGTTCTTGGATAAATTATATATCCATGAAAATAAGTGTTGTTTATATCCACGAACCTTTGGCAATGGGATAATAGAAAACACACAAGATGGACAAAAATTTATCCAATTAAAGACCATGGGAATTTTTATCGCATGTTTTGATGCTTTTTATCCCCTTTCCCCTTCTTATCTGCTATCTTATTTTACATACTTTCCAGTACAGGTAATTTTAATTCAATTTATATAACAAGTGTCATAAAATTTGATAAAAAGATAAACATGTGATAAAAAATGAAGACACATTGTAGTCAGAGAACACAAGAATTATTTTAAAAGGGTAGCCAAATTTGAAATTTGGTTAGTTTGTTTAGAAAATGTAATTTTTGTAAACAGCTTTACAAGGATATTTATAAAGTAAAATAAGCAGAATCAGATATGGTGTTGTATGTAGACAGTTGCATGTAAGCATTGTTAATATACAGTCAGTTTGTATCTTTTAACTTAGGATGTTGATAAAAAGACTATTTTTTATCATAATGAAGAGTTGCAGCAATATGCTTTAGAGCATAAATTGATTGTGCTTTTGGCATTTTTGGAAAATGCTTTTGATATTAGGAATGTCAAGAAAAAGTTAATACTTCATAAATTTGTGATATGTTTTATTAATTTTCATTTTCTCTTGTTAACTGTGTGTATATGCTGCTGTAATATTACTACCAACCATAGCTTAGAAAGCAGATGTTGAACTTGTCTGATTGTTTGTTGCATATAGATGGCATTAAAAGCTGAAAACTAAATGAATATGAACATTTAAATTTGAATTTCATCAAAGGAAAGTGACATTGCTTTCTAGGCCATAAATAAATATTACAACTTGCCACTTTTACTAACCATGAAATTCGTTTTGTCCCTCTATTTATTTTTTAAAAATATGAAAGTGTTTTGAATTATGATTTACAATATGTAATAAGAAAATAAGTATTAATAAACACATTTTTGTTGTGGAATGGCTTAATTTATAATAGATGGTTTATTTTGTAAGTGTTGATCTAATTTTATCCCTGATTGAACTAAGTGTTCTTAACTGTGTTGTTGTGATTAATAACAATGTTTTTGCATCTTGATTTACAGTTCAAATTGATTTCCTCGGCTACGTGTAAATGTAAGTCACGCTGTACTGTTTTAAACCAACTCCATCTCACTGTGCCTCCAAACTGGGTGTTTTTGGCAGTTAAAATGCATTTAATTTGTTTTGGAACATCTAGCTAAAAACCAGATTTTTTGCTTCTGAACTTTCGTTTCTAATTACATTTTATTTTGAAATAGAATTACGCATCAGCAGAAAGCATTTAATATTTTATTAAACATGCAGCTAATTGTAATTCCAAAGATTTTGGAATAAAAAATTACAATATTATAGCCTTAAATACCCAGTTTTCACCTTTTTCATTTGGTTTGGTTATAACATCTACAGGGGTTAGGGTTCTCCGAATTTTCCAAAGACCAGTGTTTATAGTAATTGCATGCATTGTGTTAAGAATGTTATGCATGTATATATCAGAGGTATACTTGTTGGAATGTTTATTAAAAAATTGATAAAAAACATTTAAAAAACAGGAATGCCTTGACTTCCACAAAATAATGACAAGTGTGCGGTTTCAGCATTGGTTTTGGTGCATAGTCAACCATTAAATACCCACATAGTTAAGATTTGCCATCATTTTGATGTAGAAATTAGAACTGTTTATTGAATCACTGAATTACTAGTACCACATAATATTGTAGGAGAGACCACTATTGGCTGGTATTAATGGCACACAGGTAATGAAGCATGATTAGTTCGCACTGAATCTTGATGCCTTGAGTAGCCTGTTGACCTTTGACCTCAGTTGACCTTTGTGTGTCCTGCAGTGTTTTCATTCTGTTTTCTCTTGAGTACTGTTTTTCTCAAATCGTTTCTCTGTTAAATGCATATTTTTCCAAATATACTTTTGTAATGTGTGCACCATGATACTTTAATTCATGATTTCTAAACTGTCTATCAAATATGTTACTTTTAAAATGTAAAATGGTCCCTTTGTTCAGAATTCCCCCCTAAAGATAGGATTTTGTTAGTCAATGTAAACATAGTAGAATGATACAAGGTATTTATATAAATTACATATTTTATATAAATGTTTGATAGTATCTTATGTTGACATTTTTATGATGTTTATTTAAGAAATGTTCACAAATTAATTGTTGTATAGGTACAAATTCTTTTATGAAAACAAATTTACTTTTCTTAATATTTTTCACACATAAAAGTACAATGAGCATTTTGTAGCCAAAGGACCATAGTTTTAGTACTTATAATCAAAGGTGTATTCTTTCTGCCGGCCAGTTTCAGGAGATGAGTAGAAATGTTAGTCAATAGCTGATACATTTATATTGTAAAATCTGAGATAGTTAATTAGAAGTACATATTCCGTATGTAGAAGATAGAGTAGATGAACATGAAGATAAAAATGATCTTCATCTTATATTAAACTTGATTGTTGTTGACTTGCGAAGATAGCTACTTGCCCACAAATTGTAAGTGTGTGCCAAAGACATGGATTCCTTCCACCCCCCCCCCCCTTTATTAGATGAATGCATGTATCTTTTTTTATCAAACATTAATGGGGGCCATTTATAGCTACCATCAATAATATTTGGAATCATGTAATCTGAAAGTTTTATCATTTGTTAAATTATTATATGTTCATGATGTTGGATGAGTTTTTTTGTTAAAATGTGGATCAATGTGTAAGTTGAAAATAATAATTTCAAAATAAGACTGAGGACCCAGAATTTCATCCTGTGCTATAAGTTGAGTGTTTTCTTGTCATGATCAGCTTCTGTACTCTCTTCAAATTTTGTCCTTACACAAGTAATATGTCCTTTGGACATTTGTAAAGTATATGTGCTTATCCTTTATTCACACAATTCAATGGGGATAATTTTACATTGTGTTAAGTTGTTAATTTTCAGGCATGAGGTTGTATATATTTTCTGCATGAATTATACAATTTTTATACCCAGACAATTTTTCTTTAAAGAAGTAATATCATGATCAAAATCATATATGACAAATTATTTCCTTAATACAAAGAGTCAGTGAGTATTGGCATTAATTTATCCTTTAATATTGTAGGAGTGGAGCGGTTAGCCAGGCAGTATCGTCTCCAGAGTTTACCAATAAAGGAGGAGATTCAGAAAGTGACCCGGCCTATTATCATGAAGCCCTGCCCCCCACAAGATCTAGCCCTGAGTCCAGAGTCTGCCAAGAAGATGTTGGTGCCCTCCATAACAATTGTAGAGAGCAGTCCTATCACTGACTCCAAGCCACAGATGTGTTATCCTCTCAAGCCCTCAGACAAGTCCAAATTCCGAACAAGTGCCCTCCAAAACCTCAAATCCATAGGGCCTTCTTTACAGTCCTTTGTTATTGCAACAGCTAAAGGGCTGAAAGCTAACTTTCCTTCCAGTACCAAAACGGAAAAGTCTGATTCTGTGAAAGAAAAGAAATCAAAGACTTCTCCCCCATTACAGCGCCAGTCTTCTTCTGACAGCTTGTCCTTGTCTTCCATTAAAAATGTTCTTCAGAAATCTCCCAAACTTCCTAGGCAGTCATCCTTGTCAGAAATTAAAGAAAAACCTCATGTTTCAAAAGGCTTTAAATCTCTATCAGATGAGAGTAGTGAAACATTTTATGAATCTGCCAAAAAAATTAACACTGCAGCCATTATGGATGAGCCCAGAGACAGTGTGGATGAAGGAGGAAGGGGTGACCCTGTGGTTGAAGTGGAAACAGGAATGGATGATCCTGTCATTGAAGCAGTGAAGGGTGATCCTGAGGATGAAGCAGCAAAGGATGATCTAGTCAGTCAGAGACATTCAGATCAAGAAGTTGTGGATCTGACTTCTGCTGCCACATCCTTACCAGAGACCATGAAGAGGATTCCAGCTTCTTACCCAACTGTTAGCAATACTGAATTCCCAGTGCAAAAAATGACACCACCTATAACAAGACAAACTAAGGTGTCCTTTACACTTCCAGAGGACTCGGATGACTCCTCAATCTCCTCAGGAGTTTCTTCCTTAACCAGTCCTTTGTCCTCACCACAGATACAGAGGCCATCCTTAAATAGACAGAAACCAATAGAAACTGAAATCACTGTTGATGAAAGCAGAATTGAATCCCATGAAGAAGACACTAAAAAAGTCCATTCTGTGACAAAAGATGAGTCTTTGGAGAAAGCTGAAAAAGATACGGCAAATTCCTCAAAGAGTGATGAAATGTCTCCAAGTGGTTCCACTATCAAAGAAGAGATGCCTCTTTTGACCATTGAAGGTCAGCCAGCTTTGGTTCCTTTAGAAAAACCACAATCTATTGACCAAGAAAATCAACCACAGTCCATTGAAAGTGGCCAAGCTTTTCAGCAAAATTTCAATTCAGAACATACAGACATTGCGGTTGTAGAGACTACTGCCGAATCCTTGAGTCAAAGTGCAACACCCAGTTCAACAGAAAAGGGAAGCTTTAATTTAATGCCAAATATGGCTACCATACAAGAGAGTCAAGTAGAGGAAGAAAGTAGAAATCAATTGAAACCTCCGGATGCCACACTTAAAGGACTCTCATCATCATCCAGTGAGGGGGACATTGTTCATAATTTACTTTTAAAAGGTGAAAGTGACACTTCAGGAAATGTTCTTGATAAATCAGTGAATGATGATACAATGAAGAAAGCTTCCTCTACTGATTGCATTAGGAGTGATTTAACAGGAGAGAAACCCTCTTCTAAAGCTCCAACAGAACCATTTAAATCCTCCATCAGCTCCTCGGCTTTACTTCTGTCCAGTTTATCCCCAGTTCTTCCTCGCAGTCACAACTACTACTCATATTCCCTGTCGTCCTTGAATGCCAACTCCATCTTGGCAGGCAATGTACCGATGAGATCCAGCAGATCAACAGCAATGCCAAGTATTCAGGCTTCATACACTCCCTTCAGATCCCTGTCTCAGAGTGTCCCAAATCTGAGGGGGTCCCAAAAAAGGCAGTCCTCAGCACCACCAGGATTCAGACAGAGCTTACCAGAAACCAGTTTTCTGGAGGAAGAACCAGGGAACTTGGATGTTGATGTTATGAGTGCCAGTGTTGAAGGGTTACCTAGAATTGTTGACACAGACAATGAACCAGAACTGGACAAAAAGTCTCAGCAAATCGGTGCCAAGTATAAAGAGGGTCCAAGTAAAATATCAACCAATCCTGCTGTCACCAGAACAAAATCAGGTCCAAAAACACAAGTGCAATCTTCCAAACCTGTGCGAGATAACCAGAGGCCCCCAAAGGGTCCAAGTGGGATAGTGATGGGAAAAGCAGCCATTATACCAAGCAGAACAGGATGTAGGTCTGCTACAAGTCCCCGTAGAACTGGGCAATCACAAGATCCCAAAAAACTAGCAGATGTCTCAAAAATGGAAGATGCGGGCCATAAGAAGTCTTCCTCACCTCGCAGACCATCTGCTACTCTGGCTACATCAGAATCACATAACTATTCTTGTGCCACCTGTGGTAGACGTAGGTCTTCAGCATCTAAAATAGAAGCTCAGACTTTGTTAGAGAAAGAGAAAGGTAGTGCAGAAAAAGACAAGCCCAAAACTGAGAGGAAGGCATCTAGTGCTAGCAGGGGGACAAAAACTTCTACGGAGGAAAAGAAGTCTGCTGAGAGCAAAAGCAGGTCAAAGTTACAGAAGGACAGGACACCAAGATTTGTATAGTCTTAAACAGTGATGATTTTGGCAGATTCATTAAAAAAAATTTTTTTGAAAAATATAAGAATGACAAGGATGGTGCCTCCTTTTGTACTAATAGTGGAATATTTCAAACACATAAATTTCTGGAACATAGAAAATGAAAAAAAGAAGTTCTAGATGAACTAGAAAAAAATTCTTATGGTTGCCATATTTTAACAAAAATCTCCTTAGCTTTTACCACAAATCTGTGATATTTCATTCTTGGTTACAACGCTACACAATAGTCACAACAGTTGTCCCGAGATGTTTATGTATTGTGCAATATGATTGGCTGCATTCATAGCCAACAGGTCATGCTGTTTTATTGTGGTTGTTTTTAATCACATTTCAAATTGTTTGTGTTTGTAAATTTTTAAGAATATTTATTGTATCTGCTTTGAGGTTTTATATTTTATAATGTTTCTAGGTTTATACATTTCAATGTTTGTTTGTTTTTTTTGGTAGAGTGCATCGTGTTCATTAGATTTCTTTTATATCATTATATATATGTATACGGTTTTGAGCTTTTTTGTGTGTTGTCTTTATGTATGTCATCAGCTGTAATATCTAGTCACTCTCTCAGGAATCCTCAGATAGTCCATCATTCAACATCAGAGATGCAATATTGTTGTTGACGCAAGTCACAGAGATTTCACATATCACTTCTTTTTTTCAAACTTTTGTTACTTACTTATAACATCTTTGCAGAAGAATCTCACTTAATTTTATGATAATTTCTTTGAATGATTTCTCTGGTCATCTTACGGGTGTACATTCCTGAAGTAAGAAATTTCAGGACTGCTGATTTTGTTTATTTATTCTGATCTGGGGTGTCAAAACCCAAGATGCCTGCTGATGCTAAACATTGAAACATAAAAAACTGGAATGACCTATCTTAATAAAATCGAGAAATATTAAGTACTTGTAGTGCAAATAATGATAATACCCAGGTAATCAAATATTCTCTTTTAATTCATATATTCTATGAATATCAAATACATAACAGCATTCTGTATTCGGAATTCCTGCTTGAATAAGGTCTCATTTCCAGTAAGTGGTAAAGACACATTCTTAAACTACCTCATATCACTGTAATATATAGGAAAATGGACATATTTCACATTATCTGGTAACTTAAATTGTGGTTAAGGTCAAGGTCACAACAGCTCATGTGTAAAACTGAAAAAAAAAGAAGGCACAAGACATTTTCGAGAGGCAGTAGTTTTCAAGGAATGTACACCATTAAGATACCATCAAAGATCTATTTACCAGTTCAAGAATATAATTCAATAATAAATGTTCAATAATTATGGTGATCATGAATTTTTCTTTGATTTACAACTGTTCCAAGAACAAAGTTATTCAGAGGAATCTATTTTGTACTAAATAATATCTTGACTAAGTTTGGCATTTGTTTAGTAACTTGTAAAAGAATTGTTAAACAATATATCTCTGTTATTGTTTTTTTTTTCCAATAGAAAAATCTGATGAAAATGTAACTATTTAAAAGTGTAGGTGTTGACAAATAGAATAATCCTGTGATATGGTGTCTTTTGTATATTAAACTGTTTATACTGTAATTGACGCACATTTAATTCATCATTTAATTCAAAAGAGTGAGTGAGAGCATTCAAATAAAGGTATTTGTATCCAAACAAAGTTTATGATAATTTAATACATATATTTATCTAGTATTTCAATATTTAATACTCAGTTTTTAACGAAATGTAATTTTCTTTATGGCCATATTTTGTCACCATTAATTTGGCATCAGGGTGCCTATAAAACAGTATAAGGGTTATGATGCAAAAAAATTATGAAGACGACAAAGTTGGGTTGTATCCATTTTAATCTCAACCATCACATATTGTGTAGAATTAGATATCTCTTTAGTTGAACTTGGAAATTTCTTCTATTGTAATTTTGACATACGTTAGTTATTTACCATCAGTGTATCTCTTGTTTGGTAGTGCTTGTCGGTTAGATATTAAGGCAGTTCATGGAATTGTCTTGTAATAAAGACTTGATATTAAATACAGAAAATTGATTTTTTTTTCTTTTTTTTTCTTTTCTGTGGAGGTTTGATACAGTATAATGTAATTACAAGTTTATCTTTTAAAAAAGATAGGTGAGCTAGGGCCGTAGCAATTTTTAAACACAGAAAGGAAGGTTCGTGGTTAACTAATTTATTTTGCTGAAGTCTTTTTATGTTTAATGAGTATGGAGTCTGATAGTTAGAGTTATAATCTTTTATGAAGTGTATTTTATAGAATTAAAATTACAAGTGTATATTAGTGTGGAAGTGCATTGTATCAATTGCTTTAAATTATTGTGTCTTGCTAATTCAACAAAATTTGAAAAGCAAAAAGAGATTTTTTATGAGGTTGACATTATCCAGGAAGGTGGTGTAACTCGCAGGCTAGAAGTCTCAAATCTAGGCATTATATGACCTAAGTTTTTTCTGGTTTAGTTTACTTTAAAGTTTAAATAACACAGTAAATAAACAAACTTCAGAATCAAACAGAAAATACCAGTGTTACTTAATGACTCAACGAAATTGATATAGTGCAGGCTATCTATGGTCGTTTCACAGACAGCTAGATCATGTGAAGTTTTCCCAGAATGCCCGACCATGAAGCCGAGCGCTAGAAAGCCTCCCTTGTCTTTGTTTAAAACAATCAGATAATGACTCGGGCTTTTCCGTCGGAAAAAAAGGAAAATATGAAGTCAGTGGACCTTCAGATATCCGGACCCCAGATATCCGGTTGCTTTTTCATCAGGATGGAATTTTTAAATTTTATATTGTTTTGTTTAACTGGTGATTCAGGTATCCGGACGCTTCACATATCCGGAAAAATTGACTAGGAACCAAAGCATCCGGATAAACTAGGCTCCACTGTATTACAATATGTAGTTATCTTTAAAGTGTAAACTATCGGTACACAATGAATAAACAAAGTTATTTAATGTTACAACGAAATTGTTATCGTACAGTCTGTCTATGCTAGTTTTCACAGTTCTCGAGAGCACTAGCAATTATACCCCACCAACAAGTTGCGTGAGGTATAATGTTTGAACCGTCAGTCAGTCAGTCAATCAGTCCTGTGTTTTTGTCAGTGCAACTCCTCATAAGCTGCTGCACAGAATTTCTTCAAACTTTGCAGATATTTAGGACACAATGTGTAGATGTGCATATTACCAGGAAATTCTGATTCCTTGATTTTTCTCGGGAATTTCCACACTTCAACTTTTGGGGGAGCGTGGGGTATGTGAGCTTGTGAGTATGTGGTTGCATATTCTATGGCAAAAACAATTGAAGGACAGAGGAATGTAATGGTGAATTTTGGCCTGGGTAGTTCAGTCAGTTGGTTCAATTCCCAGTATAGCCATTTATATTCATTTTAAACAAGAAAGAAAATGTATGGCTGGACTGGGAATTGAACCCGGGACCCTGCATCACTAGTCAGGTGTTCTACTGACTGACATTCAGGGCCCAAATAATACACATATACATGCAACTTATTTACATTTTGCTACCAATAAATTAACGTGTTACACAAATGAATTGAAATATTCTTTATTCCATGTAGAACAACATTATTCGTGATAAATAGCATAAATAAATTAAAGTATAAATAAAGTAAATAATTTATGATCAACATGAAAATATTTTATAAATAATTACAATATACTGATAAATAACACTGCCTGCAACATGCAAAATAAGATATTTGTGTTGTCCTACACAATTTAAACAAAAATCATTGAATACACAGAAATCAAATAACAGAGGCCTATAGGCCACATCTCTAACCTGAGTAAAAACAAAAATACATGTAATTCATTGATGGTTTAGACTAGGCATGCAAGCATAATTGTATAATTTAATTAGGTCAAAAAATAAATTTTTAATGATTAATTTCTAATGATTACCTAATTTGCTGGTAATATTGGGTATGCCGTATGGAGGAACAAATGTGTCTTTGAGCTAATGGACATTTGACTCGAAATCTTGTTTTTAGACCTTTTATAATCAAGCTGAACCTTAGCAGGGACATCATTATAAAAAAATATATACATGTATAACCAAATATGATAGCATTTGCATGGTTATAGTAGTCTAAATATAAATCACCAGGGTATACACTGTATACGGGTCCACCAGGGTATATAAATACAATTTAAACCATAATTATGTACAAGTCATGAGAAAGCAGCGGAATTCTCGTAGAAGCAATTTCCAGAGAGAAAACAAACAAATATGTCAGTATATTGAACAACCAACTCAGTTGATGCTAAACCAAAAATTTTAAACAATAACACTATGAAGGATGGATATATGTCTCCCCTTCTCACGGTTTTGGGCCTCAGCTCATGTGTGGATATTCTCCTGAGATAAGCGGTCTCTGAAGATCCAACAGCATCAATGCTGCCTCAGTGTCTCCAGTGTCTCCATGCTGCAAATGAAGAATGTCCAAATTATTTACACATTTTATTGTAAAACTTTTTTTTTGATATTTAAAAAAACGAGGAATGCTGTTAAAAACAAATTTTTAAAAGCTTTATAATTGATACGAGAAATCATAAGTTTAAGTGCAAGGGTTCTTTTTCCTTCTTTTTTTATGTTTTGAATACAACTTACATCAAGGTAAATAAATATAAGACTGTGAATGTATGGACTTGATAGTTCCCTAGTTTTAGTGTAAAAACTCCAAAGTTCTGGAGATGACATACCTGAACTCCGGCACCATTATACTGATACTGGAAGGCAGCTTCATAGGTTTCTCTAAAATGGAAAATTGAGATTAAAACTAAATATTAAACAAGAGGCCCATGGGCCTTATAGGTCACCTGAGCATCATGCAACAACTTTCCAGCGATTGAATTTGGTTCATGTTTTAAAGTAGATGTCATGGCATTCACAATGCACCATTGCTTATCATAACTATACATGTACACTTAGCATGCTTACTTTGGTTACTTAATACCCATGACAGAGTAGGGGAACCAAAAAAAATGCATTTTGACTAATCAGTAATATTCAGCAATAATCAGTAGTGCCACTACCACACAAGAACCCCTGACCCTTGGTCCACACATTTCACAATTTTGGAAAATGCACCCTTGCTCATCAAAAATGTTTTATTAAAACCAAGGAGCAGATTTCAATCACTGAATTCATTTTCAGTATATAAGAAGAGCTCCCCCCCCCACCTTTGGTACCCCTGACCAAGGGGCCTTAAAATTCACAATTCAGGAAGAATGGCCCTAGCTCATCATTAAGCTATATAGATATTCATCTGATTAATTCAAACACCAGAACCCCGACCCTGGGGCCATAAAATTCACAATTTTGAAAGAGGCATTCTTGATCATCATAACTATGTACTTACTTAATTTAAGTTTATTCAATACGCAGGAGCAGAGAAGATTTTTTAAAGATGTAATGTATTTTCACTATATAATTAACAGAGCCCTGCCCTAACACCAGAACCCCTGACCCTGGGGCCATAAAATTCACAATTTTGGAAGAGGCATTCTTGCTCATCATTACTATATATGTAGTTAGTTTATTTAATACCCAGGAGCAAAGAAGAAGATTTTCAAAGGTGTAATGTATTTTCACTAATATATAATCAATAGAGCCCCGCTCTAACACCAGAACCCTTGACCCTGGGGCCATTAAATTCACAATTTTAGAAGAGGCATTCTTGCTCATCATTACTATATACTTAGTTAGCTTATTTAATACCCAGGAGCAAAGAAGAAGATTTTCAAAGGTGTAATGTATTTTCGCTATATAATCAATAGAGCCCGGCCCCTTACACCAGAACCCCTGACCCTGGGGCCATAAAATTCAAAATTTTGGAAGAGGCATTCTTGCTCATCATAACTATATACTTAGTAAGTTTATTTAATACCCAGGAGCAGAGAAGAAGATTTTCAAAGATGTAATGTATTTTCACTATATAATCAATAGAGCCCCACCCTAGCACAAGAACCCTTGACCCTGGGGCCATGAAATTCACAATTTTAGAAGAGGCATTCTTACTCATCATAACTTTAAACTTAGTTAGTTTATTCAATACCCAGGAGCAGAGAAGAAGATTTTTAAAGAAATAATGCATTTTCACTATATGACCAATAGAGCCCCGCCCTAGCACTAGAACCCCTGCCCCTGGGGCCATGAAATTCACAATTTTGGAAGAGGCATTCTTACTCATCATAACTATATACTTAGTTAGTTTATGTAATACCCAGGAGCAGAGAAGAAGATTTTTAAAGAAATAATGCATTTTCACTATATGACCAATAGAGCCCCGCCCTAGCACTAGAACCCCTGACCCAGGGGCCATGAATTTCACAATTTTGGTATAGGACTCAATGGTCATTACATTCATGCTAACAGTTTGACTGCTTGATGTCCAGGAGTAAAGAAGAAGATTTTTAAAGATTGCATTAATTTTTAGTGGTTTTGGCCCCACCCCTTGGGCCCCAGGGGGGGCAGGGACCATGAAATTCATAATTTTTGTTCCCCTTCACCCATAGATGCTTTATACTCAATTTGGTGAAAATTGGTTGAGTGGTTGCAGAGAAGAAGCTAAAAATGTTCAAATGTTAACACACGACGCACGACGACGGACGAAAACAGATAGCAATAGGTCACTCAGGTGACCTAAAAATTAATGAGCAATGCACTTTCTTTTAAAAAGAAGCTTTCTGTGCAACATGTTTACTCAGGACTCCTGATGTTGTGAGGACTTGTATGTTCTAATTGCTCATGATTAAGAAAATTCAAATGACCTATAATCTAGTTTTTTCCAACTTAATATTTCCAAGTGAAGACTTATGCCTAGGTCACATTTAAGACGATGGTCGGGCGACCAAATGTTCTGGTCCTGTCGGCTGAAAGAACATGATCGGCCGACACAGTATCGGGCGACACGGAACAGTCACATTATTTCCTAGGGACACCGATGACTTGGGTAAACAACACAAACGATCTTTTTTCTTCAGAAAATCAGAAATATTTTTCATAGATCTATATTCAGATAGGTGACGCAAGTAATGTTTGCAAGGCAAAGTGGGAGAATACTATAAATTTGTGACTGAATGTTGAAAATGTGTGAACAATTTTGTATGGAATTGCATAAAAGCAGCAAAGAATATTTAAGATTTCTTTAAATCTTATGGAATAACTATTTAAGTTGTTTCCGTTCAAAAAATATATATCAATCCATGCATCAAAATTTTGTTTGTGTTATGTATCATAATGGGTTAAATATTCACAAGTCGGCCAAACATCGCCCGATCATCGAGCTCTGAGCTACAGTTTGATCTTAAACGTCGGCCGAAATAATGAACACCGTTATTGTCGAACGACGGACGACCATCTTTATAAATTAACTCCCGACGGTAGGACGATGATCGAAGGCTGGTCGACGGATAATTTCAATTGAAGAATCGGCCACCGACGCAGAAAAAATTATAACTTGGACCGATGGACAAAAAAAATGGTCGGCCGACAAAACAAGAGGCCCATGGGCCACATCGCTCACCTGAGAAGCTTTGACCATTCTGTTCTTTACCAGATTTCCCCCTTGTTATACATAATGCATCCCCACCCTACCCCACTGATCATAATTTAGACATTTTGAAATCTACACAACCCCATGATCCTTCCATGGGCACATATGTTTCAGCTTTTTTGGCCCAGTGGTTCCTGAGAAGAAGATTTTCAAAGATTTTTCCTACATATTTCTATGTAAAACTTTCATTCCCTATAATGGCCCCGCCCTTCCCCCGGGGGTCATGATTCCTACACTTTAGAATTTACAATACCCCAGAATGCTCCCACATAAGCTTCACTTTTTCTGGCCCAGTGGTTCTTGAGAAGAAGATTTTCAAAGATTTTTCCTATATATTTCTATATAAAACTTTGATTCCCCATTGTGGCCCCGCCCTTCCCCCGGGGGTCATGATTTGAACAATTTAGAATCTACACTATACCAGGATGCTTCCACATAAGTTTCAGCTTTTCTGGCCCAGTGGTTCTTGAGAAGAAGATTTTCAAAGATTTTTCCTTTTATATTTCTATATAAAACTTTGATTCCCCATTGTGGCCCCGCCCTTCCCCCGGGGGTCATGATTTGAACAATTTAGAATCTACACTACCCCAGGATGCTTCCACATAAGTTTCAGCTTTACTGGCCCAGTGGTTCTTGAGAAGAAGATTTTTTAATGACCCAACCCTATTTTTCTCTTTTCTTGATTATCTCCCCTTGCGAGGGGATATGTCCCTTCATTTTAACAATTTAAATTTCCCTTTACCCAAGGATGCTTTGTACCAAGTTTGGTCAAAATTGGCCCAGTGGTTCTTGAGAAGAAGTCGAAAATGTGAAAAGTTTACAGACGGACAGACAGACGGACAGACGGACGGACGACGGACAAAATGTGATCAGAAAAGCTCACTTGAGCCTTCGGCTCAGGTGAGCTAAAAAGAGGTCAAAATCGGGCAAGACAACGGCCGATGAACTGCCGACTGTCACCCGAAGAAGCCCATTTTTGCTCCAAAACCCGTCGGCCATTGGTCGTTTTTGAAAATGTGACTGGGGTTTAAGTGTTTAATGTTTATGAACAAATCTCTGGACTTTACAATTTGGAAATTGAACCTAAGCCCTCTAAAACTTTATAGGTCTGACCAATCCTTCCTTTGTTGTCTCAGCAGGTTCATCCCTAGCAGGATTCTTATACGCCATGCTCAGGTCATGACACCAAATACAGTATAGCGAGGAAGGTCACAGTGGACCAAAACTTTAACTGGAGCCTAAACTTGGATTCTATAGTAAAGATATGCACAAATAAATGAAAACCTGTCTGCTTGCTGCCACACGAGAAAATATAATATTTTAAAAGTACCTGAGGCAACACTGTCTGCAAAACTGATTTGGAGGTGTTTGGTAGGTCAAAGGTTGACAAAATGTGTCACCATATACATATTTTGGCTCTCCCATGTACTGGCTTGGCATATTCACTGGAAACACTGGATCTAAAACGAAGAATAAATGATACAATATTGTTTGGTAGAGACAACTTTATGTATTTTACAAATAATATATTTTTATGGTGTATTGAATCAGATGAAGAAATACAAAGCATAAAATGAGTATTTTATAGAGCTATGAAAATTTGTAACACATCATATGTGTTGAATATCTCATGTGACTCAAACGACTTGTTATAAAACATGAGAGGCCCATGGACCACAATGCCCACCTGTGCAAATACTTCACCTGACCTTTCACCTCAGGTGAGCTAAAAGTATACATGTAATAATAAAAAGAAAGAATGAATAAATATTTTAAAAGTTTAATGCTTTCAAGTATGAACATGCATGTGTACCATTTTGTTTCCAATATCAACCAAAGCAATTTTTCCATTTGTTTAAAAGTGAGTTTTTACAAAAAGGCGAAATTATATTTCCTTTGCTTTGAAAAAAACTGGTCCTATCAAGCCAAAATCTAACCAATGCTAATAGTACATACCTTTAAAACACTGTGTTTGGTCATTGGGCCAGAATTTCATATCAAAGGATAGACTTGCATCCTGATAATTATAAGGCTGGGAAATGCTGGTATATCCAAGAGCTTTTTGTTGCCAATCATTGCACCATTTTTCTCCTTAAACGAAAAACAAGATATGTTTGTGAATGTGAAAAACTGACACCCCCATATGGCAGCTTATGATGAGGGGTGAAGTTTCTCAAATGTAAGTCAGACTCCAAGGACTTAGGTCAAGGTCAAAATTGTTTGTATCCATGGGAAAATCTTGAATGTCATAAGTAGTAAACCTGTGAAATATGAAAGCCCATTGCAAGTACCTATTATTCAAATGTTAAAGCAAGGGTTCAAGTTTTTTTTTAAAGTGGGTCAAACTCTAAGGTCAAAGTCAAATTTGGTGATACCCAAAGAAAGAAAAGCCTTGTCACCAGGAATACTTAATATGTGAAGTGTGAGACCCCTAGCACAAACTAAATCAAAAGTTGTGGCCAGGGTTAAAGTTTGGTAATTTTAGTAAAAGTGGGTCAAACTCAAAGGTTAAGGCCAAGAAGTCAAATTGGATGGTACTCAAAGAAAGATCTTGTCACAAGGAATATGCCTGTGAAATATGAAAGCCCTTGCCCCTCCCAATCAAAAGTTATGGACAAGGTCAACATTTTTGCAGACAAATAGAAAGATTAACAGACAGATGGATGAACAATAGAAAAAAAAATTATACATCCACGGTATCTACGATTACATTGGCATAAATAGAAATTATGTCTCTAATACTTCTTTTAAAAATTTTAAAAGCAAAATATTTTGCATACTAGTACTTTAATTCATACTTTTGTGAACATTACAGTTGCAGATATGGTTTAAATTACATTGCATTGACCCTTTATTCATTAAAAAAAATCCATCATTTGTGAAAATATGATTTAGAATTATCACAAAATAAATAAAATTTGTTCAGAAAGACAATCATCATAGATAGCCAAGAACAATTATCAGAATTTATTCAAGCTAAATTCTAAAGATGCTGTACCTGTGTCAATTAATGGTGCTGTGTTGGGATTTAGATAAAGCTGGGGTTTTACTGAATCTGTCACTGAATACTTGGCTGTGTTATTTGCCTGTTCTTTTTTGCCACCAACTATGTTGTGTTTGACTTTACGTCTTGCATTTGAAAACCAAGTTTTGACCTGCAACAAAGATAAAAAAAATTAATCAATCATTCTATATATATATCATAAGTACATGTACATTTTTAATTTAAAA
The DNA here is from genome assembly GCA_003671525.1 of Saccostrea glomerata. Taxonomy (NCBI): domain Eukaryota; kingdom Metazoa; phylum Mollusca; class Bivalvia; order Ostreida; family Ostreidae; genus Saccostrea; species Saccostrea glomerata. Next base: position 1,820,965 of record PRKT01000057.1, on the reverse strand, counting down.
AAAAAACATTTTAAACTAAAAAACAAAATCGATATATATATATTAAGAATAAACATGTTATTTGATGGCTTTTTGAAAAAAGTCTCTCAAAGTTATTCAAGATGTCAGAAAATTAATTTTTTCAGGAGTAAGCATTTCAATATTTAAAGGTGGGAGGCAATTCCATACAAACAACTTTATTTTGGCCTTATTTAGTTAGGATTATCAACTTATTTCAAATGAAAGTGAATGAATCTTGTACTAAATGTTTTACCTGATAGTCTGTTAGACCAGTAGCCTTACACAGGTCCTCCCTCTGAGGTTTGGAGGGATAGGGGTTGTAAGCATGTTCAGCAAACCAGTTTTTCAGGGTCTCTCTTGCCATCTCTGGTAATTTGTGCTGGGGCCTTTCTCCAGTGGGGCAGATATTTTTGGGTGGAGGATATCTAACAGCATAATAATGTCAAATTTAGAAACAATAATGATTCATTAGCTTTGCTTTTTGCAATATTTCACAACCCTTCTCCTATTTTTTTCTGGAAAATAAGTTTACAAATTATCTTTTGAGAATTGATAGCTCATCTTCTCAGTAGAGAATTCACTTAAACATAGATCATTTATTCTCATGAATTAAAAAAATCCTTCCAAAAAGAAATGAATTCTTTCATAATCTTAACAAATTATTATCATCGTTGTCTTCTCATACTTTTTTTTTTATTTTTGAAAATTATACTTTGACAAGCCGTTTACTTTTTGCGGACTCTGAACCTCATCAGGGGGTTGAGGGGTTTGTTAATGATTATTTCCCGTTCTCTGTAGTGTGCCTGATCCCAGATTTCTATCAGATCTCGAGGATTCTTAAATTTCCCCGTCTGTTGAAATAAAATTAATGTAAATTATAAACACCATCCCATATCTTCAATATAAACCTTTGTCCGTAAAAAGATTTTCGATTTTATACACTTTGAATAATTTAATCTAATTAACCTACTTCAAGAATGTGGTAAACTTTCTCGAACTCCCTTTTTTCGAAGTTGAAAGCGATCAGAGCCCGACAAAATTCGTCATATTGCATCAAACTTTCCTCTCTCTTTTCGTCCAAACTGTCCATAAATATACCAAGCATTTCATACTTTCTGTCCAAGACAAATGATTTGACTATATCTATGATGTACTTATCAGTGCTCCCTTCCATCTTTTCTCCTTGGAAATTTTGAAAAAGTGTAACCAACCAAACTTTTAAATGCGAGTCGAGGGGTACGGAAAGGATTATTACATTTTCTGCAATTGCTTCTAGAACTAATAACCTTATCGGGTGCTTAATTTTCAGAGTGATTACTAAAAATTGATAATATACTATACAAAACCCACAAATAAGTTGTTCAGTTGTTGAAGAAATAGATTCGTATTAAAGATACTTAATACTCTTTTTTTTCACTCCACCACCCTTGGTGACCCCAATGCCTGACGCAATTTCTTTCCTCACCATTTCCTGTTTTTTTTCGGCAACATCGAAGCATGTTAATTACTGCATGTACGTTACCGAAATTTACAAGATCAACTGCCGAACCATCTGACACCTGCTGGAGATATATTTCAATCTAAAAGCACGAAGAGGGAAAAAAGGGGGGGCACAAATAGTGCAGTAACTACTGAACAGAAAAAACAAAATCAAGGCTCGATCAATTTTTCATATTGCGACTCGGTCCATAAAAAGTATGAGAACAGTAAATGTTTCTCGATTTGTAAATTACTTTCAAAATGATGAATATATTAATAAGTTTTAAAACGTGGACCACAGGCATTTGTTTCAAACAGAAATTAAACAAAAATACGCATAAAATAAAATAAAAAATTCTGTGTAGTAATGAAAAAAATATTTCTTTTATATTGAAAAGTGTAATATACTAATGGAATATTTTTCATCCACTGGATATTTTCTTAGACTTTATTTCTTACGAAAACCTTAGCCATTTATCAGTCCGTGAAGGACAACCTGCATGGATTTCCCGAGTATCGACTGACCATAGTGATAGTGACATACACATCGGTATAATATTATAATAAATTTTTTTTTCCATAATTTACTTTGAATGTTTTTTTTTCATACAAATAAAAATATAAACAATAAAATACAGACTTAGCACCCTTTTTCGCGCCAGTTTTAAAAGTAGGGATCAAAAACGTTAACCTTTTGAAAATTTGAGTTTTGCAAATTATTTAATCAGGGTAAAATCAAAGAGATTCGTAACTATGGAAACTTTTAAAACTTTTTTTTCTGACACCAGCTAGAGAATGACCCTTTAAAGATTAAAATGACAACTGTGGAAACCTACTGTATCAAATGTAATAAACGTTTCTATGAATGCGCGCAGATATAAAGTGGCCAACTTTTTTCAAGGCAAACTTCCTTTCACTTCCAATTTTTTCCTATATTTCCGTGCTATGTATATACTGTGATAAAATGTGGGGGGGCCAACCACCTTTTCAATAGACATTTTCTATAGTAAAGATCATGTTGGGGAAAAAAGTGGGGGGGCCAGGCCCCCCCTGATACTACGTGCCTGTTTAGTACTTGACTTAAGCTATTACTGAAAAAAGTACTTTTACCCGCTTATGATGGTTGCAACAGCTGGGACATTAATTCCCGTACAAACAACCAAAGAAAGCATTAATTTACAATCTAGCAAAATATGAGACTCATTGAACCTAAAAGTTAAACTTTCGTTTTCATACAAACCCAATTCAGCTCCATCCTGAGCTCCAAACTCTGGATCCTGTGCCATCAGTTACATATAATTTGTTTACTCTAGCAAAATGTTTGCTTGATTGACAATCAAAATGAGTTTATTTTTGGTATCTGTTTTTTTTTTTGAATTGCATGAATTTAAATTCATTTGGCCCCAAACTTAGATCTTAGTAAGACCAGGGGAAGGACTTAAATGAAGATATCTGATTGACTGATTAAAACAAATAGCAATAGATCTATCAGTCAAATGACTAGGGTAAACTTAATATTGAATGTATGAAGACCCATTTAAAATTGCTTGTAAATGTATTTATTTCTACTAAAAATTGCATAAAATTTAAGACAAATATACATACAAATTTCACGTTTTCTTAATTATTTACACATTACACACAAAATTGTATAAAATAAAACACTGCATAGATTGGCAAGACATAATATTGCATAGTATTAAAAATTCAAAATGAGGAGTTGGCCCCCACACAAGCAGATATTGCACACACCATAGGAGAAATTGCATAAAATCAACTAATACAAAATAATATCCCATTGCTAAATTACACATATCATCTAATCTACAATAAATATGGCAGGATTTCTGGCAACAGATATTTTTGGCACTTTTTATGGGCTGCCTTGTGCCATGAATGATCACTTTATAATGATCACTTGGATTTGTTAAGATTTCAAAAGTCATGTATGTCTGGATTTCAATAATTCATGCATTTTTTAGCTTGAGGACATTAACCAACCATTGGTTACTTGCTGTGGGGCATGATAGCTTCACTCACAAATTCAGTCATAGCATTGCCAATGGTGGAAGCTGCCTGAAGCATTTCATCCTGTTCCACACCACACTTTGATAAAGAGTACACTGTGAAATTAAAAAAATAAAACAAAATATATTAAGCAGTAAGGAAAATCCATCTTTTCATTCATCATTCAGAAAGTGAAAGTGTTTTTATATTACAAAATACCGTATAAGTTGAAATTTTAGCGAGACACAAATTTAGCGATTTCTCCTTAAACACTGGTATTTTATCTTTAGCGAGAAGTAATTCTAGCGATTTTTAAATATTCACTAAATAAGTTAGTACAAATAACACGCAATTTATTTTTAGAGATATTCAATTTTAGCGATCTCAACAGCCTCGCTAATAATGCCAAAATTAAATCCTCGCTAAAAATTCTACTTATACGGTAACAATGAGAAACTCTCAGTTTAATAATGCAAACAGTTTTCTTGTTTGCACAGAATTAAAAACATGTTAGATATTTGGCCCTATTCTGAGGGTGCCTGCATTTGTAATAATTTACTACAATAAAACGTCTTTACCTGAGTATGACATATTGCTGGGGAATACCAGCTGCATTTTGTTAACAAGATTATCCATAGCTTCCTCCTCATCTAGACACTCCCTGCTGTTGGTGAGGGAAGGGAGGGTGAAGTGGGAGGGGCTGACCTCTAGGAAGTCCAGACTATCATACTGAGGCCCCCTGTTGTAGGGGGTATCTGGGTCAGGGCTCTGTATGTGGACTATTGGACTCAGAGGCTGATTAGAATTTCCCAACTTGGATGATTGTGTCTGAAATAAATCATGTTTATGATGAGGATTTGACTTGAAGATTTGTGCATGTGTATTTTTCAAATGTAATTTATTTGTCACTTGAAAGTAAGAAAGGGTCCAAGAGCCATCACATACACCTGAACCATCTAACATATCTGACATAAATATTAGATAAATGACTCTTCTACAAGCCAATAATTTCAATTCTGATTAACCTTGTAATGGTGAGGAGTAGTTCCTGGTGACACACCAGTCATAGGCATGGATCCACCACTCACATTGCTCTCTGTATCCGAGGATTCCTTCATTGTCATTATCTTTTCTTGAAGTCTCCTGAAAAGTTTGAAGTTTGTGCTTATTAGGCTGGTATTAAATTGATAACACTAATTTAATTAACTTTAATCAAAATGAATAGCATCAAACTGAACCTTGCTCAACCAACTTTTTTGAAGCTTTATTTTTCTTGATGCCATCAATTTTCAATAATAAAGTCTGTGAAATGACATTCTTACCCTCTGTTGATATCGAATGCACAGAGGTTAATTTTGGGGGGGGGGGGGATTTTTGCCATAAACCATTAAATACCTATTTTCCTCCCGTAACTGTTCAATGATTTTCTGTAGATGCTCCTGTTGATTGAGTGCTTCTTGGTTAGGATGCCCTCTATGATGAGATTCAGTCTCCGCCAACTGCTGGGATTTCTGAGTCAGTGTGTTATGAATATCTGGGGCTGGTGGCTCTATTCTCATCCCACTGTAATCAGTTCAACTCATAATTTTTTTTATTTTTCAGTAAAATTTGGTCTATTAGATTTTATTTTTCTCTTATCAACAAGAATATGAAATCCCATCTTGATAGTCAAAGGTAAACTTTCTGATATTTCCCCAAAACAAATACAAGGTGGTTTATAATTTTAAGCAACAAATATTTCTATACCTTCACACAAAATAAACAAGTACTTACGTTGTGTGAGAGAACAAGTGACTCTCTGCTACAACAGGGAGATACTTTCTCTTCGACTTCTGTCTGTGTTTCTTACTGAGATTGTTGCGTAGAGTCTTCAGAAAAGCTTTGGTGTCCACTTTGGCTGTTGTCTATCATGATTATATCAAAGATTTAATGTTGACTTAATCTTAATTTTGTTATAAAAAAAAATTTAATCTAACATCCTTTTTTACTTTTTAAAGTTTATTACTTAAAACAGGTTACATTCTCTTACTACTGAAATTTAAACTCCTTCTATGAAAAGGGCATAAAAATTCTTCAATAAAAGATAGAAATGGGACAGTAGGTACAAGCATTATTATGTTTGGAAAAACATTTATTAAAAGACAATATTCTTGAAGAAACTTACAGATAAACAATACTCCTGTATTGGGTGTTTTAGCTTGTGTTTCTTTTTGGTACATCCCATGTAAAAACACTGCTGACACATGTCAAAGTTAAAACACTGAAGACACCGATACCTAAGGAAAATACACACAACATTTATTCAATGAATAAATGTTAAAGAAGAAAAATTGGTTCCACTTTGGTTTGCTTTTTATCACAAATTATACAATCTTCTGTCTTACCTGAATCCTACAATGGGGTAAGATTTGCAGATGTTACACTTTGAGTCATGTTTCACTGTAAAGAAAAAAAAATTTCATTCTGCATTTTCAATTTTGTTTGGTCAGTCTCATCGAAATGTTATTCTCTCACCCTCTCCGCATTATCTCCCTTGACATATGAGGTATTTATTTACCTGTCTCTGATGCTGCCAGTCTATGAAAGGTAGGAAGCCACACCAGGATCTGGGGTTCCTTTAACAGCCAGGAATAGAACTGATCCTCTGAGATCCCAACACTGCTGTCTGCCTATCAACAAATAAAACTTACTCACTTACAACATGCCACTCTATTTAAGCAAATGTAAAATCACTGCTGGTTAAGAATATTTTTATATACTGCTATACTACTCATGCTACAGAAAATTTCTTTTGCACTGGAATTTCTAAGGGTGTGGAAGAATATCAAAAAACATGTCTAACTAGTCATATATCACTTACCATATTGATACAACTGTTTACTGTTCCTGTGACATCCCCACTAAAAATCGCTCCTTCTTGTAATAGGTCTGGTAACTGTTGAAAATACTTTAAATTATGTGGTAAACTCAATGGTACAATTGTAGTTCACAGGCTAGCCTTTATTAGCTAAAATCAATTCATATTCTTACATATAATTTTTTTTCTGAATAAACTTGACTTTTACTACACCCTACCTGACTAAGATCCTGTAGAAATGTGGTCAGGTTACTAGAGCTGATGTAGGTACTAGGATCAGCCAACTCCTGGTACAGGGCTAACTCAAAGAAAATAAAGGGAATCAATGTTCAGATATGATTTCCTGAACTAATCTCAAAAGCATCCTTTCATGGAAATTTGAGTAATTCATGCAAATTTGGTCTCACCTCGATATTTGTCTGCCAGACGAGCTGATGTTAACACTACGAGGACCTGCTTCACTGAACAAACCCTTATACAACCTGTTCTGTCCCTACATAAATGTTGAAAATATTAAAAAATTTTAATTCACACATTATTGAACAATGATTAACATCTCATGAGAACTCCAATTACAGAGGTTTTTTTACGCTGGTTACTGGTTTTTACTAAAATGGTGCTGTACAAAGTCAAAAAAATCAAACATAAAAAAAACCATGTTGTATACTAACATGTCAAAGAGATTGAGGATGAGATTCTGAAGCAGCTGGGCGTACACTTCAGTCTGTTGTATGGTGATGTTGGCCGCCTGGTCAGCAGTCTGGTAGACACTGGTCAGTAGTTCCTGTAACTCCTCACAGCCAATCACCATGTCACAACTCTCACGGTAACCATGGCAATCAAACATCTCCTTCAGAGCTTCAAGTTTTACATGGTGCACTACAATGTTCACAAAATGAAAATTTTCATTAAAAAATTTTCTAATTCAGAATTATGTTAAAAATTAAATTGAATAGTCTGAATACCTGTACAAAAATAACAAAAAAAATATAATTAATTTACATTTCAATTGCTTTTGTATGTGGCGTATCTTGAAGGCAGTTCTGTATGCTGCATATCTGATATCTCTGTATTCATCTGAAATAAGACAGGAAATTGACAAAATGTTAGCACTAAAGCAATCAACAAATACAAAAAGAATATTCTCGTGTAATGATAAACTTGATGACAGGGTTCTGGGACATTCTATTTGCAGGAACTACATGTATTCTGCTAGCTTGAAGCAAGAAGTTCGATGACATAACCTTTCAATGGGCTCTTGTAAAGTATCAACATCTAAAAAAATTCTTTTTATAACAATAAATTTTAGGACTCCCAATTCTTTTGATCTTAATCAATAAAAAGTGCCCTATGTCAGGGTCAAGACACATCTTCAGCAACCTATGTTTCTTCTGCACAACACCATTCCCAAACTTTGTTGGGTGAAATTAAGTTTTATCTCTTGCTTGAATTACTGTCATACTAGGTTTTTTTTCCAACAAGAACAAACAGATTCAGAAATACATATAAAATACCTAATTCCTCCATCATCTTCTGATAGAATGGATGATTCCATGATGTGCTCTCTGTCTTGTGGCTGAAAGGAGAATGCGATAACATTTAGTTTAATTTCAGTCATGGCAAAAAGTCAAAGAGAAAAATGTTTTGTTCTCTGTGCTATTATAACTTTCAGTCTAATAGATAATCTAAAATGACAAAAGAGTATCAAACATCTTCTCTACCTGTGTCAGTAATCTTTGGCAAAAAAAGTTGAAAACAAATCATCCCACACAGTGTATCATTAGACTTCATTGATCTCAAGTACGACAATTATCTGATTCCCTTTCCAGCATCCAAATACAATATTTATCAGACAGGATGAGCCATAGCTTTTAGGAATATTTGATTTTATCATTTGAACTCCTAATCCAAGAAATGTTATTTTTCAAAATCTCCCCAATTTTTATCAAGGATTGCCAGGAATGAAACTACTGGTGGGTGAGAGAAAACCAAAAGGATAGGTTATTGACATCGGAGAAAGTGGAGAGTTCCTATAAAATATGTACTTGGTTTAAACAATTATAAATCTTTATTGGTTTCTACTCTCTGGAAAGTATAATTATTTTGAAATCATTTATGTAAATAATATACATGTACATGGTTATTGTCTTCAAAAAGACCAAAGAAAAGGAGCCAATGGTTACATAGCCCAATATAATATCACTTATATTTCAAGACAGTATCCATGTATTTTGTTTAACCAGCAACTTATTTTTTTTACATCAGACCTCCAAATTGAGCTGTTTTCAACCAGATTTAGGCACATTTCTGCAGCTGAAACTATGACACCATGGTGTTAGGATTACAATATACATGACATCACAATGCTTTCAGAACATCAGCTTTATTAGGGCATTGATCAAATTAAGCTTTGGTTTATTAGGTTACTTTTATTGCAGTAGGTCAATGTAAAGGGTAGTTGCAAGACAAAAGAGTTTATCCACGTGTAGACACTAACTCTATATAAAATACAGTATATACTTTTTGTGGCTTAGCATCTGTGAACAAAATGTGTCAACAGTGTTAACATAATAAGGATTCTTTTCACTAAAGCTTACCATATGTAATAGGGAACCCCTTTGTCTGTTTCTGTCCTTTCCCATCCATCCACTATTTTATCTATAACAAACAAACAAAACATTTTATTGTAAAGGGTACCTTTTTTTGGCCATGATTTATCAGAAGCAACCTTTTTATTTGGAATTTTATTCTGAATTCGTACAAATACAAACAATTGAATACCGTATAAGTGGAAATTTTAGTGAGACGCAAATTTAGCGATTTCTACCTAAAATCTGGTATTTTATTTTTAACAAGAAGTAATTTTAGCGAATGTTTACTAAAGAAGCTATTACAAAAAAATAAGCAATTAATTTTTAGCGATATTCAATTTTAGCGATGTTAGCATCCTCGCTTATAATGCCAAAATTAAATCCTCGCAAAAACTTATACAGTAATCTGCATATCAAATTGATTTGAAACTGCACTGACTAGAGTGACAATGAACATGAAGCATCAAATGTGTACTCATAAATACACCTCAAATATTGTTGTACACAATGACAGTTGGAGTTAGCTGTGCACCTGAGCAGGAGTATTGGGATTACCGGAATAGCTTTTCATTGGATTAATACTAAATATTTTGACAGGAAATGATGTTTCAAAAAAGGAGAAGAAGGAGATGTAATATTTACATAATGTTAGACAAGATTTCACAGTACACAACATTCTGATTGTACAAGTATTACTGTATATCATGAACACTTATTGTCTGGTGAAATCATTTTAACTTGTGGGGTTCAATTTGATACATGTGATAATTTCTAGACCCAAAAACTGTACGATAGTCTTCAAAATACTGGAATTTGGGTGAAATTACTGTATATAGCTAATCAAAAAACTGTACAAATATCGACAAAAAAAATCAATGTAAGATGTTGTCGTTAATTTCTACCGAAATTATTTTAACAAATGACAGTTGCTAAAATCCTTAATGCATGTAATAGGGGTCCTATTAAAAAATATTCAGCCTAACAAAAAGCTTTGATTCCTCTTAACTTATATGTAATTATTACAGGAATGTTTCACAATTTTGTTAATGATGTTTTGTTGTTAACTTTAACCAAGTGCAGAAAGTCATGCATTGATCGAGATTTCCAGTGATGCGAGAGCCAGGACGAAAGAAAAATGGTAGTTTCTGGTAAACATTTCAAAATGCGGTTTAAATTTTCATTTTCATTGAATTTTGGTGTACCGCCGTTAGCCCGAGAATGGGGTAAAATATATGTGACATTTTGTGTACCACCAGTACATATCATATGTATGCAATTTTCATGGGTGCACAAAGTTATGTAAAATCAGAAATATTTCAGACAAAATGTTAGTTGAAGTTTAGGCCTTGATCGGTTCTACATTTTACATGTTTTCCAGATTAACAACATGACGGCTTGTGAAGAGAAGTGGATGTAGGCGAAAGCCAGTCCACTTCTCTTAAGATAATAACTATTGTCTGTACTTTGTACATACATACACAATGAATTCAAAAATTGTTCAAAAATTAACTATGATAAGTATGAACATGATGAATTGCACCATATGCTGCATTCATTTGCATTTCCGAAGTTGCCATTATTAATTTATGCAATTAATTCTTTAAAGATTTAAAAGTTCCATAGACAAAACATGTTACTGGATTGTAAGGAAATGATGTTTAATTTTGCAAACCAAATCCTACAGTACATTATTGATTATAATATTGTTATAAGGCACTTAAGAGAATCTTTCGTTCACCAGTGGATAGATTTATATGGGTCCCTTATTTCTCTTTATCGAACGCAAAAATATAATTTTAAAACAACCATACAGTTCAATTTTACCATAAGCATTAGTGTCCTCAATTTCCATCTTTAAAAAAACTGGTCGCCTGTGGAAAGAGCACCAGTTTATTAGTAGGTCGTTCGTTCGAAGCACTCACTTATTTTTCCTGAACAAATCTTTAATCATAAAGAACGATAGCTCAGTATATTTCGTCATTACTTTTACAAATGTTTCTCTCTATTTGTTAACAACATGAACCTCAGTATTGTAATTTTGTATTTGGAAAACGAAAATTATATGAACATATTAACTTTAGTAGACTTCCGGTCAAAGAAAATTGGAACAAAATGAGAAATTGTTATGTTGTAACAATTTTTAGATTTAATTTTAGCCGTAATAGCGGAATCCCATGGTTTAAAACAATAACATGTAAGTACCTTTCTTATGGTTTTGTAAACTTGACATTTACTGGAAAGTTATGATCTTAAAAGTATGTGTTTAGGAAAGATTTTACTGTTTTTACAAATGTTAAGAAATGTAGCTTGGATGTTACCCATTTATTAAGCTTTGAGATTGATCAGTCTGATACATTTCTATATACAGTCAGACATATTAAGTGATTTGTTATCTCTAGATTCATTGTGTGAGAGACCTTAACACAAGACAGACCTGCAATGCTGTGACACGAAAAAAGGGGGGTTATAACAAGTAAGAGAAAAAATGCCATATTTCAGAGGTGATTGGAATCTTCCAGTATATTTTTGGGGATATTTCAATACACTGTTATGCACTTAAAATGATACACTTTCCACTTAGAAAGAACATTCTATCATAAAAATGATATTGTCCTTCGGACCCTACACCCGAATGTCTATGGCTTAAACAGTCAGAGCCCTTTCTCTCCCAATCAACTAATAGCTTTCGCCTGCAAGAACTGGAAGAAGTAATGATCCAAATAATATGTATTTTTTTTCATTCTGTGAAGCTTAAGTGTCCCAAGCTCTCAATGAGCAAATGCAAATTTCAAAATTATCAATCAACATGGTTGAGTGTTTTTGAAAAAAAAAATTGTGGCACTTTTATAAAAATTTAAATAATTTGTTTACCGGGGTAATTTTAAATGTTTTACCTCTCTTATTTGAGCCACTCTGGAAGCTACAATCACTTGCAATGAAAAACAACAAAGCTAACATCAGTTCTGAATAGGTTAGGAACTCTGCTGTAATAATTAATTTTAAAAAAAGGAGGGTGGTATAAGTTGTAAACAATTTCTAACACCAAAATATACACCAAAGACATTAACAATAGTACCATGACTGTATCAAATATAGTGATATGCACAGATATTCAAGAATATTTAACTGTTTAGAATTAAATTTGATCAGTATTGATATGAACATATAGGATATAGCACATCTCAAATAATTATAACAAAATACATATAATATTATATTACATACTATATTTTAGCATGTTGGTTTCAAAGTCGTAAAAGTTTGAATTTGAAGTGTATATTGTAATGACAATTAGACTAGAAATTGATAATTGGTAATAACAAAATACTCAATTTTATCACAATTTTGAATCAATTGATTCATAAGACTTTTTAGATAGACTTGTTAAAGAATCCAATGTATTGGATACCATATAAGCATAATTTTAAGCGAGGAATTAATTTTGGCATTTATAAGTGAGGTTACTGATATGGCTAAAATTGAATATCACTGATAAAAGTAATTGCATTTCATTTATAATACTAATAGCTTCTTAAGTGAGCATTTAAAATCACTAAACTTACATATTCCTAAAAATTAAATGCAAAATTTTTAAAGACAAATCACTAAATTCATGTCATTAACATTTCCACTTATACAGATTTGCCTTATAAAATATTGTATTATTACTTGTATGGTACCAAATATTTTTGCTAAATACACAGCCCCATTGCAAGATATTAATTCTCATCAGTCAGACAGAAATGTTGGTGGTTTGCATTTTAACCATTCTTCAAATGAAAGTGCAACTTTTCAATTTTAGGGAAAATGATAAAAAATGTTTTGTTTAAAAAACTTTAAGAAATAAGATATAAACCTTAGTATGTTAATTTTACCTTGGTATCAAGATGGACACCTAAACATGGGAATGTGAGATTCAATACCTGACATTCTAAGGCTATATACCGGTAGGAATTGCAGAAAGTACAGTTACAGAATTTTTCTTACTAGAGAAGCTTTTTAAATAGACTTTGTTAAATTTACTGATACATAATTATAAATTAACTTCTAGAAAAACTTTTTTTTAGAAATGTGTAGGAGCTTGGAGTTTTTTCTTGGTTGTCATGTTGGTATTTGTTCATGTGTTCAATTCTTCATGTAAGTCTAAATATTTGTACTACAGTAAAACTCATTTAGTATGAACAGGGATATTGCAATCCACGGATATGGTGAAGTTATCTTGGATCCCCAACTATATCAACAATATTTCGGATATAAGAAATAATTACAGATATAGCAAAGTAATCGAACAGGTCCCAGTGACTTTGTTTTAACCGTTTTTTTATCATTTGGTTTAAAGCAAATGGAAAGCAGAAACAATACCCGGTATCTGACATGAAATTGTAAAGATTTTAAATTTTTCTGACAATCACTACTTGTGATTGGGTATTACTTTTTTTTTTTACATAAAATTTTATTTTTATCTGGGTTTGAAATACATGTTATCCAATGATTTTTTCCTTAATGTTGAAAATGCTGGAGAGGCAGCTGCCAGAAGGGTACACCATTTGCTTAGATAGTGCCTCTTCAAGACGGGGACCTTTTTTGGCATGTCAGTTGTACATACATTAGAGAGGTGCATATTACTTGGATTTTAATTTTCTCTAATTTATGAGAAAATACCAGCTGTTGAAATTGTAAGCCAAGAAATTAAGAATATGCTAGTAGATGAAAGAAAATATATTAATTTTGAAAGTTTAATTATTGATAAGTATATATGCAATATGCTCAATTTTTTGTAAAATAAACGCATGCAAATTTGGTATGTTGATATTTATGCACCACTGATGTAATAGAAAACAAAATCATATTTGATGAATAAGATCAAAAAAATATATGAGATGCAGTTGAATAATTCATTAAATCATGTTCCATGTTCTCCATTTAAAATTACTTAAAATTAGTTATTACATGCAAAAAGATGAAATTTAAGTTAATTGATATTTAGATGGCATTTATCTCCATATAACTAATATACATAATTTTTTGCCAAGTCAATAATCTCTAACATTTGTATTGACAATTTATCTCTTGAAGTTTGTCGATTGAAAGTTATTATTTCATGCGACATTTTATTTTTCTCTCTGAAGAAAACATTGTCGCATGGAATTTCGTACTTGATGAACATAGTAGTTGTTTAACTGACAAGTCACGTAAATGTTTTATTCTCCATGGAAAATAATGTTAATTAAATTTTTTTTTGGTTTTAAAAAATGTTGTAAATAACAAAATTCTTGGGAACGTCAATGACTAGGCATTTTCCCCTCTTTCCTTATCAATGTGTTTGCATGACAATGAATTCAAATGAGTCTAAGTAAAAGAGAATAGATTATATATAGTGTTATGAAGTCCGAGTTACCGATTTCTGATACAAAATGTCAGTATTCTCTTTACCCTTACACGATATCATTAAATCCACATTTATAGCGTAATTACAGTCTGACTTAAGCACACACCAGGAAGATGGAGTACCAAAAAAATGGCTAGTTATCCCTGATTAACATTAAAAATTCATACGTAATCTATGCTGTTTTTTCCATATTTTCAAAAGGAGTGTGAATGTGTGATGAAGGATTTAATTTTACATTTTCTCAGAAAAATCTTTCTGTCAATACTTTGTTAATAATTAAATGTTTTGAATTGGCCTTCATGTAAATACTACAAGACGCCATCTGTCAGTCACAATTGGATGTTAGAGAATGATAATTAAGTCTTTAATGATAAAGTTTTATGCAAATTAAACATTTATAATTACTATGTTTGTATGTGGTTTTGTGCAAAAGGTGCACTAGTATATAACAATGATACATTTTAAATTGATTTTTTTTATAAAAGGTATTATTTTTGGACATTGGGTTTGAAAATAAAAATTGGCAATGTAATGTTTTAGAATTTCTTTACAATCTGCATGATTTTTTAAATTAAAAAAAGCTCAGTCAATACTTTGTTAATCATTTAATATTTGGGATTCAGAAATTTTCAATGAAATTTTTTGTTGTGAAAGATTTTTTAAGTAACGCTAGAAAAATCAAATTTTTAAAGAATATTTTGTGCATATTTTAAAATATTAATTACAAACCTAATTAAAATGAATGTGTTACTGTTGCAATATATTTTCCCTCAGCATTTTCATTTATAATGCTGTAGGATATTTCCTTTAAAATAAAACATGTCGTGAAAGTGGCCACTCTCCAAATGTCAATTTACCTAGACAAAAAAATAAGTAGACTATAGGTAAGAGAAAGCACACACAGCAACCGAGCTCTCAGACTACATTGGAATATATATGTAACAGGTATATCTTGTATCTGAAGCAGTGAGAGGCGTATGGTTTCCAATCATTGCAAAAGGCAGTTGTACTACTAACAGAATCGATTGGCAGGTAAAATGCTTAGTCATGTTTCCATTAACACGTTAAATACCTATGTCACTTCTCAATAGATCAAGACCCAAGCCAACAGGGCCCTTTTCATTTTAAACACATTTACTCTGCTGTTTGTTTTTCTGGATAACGGTAAGTGAAGATTTTGTTTGTTTGTTTGTTTGTGCAGGATGTCAAATGCCTCTCCATCAGTGACAGATTGATTTGGAAGGAATCTGTCATTCCTGAAATTTATTGGAGTAGAAAGTATTAAAAAAAAGAGAGTTGGTGTTTGGAAAAAAAGGAGATTAGACTTAATCCTTGTGCTCATAGAACAGATGTTGTAATCAAGCGGGTAACAGGTAAATAGAAATTATTATTAAAAGTTAAAATTTTTCTGAAGTTTTAATATGACATATTGGGATATGATTTTATGGTAAGTTAAGTATGTTTTAAAGAGATCTCATTATTTAGGGATATATCTACCTTTATCATGTTAATGGAAGGGTTTTTTGTTGCAGAAAATATTTGAAATTTTCATGAGTTTTTCAATGATTGAAAAGTGAACTTCAAATATTTTTAAGAGCATAAAATTAAGTTTAGTAATCAGTTGAATTATAAACAATTATATCTAATTTGAGTAAATATTGAATAATATACAATGTCTTTTAAGTTTCACTTATTTTCTTGATGAAAAATTCCCACTGAAGTATTTTGTAATGAAGCAATTATAATGGCATAATCAGGAGAGGTCAATGAAATAATCATGAAGGGTTAGGAGAGGGTGGGTGTTCTATGTACACGATGTTCTGTTATCAATTTTCCAATAATGTGGTAGATAAAATTCTGCCTAGTCACTGTCTGCTTATCTAGTGTACAAAAACAATAAACCAATGAATATACATTAAATTCAATCCTCTGCTTTATTATGTTCAACCTGGTTTTGTTGTTTCATGAATTTAAAGTTAAGTTATAATTGTTCTTTTATTAAGATTTCGAGAGGCGATAAGCCCAAGTTAGATATTGGTAAATCATTCTACCTTTTTTTATGTTGATATTTTTAATGAATTTTTTTCGTAATTAAATTTTTTTTAAAAAGATTTCATGTTTAATAATGAATAAATCTGTTAATTTGTTGGTTTTTCTTTTTTAATTAGTCTTCCTCTCCCTCTCTTTTACTTACTTTTTTCAAACATGTTTAAGCAAATGAATAAAGTTAAAAAGAAAATTTGTTATCAGTTTAAATTAGCAATTAAATGTACTGATTACTTTTGGAAGGAGGAATTATTTAAACCATTGAATTTATTTTTATCATAACAAACTGAACTTATTGTAAAAGTTTAATTTTCTTTTAAAAATTCTGAATTTTTATAGTTTTAGTTTCCCCAGTAATTAGGTCTTATTAAAATATCACACTTATGACTACCATATGAAATGCATGTTAAATCTTCAAGGAATGAGTTGATATTTTTTCTGAGGTATTGAAGCCCATAAAAATCATGATAATAAAACAGTTAATTTCACAAATAGTTCCTTTATTCTGTAATTTTGATTTGCTAAAAGGTAAAGCTATAGCCTTCCAATCAATTTCATTTTGACGAATTATTAGGTCAAAATTATCTGAAACTGGAATATTTCAGACTATGACATATCTTTTTACATTAATTTGTATTCAGTAGATATTTCCATATTTCTTTTTTATATGATTTTGGCTAAACGCAAGAAATTCAGTTGTTTTCAGATGACTTTCTTTTCTAAAAAATTTTATGATAAACATGTTTCATATTTTGATGAGGTCTTATTTTGACAGCATATATTGTAATGCAATGTTGTGAATTTCTTCGTACATGTATATGAACAAAAGTTTGCAAATTAAAAGTTGTTCTTAGTCAAATCTAGTCTAGTAATCTAGTACACAAACTCTACAACATACCTTTTCCACTGATAATTTTCTGAGATTTCCTTGATTTTAAATCAAGGTACCATAAAATGTGCTTACACAAAAAATCAGCATACATTGCCAGGATGTTTCACCTGATATAAAATGATGAAAAAACTAGTATTTTTTAACGAGAAATAAAATTAATATTAATATAATTAAGTGGTGTTTTCCAAAATTTTGATTTAGAGGAAGTGTACAGTATTACCAAACATCATGAAATTGCAAAAAAAATTCCTTAATTGGAACTTTAAATTAAACAAGAAATAAAAAAAAAAAGTAAGTTGCATGTGTTTTTTGGTCACAATTCAGGTGGGAAAATGTAAAATTTGGATATAGAATTTATCATTTGTAATGATTTCTATAATATTTTTCTACATTGCTTTAAGCTTTATTTTGGAAAACAATTTTCTACCTACCTGGTATATGAAATTCTCTTAATTTGCCCCACATTATTTTTAATTAAAAGAAAAAATGCAGGTGGGTGGGGGATTACTGAATTAAGAGGCATAGAAATCTGCAAGGCATTACTATATAAGCATTTATGAAATTTCATTTTTCCACATTTAAATCTACTTCAGATATTGCTACATGATAATGTTTATGGTAATAATGTTTTGTTCAAGGTTTTCAACTTTTGAAGACCAAAAGACCAAGAATAAATTCAATTGTTTGCATTTGTAATAAAATTAGGTTAGTTCTGGTTCAGTACACATTAATATTTGTTAAATTAAGAGAAAGTGACGAATTTTTCGGTTTTATGCAAAATGAGTAATTTGCTAAAGGTAATGTAAAATTGACATACAAAAAGTTTAATTAATTTTTCAGGATCTAAAAGTTAATGTATGTGTTTTAAGCAAATGTATTAAAATGAATTCAATGACTATTGTGCACAGTCCTGCAGGCATGTCCTAACAGTCAACAATATATTTTTATATTTGGTTATGTTTATAAAGATAAACGTGATGGCTTAACATTTTGTGACAAGGAAACGTAAAACATCGGATCTTGTTATTGCTCATTACACCTGATTAGCCTGCCGGATTCTTGTGTTTTAAAAATGGTTCATTAATGTTAGAAGGGCCGATATTGTCTGTAAGCCCCAGTGTGTAATGTTGAAGGATTTTTCTGAGTGATTAAAGCTTTTCGTAGACATTTCTAAGGATTCGAAGATGCATTCCAATAACTTGCATCGAAATGATGCTGTGTCCATGAAAAATATTTTCAATCAGAAGTCAAAGCTTCGGAGTGCTGTAACTTGATCTAGGAAGGTCATACACCAAGTCAGCTGATTTGGAACTGGTAAGGGGGAAATTCTACCATTATATATTTGGAATTCCTTGTTTGGTCAAGTTCTGTCTAAACAGCCAAAGTGTTTGCTGCACACACATCTGGATTGAGTGAATATTTTAGTGTTCACTGGATTTTGATTATGTTCTTTTGATGGACAGTGTATTTACTCTAAAATTTTGTAAAAAAAAAATTGACTTCAATTTTTGGTCATTTCAATGACCATTGCCAAGGCTTTCATGACAATTTTTGGACAGTGTTGTTAAGAGAAGATATCCTAAGCTAATATGTAATAAATCAACAGATGAATGGGAATTTATGACAAAGTGGCATTCCATGTCAAAATGTTTTGACAAATGTTCAGTTTGAAGATGAAAACGTAATAAAAATTAAGTCACCATGGCTGAAAATAAATTCTTACTAAGATGAAAAAAAAGTCCAGTAAGCGAAACTGAAAGCAAAATTAACCTTAGTTGAAACTACTCTGAAAGTTAATTTCAAAAAATATATATACCTTTCTGGATGTATCCTTAATTATTTTAGAAAATTTGCAATGATGTATTTCTCAATTGTTAGAAAAGATTATCATAACAAGGAAAAGGGATAATTCAGGTGCAACTTTGGAAAAAGTGTTATCAGTGCATGTCAAATTGCTATGATTGGGTAAATTTCTTTAAGGAAATATTCATGCAAGTTCTTTTTTTTTCCAATGTGGATGACAGAAAGTTGCTGAGTCAGAAAATGCATAAAAATTCTATTTATTCTTGTTATCATTTAATTTGTTTTGTCATAAAAAAAATTAAAAATTTTAACTTTTTGTCATAGGATTTTTTTTATCTTCATCATATTTGATGCTTTGTAATTGAAGATGGTTATGGAGTCTGAAGAGTTAAATGTTTCCTTTGTATTGTTAAAAGCTCTATGTTATCTTCTCATCAAATTCTATATCGTAATCCACTCACGTCCACAAGAATGAGGTAGCAATATCCAGTAAAAGTCTATAGTCATGCGAACGTGAACGTACGAGGCTTTGGAATTCTATTTTTCCATGCAAGAATGATTAAGAAATAAAATACTCATATCTACACAGCTGTACATAATAATTATTGAGGAGAAATTGGTGTGTAGTGCAATGATTTCCTAGCAGTATTAAGAAGAATATAAGTAATCGCTCAAGCAAGAAACATTCCCAAGGGCGCCTTATTATTAAAATGACCGAATAACTCAGGTAAAATACTTTCCATTGATCAAAAACGTTGGTTGATCTTTGCGATCACTCTAGCAGAACACTGCTTTCACGTTTCAGTCGAACTGGGCATGCGCTGGAGCAATTGACACACTTTTCTATTTCCCACCTATTGTCCTTCATAAGTCTGATGTCATTATTCCATATATGGAGATCACGTCTGCAAATGTTTTATATAGCAATATTTAATAGCAATGAAACATCACTTTTTTGAAACCGTTTCACGTTTACATCATTAGGTAGACAAAATTAGTGCGGAAGGTTGACCATAAAGGCTGCCATTATATTAAATGGATTTAATTTCTTTGTGTTTGCAATGAAAAAAATTGCACTTTGGTCCACAGCCCCTTTGTATGATAAGCGTAATTAACATTGCACTATATATATACATAGAAGTGTAAATAATTACTTTGTCCATGTTTCCTACAAATAAGTCTGCAGTTCTTGAGTATTGAAAATTCAGAGTGCTAGGATTTTGCAAAGAAAAGTCAGCACAAATTTTGATTCTTCGCACGTAGGTACTATCAAAAGGGGTATGCTAATTTTAAAGTACACTTAATAAATATTCCATGAAACCAGGGAAATTGAAAGTGCTGAGTAAGAGCTGGAATATGTAGAAAATTGATGACCATGAAGTCAGAATTGATGATTCTTCTCCAGAACTAATTGTCCAGGTGGCTTTTTGCAAGTTTTTTTAATAGGCTTAGCAATGACAATGGGCATTATGCAAATGACTTAATACTTCTTTTTTGTATGCATTCTTTTTTGACATGAAAGGCAAGAAAGGAGAGTATTATGCAACTAATAGGCCGTTATTTTTGTTTAATGGTTTGTTAATTAGACACCTCTAACACTGACGAGCATGTGGAAGCCACAAATAAATTGTTTTACCTTGCCATGACTTGCAGATTTTCTCTGTTTGATATCATATCTGTCTGTAGGTTATATTCATTGATTTAGCGTAAAGTAATAAAATAGAAATGGTTGTGTTAATATCCTGGAGACCCTGAAGTGCTGAGTCATTCAACAGTACATGCAAAGTCTCTCTGTGCTGGTACTACCTGAGATCAAGCGTGTGACCTTTCCAAGCAAGGTCAGCACTAATAATTACAAACTGACAGATTTGTGTAATTAGGTTTAAATTTTGTATACTTATGTATTGGACCATGGATCTTTACTTATCTGCCGGTCAGTTACTCTGCTTTGTCATTATTATTAATACCTTTATAAGCATTTTGTTTTGGTCAGTTTATATAATTTAAAGGTAGTTTACCTTTTAATTGGAAAAAGAGAAGGTGATTTTTGGCATAATCATGAGTATTTGTTAAAAGTAATAACAAATATTTCCCAAAATAAAACAAACTGCCTGGGTGATTATTTTGTTCTTTTTAATTTGCTGTAAAAGAATGCGAAGCAGAGAATTAAGGGGGACAGGTGAATGTTTTTGATGGCTGAATCTACGTTAATCCGTGCCACTCGGGTCCTTGTCCCATGTCTGGATTCTCCCAGGCTCCATTGTGATCGACCCACAATGCCCTCACGTCCGCATCGTACTCCAGAAGAAAAAAAAGTAAAATTGAAACATGATTTGGAAGGAACAAACTATGTTATCGATGAATAGACAGCTCATTTGCATTGAAAATAAAGACAGCCAAAAAAGTGCTGCCTCATTCAGGCTTACCTTTCCTAAGGTCACATGACGTGAGATTAGTGTAGCGTTGCATTCGGGGAGCTCACACTTCATAATTGAGTCCAATCATTGACATGCTGATCATTATTGTTTTAACTTGGAGTTTGATTTCTGATTTGGGAATTTTAAATCGTACATTGAATTCTAACACTGGACTCTGGATATGGACATCCGCTCAGGCAAGATTTTTTTGAGATTTTTAGGGGGAAGTGTAATAATTTGACAGTTCCATTCATTGGGTAACCGGTATAAATTGATTTAACACCACGGTTGTTTACTAGTGTATTGAACTGTCTAGAATATTTTTGTCTTCAGCTGACTTGAAAGATAAAATTTCATGGATTGGGTTTTTTTTAAGAAAACATCAGGCAAAGATATTTGATTTAAGTTTATTTGAGGTTTTCATTGATCAATTGTACACAGTGACAAGGTTATGTCTATTTGAATGGAGTGAACACTCAATGGAGAAAGAAGGTTGGTATGAGAGGTTTATATCATTAAGTTTTGGTCTTAGGATGTATATGACAAATCCCATGTTTCTGAATTGAAGTGACATATTTAGGTCTCTTCTTTTGAAAAAAAAAAATCTTTCTCAGTAGGATCTTTTTATGGTTTAGGTAAATTTGGTTTTAATAAGTGTGTGGTGTAAAAAGTAAAAGCTATTGTTCATTATAAGCATGATGGCTTGTATTTTATGATACAAAATTTCTGTGTTTTATGAAAATATAAATATGTGAATGACGAGATAAATAATGGAAAATTTTTTTTAATTACAGGAATTTATACAGTTATAGTTCAGAACCGCATCAATCCACCATGTATTCCTGAATCGACGTCGACAAAACAAATTCAAAATGTCTGCACAGGAAGTGTATGAGGC
Organism: Saccostrea glomerata; assembly: GCA_003671525.1. NCBI lineage: Eukaryota > Metazoa > Mollusca > Bivalvia > Ostreida > Ostreidae > Saccostrea > Saccostrea glomerata. The sequence continues at coordinate 1,798,586 of PRKT01000057.1, read as the reverse complement.
AAAGTTGCAGACGGACTCCACATCTTGTTACCGCCCTAAGGCAGTAACCACCGAAAAGCCTGCTGATGGGAGCATGCATTTTACAATCATGAAGCATCCAAAAGAAGCTTTAGATGTGATGAGCAACCTCAGAAGACTTACAAAACTCTGTGATGTCACACTCTTGGTGGGAGAGGAGAAGTTCCTCGCCCACAAGATTGTGTTGGCGGCGGCCAGTCCGTACTTCCGTGCCATGTTTACCGGGGGAATGAGGGAGGAAGAGATGACCACCATTCCTCTACATGGGATCACACCATGTACATTAGCAACTCTCATAGAATTCGCATATACGGCAGAAGTTCGCGTCAGTGAAATGAACGTTTGTTATCTTCTGCCGGCGGCCACCATGTTTCAGATGAACCATGTTGTGGAAGCTTGTAGTGTCTTTCTAGAACAGCAGCTTGACCCTAGTAACTGTATTGGTATAGCAGATTTTGCTAGTGAACACGGTTGTGTGGAATTACAGACTAAGGCAAGAGAATATATTTTCAAAAATTTTTCTGAAGTGATAAAATGTGATGAATTTTTAACGCTTACACCCTGTCAGCTTATAAACCTAATCAAACATGATGAGCTGAATATTCGTTGTGAATCGGAGGTGTTCAATGCTGTGATACGATATGTTCAACATGATCCAGACAAGAGGATCTGCAAGTTGGAAGGACTACTTTATGCTGTGCGGTGCCATTTTCTGTCTCCTATGTTTCTGGAGAAACAGTTAAATCATTGTAATATTCTCAAGAAGATGCCCCAGTGTCAAGAATATTTATCAAAAATCTTTCAAGGATTAAAACTTCATCAGACCTGCCCTGAAAAACCGAGAAAACCATGTTCACCTCTAGTCATATTTACCGCCGGTGGTTATTTGCGACAATCCCTCAGTAATTTTGAATACTATAACCCTTCCTCAAACCAATGGACAAGACTTCCTGAATTACCCACTCCCCGGAGTGGACTGTGTTGTTGTATTGTAAAAGGCTCATTCTTTTGTGTTGGAGGAAGGAACAATTCTCCCGATGGAAATTATCTCCAATTTGAGGGGTTGAAGTCAACTTTGCTAGAGTATGCTTTTCTCCTATTTGCCAAATTGGGAGACAAATATTGACTCCAGATTAGTTAGATTTCAAAACCCTGCATTATGATTTGCCATGCTCGTTCTTATTTTAGAGGGATTTAAGAATTCATGATCATGATGATTGTACTAAATTGTTTATGACCTATAGGTGGTCAGAAAATTAAGGTTCATTGACCCTCTGATAAGAGAGGTAACTCTTACTGAGATAATTGTCTTTTATCTCAAATAAAAACCCTTCAGTGTACAAAAGTTAGAAAAAAACCTTCATAGTACCTAATTATTGGCAAAAGATGTTTCTTAGGATATAAATAAAATAAGAATCTTGTATAGGGTATATATGATATGTAATTAAAATTGACGCAAGTGATCAGTTACATTGTCACTTAAGGTCATACGCAACGTAGTTTGAACATTATTAGGTTCTTCCTTGGAGTTGAAGAGTTCCACTAAAAGAAGGACATGTGTGCAATACTCTAAATGTCTATATATGGATTTATACACCTCTTCTAAAACAAATTTGATAGGGAAAAAATCTGGAATTTATGTTTTGTAATTTTTGTATATTTTTCTTTGAATAATGCAAAAATTTTCATAATTTGATATCTTCCAAAAACCCCTGGTAATGCATGCTGAATTTTTGTCTATGAACATCTGATGGCACTACAATCTAAAATTAAGAATATATTGAAAAGTTATCAGTAGGTAAGGTACGTTGCATATGTCCTTAAACATAAAATCTCATTACCAGGGTATTATAATAGACTTCAACAGTATTGATTATAAACTAGCATTGTTTTAAATGAAGTATTCAATACACACTGTTTTGGTCATGGAAAAAAGGGGGGAGGGGCTTTAACCGATGACATAATTATTTAAATGGAAAAATACACAAATCAGGAATCAATGTAGATGTGCAGATTTGCACTTAACAAATTGATAAAAAAAATGATCAGACTAAATGTCTGTTGGCCACTTATCATGACAAAAGTATCGCTTGTCTTCGGGGAAAAAAATATCATGTTAATTTGGAAAATATCCAGTGTGGCATTGTCTGCAAATTCCATTAAAATTCAGATTCATGAATAATAAAGCCTGTACAATCCTGACTTGCTTCCAACAAGTGTGGAAGATTGTGAAACCCTATCCTGATATGATGAGTAGTTGTTGTACCCGAGTCTTTGTCTCGCTTCGTCTTGGGAGTCGGAGCCAGCCCTTTGTTAATCATGGCAATAATAAGCCCAGTTACTCAGCACTTTACGGAACTTTGTGCGATCAATGGCTGCAATATCAGCATATCAGGGCTTTGTCGCTGTGAGGCCTTTATCTCATCGGTGTATCCCTAAATTGGCATGCTTCTCGTCATGACTTGCAAATGCATATAGCGATTAGTCTAAGATTAATAGACAATAGGCCCCCAATTAAATTGATAGAAACATTTAATGATCTACTTATTAAACTTCTTATAAAAAATAAGGACAGTTGAAGAACTCTAACATGTCTAATGGAAGTTCTTTGTCTCCAAACATCCATATGGTTTTAATTTCCAATGTTTCGCTGAATTTACTGAATATAATAAATGTATCATCATGATCATTCTTGCACTACTCACAAAGGCTTCTAGCTCCAAACTATCCAGAATACTTTAGGAGCAGAAGATGATAAATTAAATTATCTGTTTAAATAATTCACAAATGTTTACAAATATTGAGATTTTAGCAGAAGTATCTCATGTTTTCACTCTTGTTTATTTGCAGATATGACCCAGACTTGGACAGATGGACTATGCTTGCTTCAATGGCCACCAAGCGTATAGGAGTGGGGGTTGCTGTAGTGAACAGGTTGCTGTATGCTGTTGGTGGTTATGATGGCAGCAACAGGTTACGGAGCATGGAATGTTACGACCCAGAAAAGGACGAGTGGCACTTCGTGGCTCCAATGAACACAACACGCAGTGGTGCTGGTAAGAATTTACCAAAATTTAGAATTTTGGAGAAAATTTTAACTATTGCTTTAGAGAAAAATGAGTCTATAAAGAGTGTAACCAAATATTAGAGTAAATATTTAGATAAGTAAATGTTTACAAATCGTAATGAATTTGTTTTAATTTGTTGGTTTTTTTTTCTTCCACAGGTGTGATAGGTATGGACTGTTATGTGTATGCAGTTGGAGGCTATGACAGTAGTTGTCAGCTTAGCTCTGTAGAGAGATACTGTACCATCACTAACCAGTGGGAGTTTGTAGCTCCAATGAAGAGTCCCAGGAGTGCACTTAGTGTGGCTGTAGTCAACAATAAACTCTACGCTTTAGGTCAGTCTCAATTTGAAGAAAATCCAGAGACTTCAGTCTCTATAAAACTTATATTTTATAATGATTTAAAAATGAAGGCATATCTCGAAAAAGTAAAAAAAAAAAAAAAAAGGAAAAATTATGGGTAATCAAAAGTCTTAATGATGGATTCTGTTTTATTTTACAGGTGGTTATGATGGACAAGAATTTTTATCAACAGTAGAGTGCTATGATCCAGACAAGAATGAATGGGCAGAAGTGACTAACATGACTTGTGGCAGGAGTGGGCATGGCGTGGCAGTGGGCGCTGAGCCCTGCCACTCCTGACAAAGGTCAAGGCCACTAGTATAACCGTCCTATATCTGCTATCCCAGTGCACGTGATATAAACTGCTCAAATTCTGCATAATACACCACCGCCTCCCAAGCAAGAAACTTTGTGTACAAGGACTAGTCCTAGAGTGCTTACAAGCCATGGAGGGATGGAAAGACTTCAAAGAAGTACAAAATCAAGCTCAAATTACCTAATTAAAACAAAAATCACAGTATTAGCCAGCACTGTCATGTCAATGCTTTTCTGTTTTGTAATTTTTCATTAGAAACAAATGGAAAAATTGATTATCTGATATACACTCTTCTCCACTCAGTGCTGATTTGAGTAACTGAAGAAATCAATTACATGTAATCTGTTCCACCATTGATTTAAAACAAAACGAGAATCATAAACCATAGATGAAGTAATTATTATAGAAAAATATTGACAAATTGATCATTTTTGTGTTTATGGTGCAGATGTTATGGAATTTTTTTGGAATTTTTTTCCCACAGTATATTGAATTCACATACAATGAAAACATTGTAGTTACACTGATACAATGAAACATGTAATATCTGATGCTAGTAAAGAGCACTCTGGGTCATTTGTCTAACCTTGTATCGTGGTGACCTCTCTATTTATTTTATCATTGTTTTTTTATCAAAGGTTTGTGATATTGATCAGTAGTTGACAAAGACAAGAATATATATTGGTGCTATTGTTGTTAAGCGGGCAAGTTAGTCTGCCGAGTTATTAATTAAGGGGTGTCGTCACATCCAAGTAAAAGGGTGTGGTAACATCCAGTTGTTACACTGTTTATTCTGCTGCATACCTGATTATAATTGTCAACTGGGAAAATTCCCTTGATTTATGATAGAAACTATAAATTGTCAAGGATTTTTTACAAAAGTTATTGTGATTTAAAAAAATAGTTATTTGATTTATCAGACAACATATTATATGATGCTAGACAAAAAATTCAGTCAAGATCACATATCATTTAACAAAAAAACTTTGCTCTTTTTTTTTTCCTTCATTTTCTTTTTCTCAGAAGGAATAATGCTGCGTTGTGAAGTTTTTATTTTTACCAATTGAAGCTACCATTCATTTTACTTTTTTTTACAAAACCAGATAGATATAGTTGTGAAAGACGATCCTGGATATTTTGATCAGGCTCTAACCATTTAATTCGTTGTTGTTTATGTTTCTGTACGTGTTTTATTCGTGTATGCAGTTCTCGGTGTGAGGACTATATGATCATTTAAATGCAGTGTTACTCATGTTATGTTAATTTTTGAAAAAAATAAGAAATAATGCATAAAAAAATGTAAAAAATAAAAATATGATACATTCAATGACATGGTTTTTCTCTGATCTGTTTCCGAGAATAGAATGTTTGAAATGCAAAACATTTGACAAGAGTTGGTATTAAAGGATGAAACAAGATATCTTTAAAGATAAGTGCTATTTTCACAAGTGAAAAAGGAAAATAAATTCCAGGCATTAAAGCTAAGATAATTTTATGTAATTTTCAAGAGGAAACCAAGGAGTGAAAACATTTTTTTAACAGCCATTCAACCATTATGAATTCAGTGATGTATTCAAAATATTTCATGTAAATTATGAGAGGAATTAAGTAAAAATGTAAAATAGCATTTAAAAAAAAATATTTCTGGATGGATGAAGTTGGAAAGTTACAAAAGAATAATTTTTATAAATACGAGTACACGATGATGCAGCAGTTCAAAGTATTATATAAGAACCTTAACTCTGAAAAGACATTGATCTTTCAAAAAAGAAAAAAAAGAACTCTATAGATTAAAAACACTGACAATGACATCAGCGTTTTTTAGAAATGCACTTTTCTTCCTTTAATTTCGAAAACAGAGCAATGAAGCATATCAGTACAAGCGTTTGATGCTGTATCTAAAGTAAAAACATGAAGTTTATAAACTGGTATTGAACGTATTTTATGCTTTTAATTTTAAAAAATTAATAAATTGCGATAAGTCTTTTACTTAACAGAATGTATTTAATAAGTAATTTCGCGGCTTTGATAGTTATATATATACTACGCAGTATTCATATAGTAGAAGTTTACTAGTATCAAGATTGCTTTTCCGAAGTAAGCAGATTAAAACAACATTTTATTTAGTCCGTATGAAAATACCACAACACATTAATATATAATTTTTTCTCAATACTGTTAGCATAAAAAGCTATACGCTACACACAATATACAGGTTTTATTATTCATCATTAGCCACTACAGTACACAACTAGGTAATAATAATAATTTTTTTCTTCAAAAATTACATACGTGCACGCATATGAAACACGGCACAAGGAACATACAATGTTCATTAAGCATATCTGTGACTTTCAAATGACGTTCAGGGTCATACCGGTATATAGCACCATGGTTTGTATGTAAAAATCAAATTAATGAAACAGAAAATACATAAAATGTTACACCACTAATGTCTTATAACTACTCGTCCAAATGGCGGACGCTTTAAATATTACGTACCTCTGAAAACTGAAGTCTTTTGTACATGTACAGATAACTTATTAAGATAGATCTAGAACCCCGAGAACTGACGTGACGGAAACTTTACAATATATCAGATAAAATTTTTGTTAATGAAAGAAAAGATGGCCTTGAAGTTTTCAACATATATTTATTTTTTCAAATGCGACAATTAAAACTGTAGACAGTACAGAAAACGAGAGGTCATATTATAGACGTGTACCAACAAAGATATCGTCAATTTCAGTAACAGTACAAATAAAATCCGTTAATAATCATGAAATAGTAGAATGACTACATGGTTTACATCTTGTGAACTTGTGAACATGTATACAATATCTATTGTCCAGGTATCAATATCCATTGACGCAATTACACGAGAAAGGAAGGTATTTCTTCGTCACATCTGTACATACTTTCTAATGAATTATTTATAGTACATTTACTGACATATTTTTATCGATGATTGAAATACACCCACTTGATTATTTCAAATTAGAACTGCAAAACGAATTGAAACTAATGAATAAGAAAATGGAGAGAGAGAGAGAGAGAGAGAGAGAAAGAGAAAGAGAGAGAGAGAGGATCAATTCTTAATAACACCTGAAAACATAAACCTTTATCTAAATTCTGTCATCTTTCCCGGTATCACGATTAATGTATCTTATAGAGTCGTCAGCTGGCGTTTTCAGATTTCAGTACTCGTAACAATCACGCTTTCGTAACTCAGACTTCGATCTATAGTGTACTCATCTGGCGGAAGGGGGGACTGGGAAGAGGGTTTACTTCTTTCAGTTTCTTCCCTACAAATAAAATGTAAATGTGATTTCTAGAGTCCTCTCCACCTTTAAAATCACTATTGATGAACTCTGCTTAAGTATTTCATAGAAATTAATCAAAACAGGGGCGTATCATCGTTTTTGAAGGGGATATTCAACTTCCCTGAAAAAAGAGGGGGAACTTCCAAAATTAGAAAATCCTTTAATGTTGCTTATTTTGAATGGAGATCCTTTTCGGTTCTAGATCAATAAAATTAACCGTTGTAGATATAATGAAAACCTATGAACAGAAATTCTTTAAGCTTTAAGCATTCTTTGTAAGTTTTTCAAAATTTCTACACCCAAACCAATTTAGTTGGTTTTCAAATCGCAGTATTTGTATACACTCATGTTAGGTATTCAGTCAACCTTTGTTATAACTCGAGGCCCATTATACAAATCACAGTGCATGCATAAATCATGAAATCAAACCCAAATCTTACGTAATAATGTGTATTAAATTTCATTTTAAAAGTTAGGAACCTTATTTAGAGTCGCTAGTCCTTTATCTTATTTTATACATAATTTTATTTTTAAAAAGTGAGTGTGATTGGACTGCAGACAAAGTATGTTAAGTCTTCTCTCTTTACCATAATTATCCTACCCTTGACTAATTTTCACGACTGCCGCATTCCATGCAGTCTACGGCACTTGCCTCATTTTTTCCAGCCGGTCCCAGTTATAGGCCCGCCTGCTCTCGTTTATTGGGTAGGACCACAAGAAAAGGAGGGCTATGAGGACAAAGACGACGGGCCCAGGTACCACCAGGAGGCGGAGGGCGAGGTCCACATCCTCAGACTGTTTACACTCCCCGCTCTTGTAACCACCTAATCTGAAAAGTGACACTGTTATTTTGTATATGGTGTTCATGGTTCTTAACTAATTCGATATTCAAGAGCATTCCGTTGTAAGATCAATTTTTACAACATGCACAGGCTATTGACAAATATGTTGATGCTACTGTGATTTCAATAGCCTCGTTTTAGCATTTAGCAAACTCTTTGTCCGTTATTATGACTTTGTTAGCAAACGCAATTTATCATTGAGTCAGAATTTGACTGACATACAGGTATTTCATACCTATTGCGAGGCCTTTGTTTTTATACTTAATTTATAACTTAAACCACAGATTATTAAACTGAATCAATATACTAGGGCTCACAGCGGGCGTGAACGGTCGATTGAGATGGGTTCATTACTCCTTTTAGGCACCTTATCCCACCTTTTAGTTGGAATTTTGTATCATGCCATTTGCTTTATCGTTGCTTTTTTTTAATCCACCATTGCACGTTTTTTTTCACATTTTGTTTATTATATTCATGCAGATTTTAATAGCTGATCGAGCAACATGTTGATGCTCAATGTCGTATTACAAATGTAGATTTGGTATGTAAAGTGGAATAATAAAATGACAGAAATAACGAAAATTCTTGCGATATATAACATAAAAGAAAACATGTTCATAGAGAAGGATATAAAAAAATCGGAAATGAAATAAGATTTAAAATGTAAGGCATCCATCTAAAACGCTCATATTACATTGCTGTGTGCCTTATAGTATATGATTCCTGAACCGAGACTAGAAAAATATTAGGTAACACCTTGAAAATTTCGACAGAAAGACAAAGATTGTAGCTTGATCGCCATCTGCAATATTACCTATTTCAGCCATTTATAGACCTACAACAAACCACTAACTGTAGCGCTAACTGCGACAGCCCCAGCCCCAAACCTGCCGCAAGCTTGTTGAAGAAGACATAAAAAGAATAAAATATGGCATCTTTTCTTTCTCCAGTGGCAAGCATAAATTCGTCTAGCACATCTGGAAGCATGGACCTATAGAAGTAATGAGATATAGATTTTCAGATTATTTTGTGTATGTCGAGTATTAGTATTATAATCTTCCACTAGAAAGGAAAACGTGAGCATCTTACCACGGGCATAGCAGAGCTACTGATATACTAAAGCCTGCCAACACTAAAATTGGTATATAGATGTAGATATTGTCATCAAGGTAGAGCTGGGATATAAGAATTGGAATAAAGAGCTGAAAAAAAGGATCTTACAGTTTAGATTTTATTTGCTACATGTGTCCAGTTTATTTGCTATTTCATTTTTTTTTTAAAACAAGGACTTACTATCATTCCTGCTGCAAATGCTGACTTTTTGCCAATTTTCTTCAGGATAAGTTGCCAAATCGGCATGGACAATATTGAAGAAACCTAATGCATAATAACATCTTAATTAACCACTTTGGGTTGTTAAAGTTAAATTTATGTACATCCTCTTCAAATTAAGTGCAAAATATTCCGAGGTTAACCAAATTTAAGATGCAAGCAGAATTTTTTAAGCTTGGTATTTTACCAATGTCAGTCGTGAAAGTTCAAGTCTCCTGATGGTATGGTATGCACATGTAATTGCAGTTTGTATTTCTTTTTTTTATGTTTTGGTTGTCACGATCTGTGTTTTTGCAACTCACCAGTAAAATAATGATAAAAATAGAGAAATCGTCTCCAAGATCTAGGCTATGTGTACAATAGAGGGCCAAATTCCCTTGGACAATCTACAACAGAAACCACTTTATATATATACCATGTCTTTTAAAAAATCAGTGCTAGATACTAGTATTCGAGAGGAGATAATAAAAATTCTCCCTCGTAAAATCATTCTTAATGTTCAACATTTTCATTCTGTTTATAGAAGTAAAATAAAAAAAAAAGAAATCGAATAGGCTATTATAGCGCTCACATCGTGCATTTTTAGCGTATTTACTATGCAATATATATTTAAGGAATCACTGTCTAGTTAGTATAGTATGCCAGGGCATCAACAATAGTGGGAAACATGGGATGATTTGCATAACGGGCGATGTCCCTGGCATACTATACTAACTTGACAGTGATTCCTTATATTTCCATTTCACTGTGAAATAGAATTGTAGATTTAGGCTTTAAAAATGCAGACGTAGATTTAAATTACACGAGGATTTCCATCCGAATTTCAATAGTCTTCGGCCACTGACGTCAAATACAAAGGCAGCCGCACGAGATTTTCATGCATATTTGGCTTCCTTAGCATCCGACTCAGAGACAAATGCGCACGAGTTTTGTATGCATATTAGGCCATCTTTGCTCCTGACCTATTGACCTGCCTAATTTACATTCCGGTAGAATTTTCATGAAATTAACTCCGCTAAATTTCAAAGAGTTATCACAGAGAGAAAAATTAGAAATGGAAATATATAGTACTGCATCGTCGCAAACCACGACCAAAATGTACGCTCCTAGAGAGAGGGCTATATATGCGGACTCCGGACCGTGGCTTGAGACGATGATAGTACTGAAGCTCTCTTAATTGGATAGATAATTCAGACAAACATACCATACAAAGACTATCCGAGTTATCTATCGCAAAAAGATCGGTAATTCGGACAGACCAGAGACTGTCCGTTTTTCCAGAGAGCTACAGTGCTGCAGCAACACAGTATACATGAAAAGTCTACTCTTTTAACACACAGTGAAATTGCCAGAGCTAAACCATTTATTTTCATAGGATAGACTACCCTAGAAAAAATGTTGTAATTTGGATCTTAATCTGTATAATCAATATTTTTGTTTGTTAGTAAAAAAAATTCCTCCTTTAACATACGGCTATTGCTAGGGATAGGAAGAGGAAGCAGACGGATAGTTTGACATAGGGTTTGAAGGTCAGAACATCACGAATTCCCGCCAGAAAACTGCCATGTCTTCCGTCGATGACATCTTGAATAAAAACAAAATAAAATCTAAAATCGACTGTCGATAACATGTTAATCACAGATTTATATTTAACTGGAGGTGACAATTTAGGTATTTTAGAAGGATGAACCGGAAAAGTACTTAGTAATGGTAATATGATAATGTCGTGATAATTTATGGATTTAACACTATCTATCTTCCCCAATCAAACTTTAAAACTACAAATATAGCCTTTGAAATTTGATCAATATATTCTGATTTAAATTCATGCTGCTGGGATGTATTATACCATCGCATTCTTTCGTCCCCAACACGCAGACGACAGCACAGAAAACATAGACGCTGATGACGACAATGGATCCCTCAATATATGACCATTTCTGTAAAATGTCAGGGAAAAGCCTTGAATTCAACACGATTATAAACTTTATTTATCATGTTGAACATCCATCATCAAACCTTGATTGAATTCTGTTAAATGCTCAATTTGTAGTAAACATTTTTTCTTTTATAAACGTCATCAATATCCTAAAAATTCAGTATGGAATTTAGGAATGTTTGAAATATGCTCTTTTTTGTTATCATAGAATGTTAATGAATTCATTTGATTTTCTACCTTTTCAATATCAATCTTCGGTATACATATGGACAGGGAATTTAACTGATTGTTTCAGTTATTTTCTCCTTCCAAAAAGCATTGTGATACTGGCAAATGAATAACATTTTACAACTGATTTAGAAGGGACAAATTACGCAAATACCCTAAGAAAAAACAGTATTTCGTAACTCTACAAATTACCTCATCTTTCAGTGCCTCTGGAGAAACTGTTGATGAATCGTCTCCATCTTCCTTACAGTCGCCAGCGACTCGGGTAGAGTTGACAAAAACACCCTGCACTGTAGCGGCCATCAACACCCCCAGGGCTTCAAAAACCATTCCTACAACCCATTCGACTGTTTGAGTCACTGTGCGAAAAGCAAACTTCAAAGAGTATTGCGATATTGCCCAAAGTCATCTTTGCTATGTACCGGTATAGTTAGCTGGTTTTTTTTATGATACATGTATATATAAAGAGATATTGGAAACAGACTTTTATTCGTGTGCGAGCAATGTCCGCGAATTTGGCGACCCACGAATGTTTCTCGCCGCTAACCATTCGTTGCTCTGTGTACTGACGTCCATGAGGTTTCTTCATCTCGGAGAATAAATACCTGATGATGATTTTTCTATCTAAAGAATCGCGATTTAATAAAAGTGTCCCTTTTAATAGTTTAACAAATTTCTAATCTGCAAATTCTGATCATAATTTTAACCCAGAAACATCAAACACAGAAGCCAGTCTTACGATAAGCGGTCGCTGAGTCCCTGTCTCGTTGATTCTTACTGATGTACATCGTCATGGAAGTGTAAGGTACGTGTATTCCCTGTCAACAAGTATAAAGTGGAAAACTTGTCATTATGAATTAAAACTTTAAACAATACAAACGTTTAAATGGGGGTTTTGTTCCATTTTTAACCTCACCGACAGGAAACCTTGAAATAAGCAGTAGAAGACGAAGTACCAAACGACTTTTTCCTCGTCTCCGACATCGGGAACGTACCAAAGAAAAAAGTACGCTGTGCAAGCCAAAGGGGTGGAGAGTAGTATCCTGTCAAACAATAAGAAAAGCGCTTATTGAAATCCAAATTCGTACCATGTTCTTCCTTTGCAATTTACAGGAAAAATCATTCAAGAATGACATACCACGGCTTAAACTGTCCAAATCTGGTTCGTGTTTTATTGACAAAATAACCACAGAGTGGGTCTGTGATGGCATCCCATAATTTGCCTCCAAACACGATAATGGCCACATAAGTAGGTTGAAGCTGGCTCAAGAAAAATGAAATGACAATTTTTTAAAATAATTACATTTTTTTTTTAGATATTTCAGCTGAATTGTGAATGGATATGTTGTATGATATTACATGTACAATTACGTTGAACAAAAAAGGTACAATGTATTTTGAGAAATTCTTTGTTGGAGATGTTCCTTGTTGTGACGTTTAATACACCAGACTCAAATTCTGGCAGATCAGGCCATTCCAAGTTTTTTTCTATGTCTAGCGTCCGCGTGCGCCTTTGTTTTTGACACCCAATATAAGAAAAAACACACAACATCAGGAGTCCTGAAATTGATTAATTTTGTCGAAATTTTTTAATTTTGTCAATTTCTCCAAATAACTCTGTACAGTAAGTTATATTGGGTGTATTGTACGCATTTAATCCCTTGTTTTTGCTTAAGAATAGACATTTCTTCTATTAAAGCAGTTTAGTTAGATCAAATCATTGGAAGGGCGTCATTTTTATGACTTTTAACCCTGTGTTTTATGTTTTGGCTTGTGTGTTTTTTGCGAATAGGTAGGTAGGTTTTTGAAAGATGGGTGGGCGCTAAACAGAGAAAAAAACTTAGAATGGCCTGACATGTGGAAAATAAGATGATAAGTCATAACGTATCAACGATATGGATTAAAGTGCTTAATGGCTTGGGGGTGCATTCAGTGCAAAAATATGATTTTGCATAAATTCCACGTGAATGTGTAAACTTTTTTTTATTTCTGCGTTCATGGATACAATGACCTTGTCAGCAAATACAATTTATCATTTTAAAATATGACTGACGAGTTTCATAATTTCTTGTCCACGAATTTTCCAGTTTTCTCGATCATGACAATGAGCACACTGCGGGTGTGAGCGTGCGACAGGGGAGTGTTTACTCCTCCATGGCATCTGATCCCTCCTCTGATGGGCTAGAGGTTTAGAGGTCTGTGTTTGCTCTGCTCTCAATCTGTATTGTTCCAATAGACTATCTAGCTTGATTACCGTTCGTAATCTCCAATGTTTGTTCTCGAAAGGATGCACAAAAAGGTCATCGACCTCGAGGCTCCCTTTAGTTTGTTTCATTTAAAAAATCTCTGAATTTTTTCAACACTAAAAAGGGACACCTATGAGGGACATCTATGACAAAATATAAAAAATTAACACTATGTGACACCCCCTTCCTCTGTAATTACATGTATATGATGCCCCAAGTATCCGATGTCCTCAAGTGTAAGGTTAAGAAATAAAACAGTTCGGGGGGAAAAGACTGAGTTTTTGTTATTTCCATTTTCTGAAGAAACGATTTGAGGGAGGGGTTCAAATATAGAAAATAATTATAATACATTTTTAAACATAAGTGGTAATTTTCATGCACTGAAAGTAGTAATGAGTTTAGTCAGCAAAACCAATATAATGTATTAATCGTTGATTTCTTAAATGTGAATTAACAGTAGACCCAATCAAAGTACTGAAAGCATTTGAAGTCAGACTGGTATTGATTATTCAGTCCCATTCTGAGTGGGCCCAAGATACATTCTATATAATTTTTGTGTGGAATTTAGTTAAAATGGCTGAATTGAGATATTTTTCACAAAATTCCGAGTGTCCCTGTTCTTGCAAGATACATTCTCTGGAGTATATCTTCCATAAAAGAAACGAAAATATCTGAACCACACCCCTATCAACACTCACATACATTTATGTACCTCAGCTACTTCTAGTAGGAAAATGTTCAGGAAAAAATTGATGACCGTGTTTGTGATTTGATAAGGTGGTCCTCCGACTGCATAGCATAACTTTCTCCAGATAGGCAGAGATGGGGACGTATTGTCGCCTTCCGGAAGGAGGGCTTGTTGCTCACCCTAGAAAAACAAGACGTGGTGGTGTCTATCACCTAGCAGACTTAGTGGAAATGTATGTCAGCGAAATTAATAATTTCCGTAAATAATATAGGTGTTTGGATAAGGGATAATGAAATAATGGATAATACTGCACCTGACTACCAGTCATCATTGATGTAATTTAGTTTTTAGTCCATGACAAGATACAATGCACGCTCACCCTTCAGAATGTTCTTTCATTGACGCTTCTCTGACCATATCTGTAACGAGTCTTCGTTAAATAATTAACACATTACATACAATGGCTTCACGTACCTCCTCATAGTTTGTTGATAACACTTATCAACAAATAAATAAAGATATGATGATTCGCTGATCGGGAAATCTAATATACAGTAGCAGTTCACATTCTTGTGTGATAATGACATTCATTATTATTATAAGCTGATTCTCACAGTGAATCCTATGATATATTTTTTTACAGAATTTATGTTTTTATTCAATCTTTAAGATATTTTGATATGTTTCAAAAATCTTCCAATGATAACGAAAATAATCAAGCTGAAAAGTTTACTCAAACAATACAAATTGGAAGCAGGGCAAGTTACATGGACCTCAAAACCATCAGAGGCTGGATAAGGTACCATCGAAGAATAAGTATCCCCTTTCGATCGGTCACATCCAACGTATGATCCTTGTTATGGTCGGACAGACGGAAAAATATGTAGACAATTCATTGTGTAAATAGTACTGTGGCAATTGGTATGAAAAACGTATTTAAAAAAAAAAGGCAAGTCTTCATGATAAATCGAACTTGCTGCCTGACAAAGTCATTGTATCGACAACAGAACTTGCAAAATGATGACTTTAAAGTAAATTGTTAATATTCTTGTTTCATCAACTTAACTGTCAGTGACTTTTCTTGTTTTTAAAAATTTCGTAAGTAGAGCATGCTCATGCGTCTTGAATCAAATGGTAGACATAAAGGTAGGCCTATAAATTCCTTTAAAAACAACGGTGCACAATTGGTACCAATTGGAAATTTGTCAAATTCTTGGAAGACCTGAGCTCGAAAAACTACATAGGTATTGTCAATCCGAAATTCAAGCATTTCTTTAATATGAACTTCAGAGTACATGTCTGTATAATCAGACTGTTTTAACAAATTGATTTGCAAATGGCTAAGACAAAGTAACTTTACAAGTTGGAGTTCCATTACATAGCGTTGGAATTGAAAATTCACATGTAAATATCCTACACTCCAGTTTTCATAAGAAAAAAATATATAATTCAGTTTTTACAAAAAATCAACAGAATGATTCAAATACCTTGGTAAGTCCTGGAATAAAATGTGTAAAAACAAGGAAAATTGAATGCCCTTGTAATCGAGGATTTGGGGGCATATAATTTCTGATTTTGTCTGTCAGTATGTCTGGTAATACTTTACTTTCTCAAAACGTTTGAATGGTTGGTTCCAGGGATTTCATATTTCACAACTGTTTTAACACAAGTGCATGTACTAACACCTTTCTTTGGGTATCAATTGCATTTTTATTTGACCTTGAAGTTTGATCTACAATGTTTTTCTAAAAGATTACCAATCATTTGTAATTACTTTTAAATGGTTGGAGCTAAAGCTTTACATTTCATATGTTTATTCCATTTTTTCAAGCCTCTCTTTGAGAACTAACAATTTCTATTACATTTCTGATACTGACCTTTGTGTTTGACCTTCTTTTGAAAAAAAATTACTTTGAACCTTAGTACTTTGAACATATATTTTCTGAATGGTTGGGACTAGAGCGATTATATCTATATGCACATTTCCTCTTAAAAGGCCTTTATTTGGGTATCCACATTTTTAAACTAATGACCTTGGCGTCTGACTTATTTCCTTTTTTTTTTAATATTCTGCAGATCAAGAAGTAAACCTAAGAGAGGATTAGACATTAATTATTCAATACTTCCCAGTCAAGTAGGATTTCAAATGTGGGATCAATGTACAAACCAATCATTTATCTCCCTTCTCCCTTCCCTTTCAGTATAGCATATGACTGCACTAGATTTTGAATATGCCTAAATAAATTCATACAAAGAATACTTCCTGAAGTTCTACATTTGAAAGAATGTTGAAAAATTTATCATTATTCAAATTCATTTAATACTTAGTGATATAAAACAAACAATTCAGCCTCTTATAAAATACATATAACAATGTAATAAATAAGCACAATGTGATTTTGTGTTATTTTTCTCATCAGAGTGAATTGAAGTGCAGAACAGATGAGATAATATTGACAGATATTCTGACACTCACATACTGTAAATGTATTATATTTGGCGTGTACGATATTTGGGCATTTGGCGGAAATTGACTTTTGAATAAGTTAGCGTGGATTCGATTTAGCGCGTTTCTTCATATTCTTATTTATGTGTGTACGTGCAAGACATTTAGCTATGTATTTGATTTACCGGTTGGTGAGATCCACCAAAGCGGATAAAAAGAATACACAGCCAAATATGATACGTTTACAGTATATAAAACACTATATAGCATAAAACTGCTACAAATGAATTTTGTTTACTCTGATGAAAATGCACTCTAAGTGTCTGTAAGCATTTGTAAAACTGAAAACAGAAGAAACTAAATGCTCAAATGACTAGGATGTATCTCTGCAGTTCTTGACCATTCTCCTGAATCTGTCCGCTGAGGAAGGCCGCACAGATTTAGCAGAGGTAGGGGGAGCCACCACATGTGGCGATGTGGACACCATACTAGAAGATGATGGCGTATTCACTTTGACCATTCCCACTAATCCTTGTTTACTGACATCTCCATGTGGGCCACTAAGTTTGTCTGTTATCTTGACAGATAAGTCATGTGACACTTTAACTGGTCTAATTTTAGAGGTAACAGTCTGATAAGCATTGTCTGTCTGTGTGCCAGTGGGGCTATTGGCTCTTCCTGTGGGACTAGATCCTGACTTAGGACTCGGGTTCTTTATCTTAAAGGAAGACAACTGTGGTGGAGGAAGTTTCCTGAAATCAATGTGGAACATTTTTAATTCTAGTCTTTATACCCAGTGTATTAATGTGTATAAATGAAATTCTGATTTTGCTTGTCTCAAGATATACTCACTTTAAAGAGTTAACTGGAGAGGGTTTCATAACAGGTGGCTGAGGAACAATGTTTTTAGACAGCATTTCTTTTTCCATCTTGGATCTTTCTGTCTGCAACTCTGTAGTAGATTGAGTAATTTCTTTACATAAGAGAATTTATAATCTTTGAGACAAAATGCTTTAAGGGAGATAATTGTAATATAAGTACCTGCTATAGTTGGCTCCCTTGAGATTGTTCCCTGTGTTTCGGCTCTATATGTGGCCTCTTCATCCAAACATTCATACAGAAACTGAATATCCTTTAAAAGGGTGTTGATTTCATCTTCTAAATATCCCCTAAAATAAAAACTTGGCATTAAAACATGTTACAGACAAAACACTGTAATATTTTAAAACTTTGACCACCATTTGTATTTTTGCAAATGATTAAAATGTATTTTTGATTGATATGTTAATCTTTTTTTTTGAACTGTAAGAATAAGGGGCTTCGATTTTCCGTGGCTAAAGTTTGTCCAGATTATTTTGATTGATCAGAATCGGACCAACAGAAGTTAAGTTAAAATGCTTACACTATCAAAATTTAATGAAAAAGTTGTAGGTGTTAATTGAGATTGATCCTTGTAGTTCTTTTCAAATAGAATTAAAGCAAAGTGCAAGGGACAAACAGTTTTGATTTCAGATAAATGTATATTATTAAATCCAATAAATTTTAAATCTTTTAAACAATGGAGGGAAAAATAAATTTGCTGTAAACACAAATTCATTACACACATGAAATCATGATTTCCTGTAATTTTAAGATACAATGTATATCCAAAAAAAAAATTTCAAAAAAAAAGATTGATAATTGCTTTCCAAAGTGATCACCCTGTAGATTTTATCACACCCTGATAAATTATTAACAGTTACAGACACTGACAAATGACAATATACTAGTAATTATAAACTGGAGCACTCTTCCTATTATTATATAATAACATGCAAAGAAAACTGTACTTTAGATGTTGGACGACTTCATCAAACTTGAGGTAATTCAGCTTATCTGTCATGGACTCAATTTCTTCACTAAGGTCGGAAGCAGCAGACGCTCTGTTAGAAGAATTTAAAATGTCAATTTTCAATTAAAAATTCAAAAACTTTAACAAGGAAATAACTCTTCTTTTTCAGTGAACTTGATAAATAACGTTATTTTAGAGTTTATAAACGAGTCCAATCAATCTTATGTTACAGGTGTTAATGAAGCTTCTATTTCCTTCTTTAACCTTCTGAGTCATTTCAGAGTTTACCTATCACTCCCAGTGGGGGTACACATCATAGGTGTGTCCTGTCCATCCCTTGACATGGCAGTAGAGGGCCTGGACCCTCGTGCTGTACCAGGTCCTGCAGTGAACAGATTCATCAAAAAATACATGTAAATGCTATCAAGATTACAAGTCTTCATGTACTTGTAAAAGGGAAAAGGAGAATGAATTGATGGTGAAAAAGATTTATGGAGATAAATTATTTTCATTCAAGAATCTATTTGAAACTTACTGCTGACTTCCATGGTATAATCTAGTACAGCTTTATTGTGTCCTGTGGCTAGGATCCTCTCAGGATTTCTGTAATGGAAATTCAGGAGTTTGCAAGAGTTTTTTCTCTTTAAATCTACATACATTTGCAACACTATTTAACATCAAATGTAAGATTTTTTTCCCCTTCTAAAACACATTTAGAAGTGTATGCTGTGAAATAATCATAGATCAATCAGTTTTACAACACCAATTTCTACATGGTAAACCAGATTTTTAACTTTATATGTAGCAATGTGTGTAACTTTAATCTTTCGCAACATTTTGAATTAAATCATAAACATTTGACAATAAAACACTTACAGTCCCTGTAACCTGGATTTTTCTTTGACATTCTCTATAAAGAACTGGATCTCCTGTACAAGTCTGTCTCTGAGTCCTGGTGGCTCAGGAAGCTTCTCCTTACAATTATCATTGGTCTCATCACGATAGTCCCTCCAAATGTCCAGAAGGGTCTCAATCTACAATGTCACAATTCACCATTAAAACAAATTTTTGTTTTACCATTTAATAGATTTAATCATACAATGAAGTTATAAAGTTTATATCAATAATGCTCATCAAAAATGCAAAAGTACTACATATATTTCGGTAAAAAATATCCAAAAGAAGGGGGGGCATTGTTTCCCTTGACAGTTTACCAACATAAAAATTAGAAGAAGAAAAATTTCTCATGTTAAAATCGTTAAATATATGTTTCATTGAGTGTTTTCTGCATGTATATCAAAGATGTATATGAACAAACAGATTTCTTTCACTAAATAAGTGTAATGAGAAAGCAGTTTTGATGAAGAATGCAATGCACCTCTTTATTATCATGATATACAAAATAAACTTGAGTAAAGAATGTAAATCTTGCTGAAATAGCCCTCCCCTGTAGGTGATCCTATACATTAATTTCATTTAAAAAACACTAAAATCTGAAGTCTGAGGTAAAACAATTATTATATATCTGAAATGAGCTAATAGTTGAAAATGACACTCTCACTTGTGGCATATCTGTCTAATACAATAAGTACTTATACCTTTAATAATTAGGGATAAATTCCCATTTTAACTAATCAGAACACCTGTTACCATATCAAAATAACATTTGTCTTTTTGTCATAAACATAATATATCAAAATAACCTTAATCATAACACACACATAAAACAACACTAAGTGTATAAATGAAAGTGAAGGATGCTAGATAATCAATCTCAATCAGACCAATTAAAAATGTGTGGTAAACCAACATTATTGTGTTTTCTTTTGTACATATAGCCTTTGTGGAAGAAATAAATAGATTACAGGATTGTATTTCTTATTGCTATAAATAAATTGAGTGCTGAATTGCATGTATGTGGGTAGTTTCTTTCTCATTTAAGATGGTGGTTTCGAGTGAAATTTGGCTTTAATTTCAAATAACTGATACATTCAACACACATACATGCATTTCAAAAAATATTTTCTCTTTCTAAACAAACTGACTGACACTGGTTGAATGTACTGTACAGTAGGTGAATAGCTGCTATGTGGTGAAATAGTGTAGATTAGCTCCTACATGATTTTGGCGACTACAGATGTAGTTGCATTAATAATAACCACTAAAGTAAATAGACTTTTAGAGCTTTTATATATACCTTCTTACCAAAAATCAATCCTTATAAAAGGAAATTCAATAAATTTATCAACAATCTTTACTGTTGGCCATGTCGTCATTTGGAACTCTCCAAGATGCTATATGAAATGAATGCTATCATTAAGCCAAGTCCATATGCATGACGATATAAATGGAAATTTAAGCAAGACGCAAATTAAGTGATCTGTCCTTAAAATATGGTAAGTTTATTTTTAGCGAGAAGTAATTTTAGCAATTTTAAAATCCTTACTAAAGAAGCTTTTACAAATTAAAAAGTTTATTTACAGCAATATTTAGTTTTAGTAATCTCAGAACCCTTGCTAATAATACCAATATTAAATCCTCGCTAAAAATTCTGCTTGTACGGTATTCATTCTAAAGATACAGTGCTCTGTCTAACACAAATTAAGTAACCTTTTCAATAAATCTTTAGCTTACCTCATTCCGAAGTTCTAAGCTTTGGTCAATGAGAGATTCCCCAAGCATACCCTTTATCTCTTCATGTTCATGGACTGGGATATATTGTTCCACAATACTCCAAAGAGATATTGGGGGCTCATAAGCATGCAGGTCAAAATTTGGCTCCATCAGAATCTGGTCCAATAAATGTCTCTCTATTTCTTTATTACATCTTTAAAAGAAGTTTCTGGTAAAAAAAAATTATCAAAATTCAATAAAATTTTAGGGAGGAAGTGGAGTACATTAATAATTTAAAATGTATGTAATATTACCAATATTGCTAAACGCCCTTTATTTATAATATAGTCTTTGAGTTTTGCCCCTTTTCTTTCCCCCTAAAGTCTCACAAGTTTGTTCTGCTTGAAGTCTAAAACACAGTCTCCCCAATTAGCATAAATCCTCCTTTTTCCACACATATGTTCAAAAATATTTTGAATATTTGTTTTTCTCAAAGCTATATCAAGTGCATAAAAGTTCACATATCTGAATTGAATTTTGGTCTTTATAATGTCATTTCCACTAAGAGATCTGACGTACATACTCATAAGAACCATTTTTGACAAAGAATTTTAAATGACCAGATATAAAATAGTGTTTTAGCTTTATTTCCAAATCTATTTGTCAAAGTGGAACAACTTATATACAGACTTATCAGGATGCTGACTTACATGAAATGTGATAAATGTGATGTAGAGACACAAACACACATACCTTACACAATAGGAATCTGATCTTATAGACAAGTTGTGGGTAAATACACTGGGCTCTAGCTCAGTAGCTGTTCATTATGCTAAAATACATAAAGAAAACTTTTAAATAGATTGAATAAACAGTATATATATTTGTAAGCACTTTTAATGTTCTGGAAAATACGTATGAGTGTAAAGGACAGTTTAAAATGCTTGAGTCATATTTTGGCCGCCATTTGTTTACAGGTCGTTCAGGACGACGGATATAGCAGACGATTCGTTTTTGCCCTCTACAGTAATATTATTGCCATGAATTATTGAAAGTATATATTCAAACGGATATTTACAACTGAATTCTTACTTATGATAGCTTGGCATTCGATTTTTTTCCTAATATTTTGCCATCTCAGTAAGTGACCGTGCGGATTTCTGCCATGTTCAAAAATTCTAAACGGAAAACCAAACCTGAAATGAGTTCCGGATTTTATACATCGAACATTGTTTCATGTGTTTGAAGTATATTTCTTGAATTTTTAGGAAATAATGAATAACTTCAGATAAAGCTATTCAAGACATTTATATAAGCTGTTGCATAAACTCGAGATTTATAAAAAGGATAAGCAACTCAGTATATTTAAAATTAAAGGAACCAAGTCTTTTTTTTTCATATTTAAATAAAAAAAGATTGATATTAGAAATAAGTGTGAATTATTTCATTATATTCCTAACATAGAAAACTGATCAAGATATCTTAAAACTTAAAAAAAGAATGCTTTTTACCTTAACATAGCCCATGGTTATTAAACTTGACAATTTTCTGCACGGCCTATATACTGAAATTTTATTCAAATATGTCTGAAAGTATAAGAATCTAACATACATGTGTATATATGTACATGTTTCATAACACTCCCCCCTTTTAACAGATGAACATGGCAGCATCTAAACGAACATGCCATAATATTGTAATAAAAAAATCTTAAAGGTTTACTATAATTTCAGAAGCACTTGCAATGATCACTGAAAAACCACAGGAGTTCGTGTTCCAATCAATTTTACAAAAATTTTCAGTAAATTAAAACAAATATGTTATACCTATAATAATAACACAGGAGTTCGCGTACCTATCAATTTTGCCGAAATTTTCGGTAAATAAAAAAGATACGTAATAAATACCTATAATAATAACACGTGTTATTATTATAGGTATTACGTATCTTTTTATTTACCGAAAATTTCGGTAAAATTGATAGGTACGCGAACTCCTGTGGAAAAACTAACAATGAGTGGACATGTTAATTCTGAACTAAGGTGCAGGATTGTCACATGCAATTCTATTATCAATATGTATATGTGTTTATATGTCGTGTATTTGGGTATGTGACATATTTATGTCTCTTTTACTTTGAAAAAATCTGAAATGCTATGGTTCCAACTTTAATTTTACAACAGACCAATGGGAAGCATTGGCGTCGGAAGCAAATTAAAAGTGGGGGGGCTAAGTGTAAAAAAAAAAATTAGAATTGACACATGCAATTCCATTATCAATATGTACATGTGTTTATATGTGTATTTGGGTATGTGACATATTTATGTCTCTTTTTCTTTTAAATGCTATGATTCCAACTTTAATTTTACAACAGCCAGATGGGAAGGGAGTAATAACAAAATTACACATAGGCTACTAAGAAAATTTTATTCAGATATTAGCACTTAAAACAAAAACAGAAAACTGTCCAAAGCATACTACAGTAAAACATAAAATAATGACATTATCACCATGACTACAACACCAAGACAAGAAAAGTTGACCTATTCCTTAATCATATATCTTGAAGCATAAGACTCATATTAAAAAATAAATAAAAATGTACCTGGAAGATTATCAAAATTACTGCTTTGAAGATACAATATATTGTCTATTCTTTAAAAAAAGATTTTAAAAAAGGATAACTAAATATTGTAATCGTGATTAGATCTATTTCATTGATATAAATATTTGGATATGCATGTTTCTAAGTATTTTAAAAATATTTCATTGATATGACATCAATATCAGTTCACCCTCAAAACAGAAAAGCTGACTGTAATTACAATGTACTTGAGAAACATCATACACACAAATGTGATAAGTAAAGAACTACAAAATACCATTACACAGAAAAAAAATTCTCTGGAATGTCACAGTTAACCTAACAAGAAAATATTTTAACTTGACCTAACGTTATTAAAATTAGAAGTTGTGATAAAATATCTTATACCGGTAGTTTTTAGTAGAGTCAGCCCTGACATCAACGGATACCTTATTTTTGTTTACAATAAATCCTTAATAAAATATTGCCAGAAGTATGAGAGACTTCTTAGTTTCATCACTATTTTTTTGTCACAGGACAGCTAAAAAATTTGATATTTTCAACTACATGTATAAATTATTAACAAGTAACAAGATATTGAGTAACAAAACAAAATGATATTAAAATGACTAGTATCCATATTGCTAAAATGATCCATTATTTTAAGACATCTCCTTTGTAACAAGGCATGATATAAAATTAAGCCCAAATTATGACATAATTGAAAATGAATATACCTTTGGTAATTCCTTTGTTTTATATATATATATTATCATTCTCTAGAAGAAAAATCCATGTATTTGTAGAAACTACAAGAAGTACATCTATAAATGCAACACACTGTTTACAAAAAATATGTACATATTTATAAAATATATAAATGTCTACGCCATTACTCATATTATTTTGGAAGGTACAATGTACGATGCAATTAAAATCAATAACATGTAATTTCAATATGTGTTTGGCTTGCCAAAGTACTCATATTTGAATTTTTTGAAATATGTAATGAAACATTCATTATATTATATATCATAAACATTATAATGGTATGTCTAATCAAGTTAACATTTTCAACTATAAACATGTACATTTTGCTTGTTATTTTACTGAAACCTATAACATATAAGAAAATTGGAAAGAAAATCTATAAATCAAGTACAAAAATTCCACTTTACTTTTAACAGCGAATAAAAAAAACAAACAAATCCCTAGCCATTTCAATATCTGAGCTAGATTTGTGAGCCAAATCAAAGTTTAAGTCACGGTTGGTACAAGTGATATGTACACAAATCACAACCCTGCTATCACAATATTAAAATACTGTCTCCAAAAATATCAACAGAAGCCATTATCAAAAAGGCACTTTGCCACCATTGTTTTGAAATTTCAATTAAGGTATAAAAACAATACATACATTTTCATTTTTTCATTACTGGCGTTCAATCACGTGCATATTTCAAGTTTATTTCAACAGAGAGAGGTAGACATTTTTTTTTTATTGGAATATGTTTTTTTTTTCCATCTTCAACATTTTAAAGCATTAAGCACCGGCTCGGGAAAGAGACAGAGAAAGCACAGAGTAAGAATAATCAGCACTACACAATCACAACATCGCTATTGCTAAAAAAAATATTTACAAAAAAATGTAACATTTTCTCCTTTCCAGTTACACACTTAAAGCAAGCAGGGAAAAAAATGAAGCAAGGCAAAGTACATTGTCACCTACAAAAGAAGACTTCACTGAGCAATAAAGTTTTAGCAGTATTTTATACATATGAGCAATATCAACCTTATGACAAAGAGATTCATTATGCAAAACAATAAAAAATGTGAAGAGAAACAAGTTCTTTCCCTTGTTGGTGGTCCTACAGTGAAAATACTTCTGAGACCAAATATGTATGTATTCTAAAGCCATATGTGTAAAAGAAAAAAGTGTCAATAATACATGTACCTCCTTCATGTTATATGCAAAAAAAATATTTGTAGTGAAGTATTATGCTCTGATTTTATTGCAGACTTGTATGAATTTATATTATAATATGTAAACAAAGTTAGCACCATTTAATTTTTAATTGTTGCTCCTGAATCTATTTCACAAAGCCAATTTTATTACGTGGAACCACCCCTTGGTTCCTAGCAATGTAGAGAGTAAACTTAAAGCATATATTTTTGTTACAGAAGCAACATGCAGTGTTTTTTTTTCATGCCAAAGTAAAATGAACAAATAATACATTAAATATATAAAAGAAAATATTTTGTAGCAACACATTTCTGATTTGGTAGCACATTTTTGGATAGATATAAAGCTTAACATGGATTCAACATTAAATGCATGCTATAAAATGGGTAGAAAGCTAAAACAGTACATATATCTCCTAAATAAATAATATCAAATTGAGACATTTGGCATCTACAGTAAATAAAAGTGACACCCCATCCATGGAGGGCTAACAGATGATGACTAAAGCAGGCCAAGAAAAAGTCGAATGCTATATACAATAGGTAAGGAAAAAAGCACTTTGAATAACACACCAAAAGATTTTTAAAAAATTAAAACACCCCAAGGAATGAAGGAAAAATGCAGCACTTAAACTACATTTAACCTATTGAAACACATACAATGACAGCAATAAATGCAACAGTTTTGAATTCGTAACAATTTTTTTGGAGAGGGGGGGGGGTATGAAAAAAGTTTGGGTGTTGGCACTGGGTAATACTAGGAGGGAATAATACTGCAAAGATCATCAGAGAAAAATATATTTCTGAATGTACATACATATTAACGTTTGATAAAATCCATGTATTCATATTCCTGACTGACTAAGTGTGCTTATAACATGACTTTAAAAGTTTTTATTAGAGAATAAATATGGTAAAATAAAATTAATGCTGTGAATATTACAAGTGCACTATGTCACTGTGGCAAGATTTTGCAAAATGTGAATATCTTTCATCTACATTTAAATACATTCTTCATACAAAATGCATGAATATATCCAACCATCACTTGATGAACAATTGACAAGTCCTCACCAAGGATATCAGATACCAAACTGTTTCGTTGTTTTACAGTAGATATAAATCCATGGGAATAAAACTCCCCAGATATGACGAATTGACAAATACAGAAAGACAGAATCTTGAGCTAATTGTTGAGGTGGGAGGAATGTGAAGATATATCTACACGTATATGGCTATTATACCAAGCACCATTAAATGCATCAATCTAAATACATGCTTCTAATTCCCTTGTTTTTTGCTGTTTGTATCAATTACTCTGTCATGTAGACAGAGCTCGTCTTAAAAATTCCACGCTGCCTTGCTCTGACTACTTGCACGTTTCAGCATTTACTGCTGGTGCTGGTCATGTACTGAGTGAAGAGGGGGTGGACCAGGAGCTCCTTGGCTGAGGGTCGTTCCTTCTTCTGCTGCTCCAGACACCGCAGGAGGATGTCCCTAATCGGGGGAGACAGGTTCTCAGGGATCGGAGGGGGCTGCATGGAGGTGGCAATCTGACAGAAAATACAATAAAATACACTTATTTTACCTTCATGGGATATCACTACACATCCATCATGAACAGTCAAACCTTGGTACCCAGAAAGGTGCCCTGGGACACCTTTCAGATATCTAGGTTTTTTAAAAGATATTCAAGTTAAACTTCAACATTACAGTCATCTCTTTGTTATCTTGGAGTCAATGGAACTGCGAAAAAATATGACATATATTAGGGTTCAAGATATTGAGGATAAAATACATGAAGAAAATGTGGTTTGTATTTCCAATCCACACAGATTTAACGGAAGATGCTTTCAGTAAAAGGCACTTAATAGAATACACAGCAGAATGTAATATATTTACAGTATTTTAAAGGGTCCTTGCATGAGTTCATTATGTCTTCTCCAAGATGTAAGCACTAGAATTCGATTTTTTGTGGAATTTACCTTGAAAATGAGAGCCAGGTGGTTAGAAATATCCTTGGCATTCCAGGGTGGTTTGGTGGTACACATCTCAA
Source organism: Saccostrea glomerata (assembly GCA_003671525.1). NCBI lineage: Eukaryota > Metazoa > Mollusca > Bivalvia > Ostreida > Ostreidae > Saccostrea > Saccostrea glomerata. Next base: position 1,770,753 of record PRKT01000057.1, on the reverse strand, counting down.
TGATAACACAACCCACACTCCAGACATCGCAGGCTCTTCCATAATTCTCACCTCTCAAAACCTTTATCATAATACTCATACATTCATTAACTAATCAGAAAAATGGAACTGATGACGGGCAATACTTTTAAATATAAACTTTCATCATTTAACAATTTTAAATTTCACTCTTTTAGAAGATGGTCCTAAGAAACAAATAATGTAGGTGTGTTGATGAAATTCTTAAAGATTTTTCAGCAGCTACAAATTTATCTGAATACCTCTGGAGCCATGAAAGCTATGGTGCCCAGCAGCTGACCCTGGAATTCCCCCGCCCCTGTAGCCTGAGAAGCTAATCGAGCAGCCGCCCCAAAGTCACCAATTCTTAATCTCTGACCTGTGCTGTCTACCAGTAGATTAGCACCTAAATATAAAACACAGAAATGACCAAGATCTTCAACGATGCACAAAAATGAATTATCGGTTTTGTGTTTAGTCCACAATGTTTCAAATGTTGTGTACCATACCTTTAAGATCCCTGTGGAGAACATGGTTTTCATGGAGATAAGCCAGGCCTCTAAGGATCTGAAGGGTGTAGCTGGTGATGACGTTCTCAGAGAAAGCACCATACATTCCCAGCAGGTACGAGATAGAACCACCTTTATAATATATACTATCATGTTCTAAATAATGATACTAATAAAAATACTTTCTTCTTCTAGGTAAATAAAATTGCATTTATTTACATACACATATTCAGACTCCGTTTTAGAATCAGACATAAAAATCTTACCAGGCATCCATTCCACAAACATATTGAAGTGGCAGCCATGCCGGGTGGCTCCCATGATTCTGACAACATTGGGGTGGTTCAGTTTGGTCATCATTATAATCTCCTCCGTTATGGTTTCCACGACACTCTCCTGCTCAGAGCGGGAATTACGACAAAAGGACACCTGTAATTATCATTTTTAATTGAAAGAATATATAGGTAATCTTTTGAAGATATTTACTGGATTAAAAGAAGTAAAACACTTGCCCTTGTTAATGCACATGAAATTAAATAAAATTATCTTGATTGCTGATTGCACATTAAATAAAAAATTCAGAATTTCTTTATTTAGGATGTGAAGCTAGTACTTTTTTTCTGAAATGAGAGAAAGTTAGTAAGTTAATAAGCATGTTCTCAGTGGCTGGATTCTGGTTCAGATATACTTAATTGGAATTCTTTAAAATACCTGGTAATGTTTTCATCTATAAGGTGAATTGAAATTTTATGTCATATATCTGCATTATCTTTTTGAACTTTTAATTCAATGCTAAGATTTCAAATACAATTGAACCTTGGTATCTCAAACATAGATATCTCAAACTCATGTACCATGGATATATCAAACATATTTTGAGATCCCCACCCCTTATTACTTAGGTATTTTATCCTGAATATCTCAAACCCTTTGGTATCTTCAAGCGTTTTCTCCATCTTACTAAGTTGAGATAATAAGGTTTTACTATATAGTGAATATTACCTGTTTGACAGCCATTAGTACCCCTGTCTTGACATCCTTGGCTTGATAACATGTGCTGTAAGCCCCAGTCCCCAACAGGGGCCCCTTCATCCAGTGGACGCTCTCAAGGTAAAGGGATGGACCGTTTCCCTTTGAATCAGGGTGACGTTCACCATTCTGTCAACAAAGATATTAGGTATGGAGATCTTATTCAGCTGTTTCTTTTTAAAAACATTTTCAACAGACAAGCAAAAATACATGTAATTATGAAGAAAACAAGAGTACAATGAAGTTTGTAACATTTTTCATAAAATACTTCATTTTAGTCAAGTAAAGTTAAAAGTTATGGTACAACACTTGAAGCAATAAAGTATTAACACGTATTTTACTTCTCTGAAATGTACAGACCTCTGGCTGTATCCTGATAGTGATAACTTCCTCCCTGTCTGTGGGAGTGAGGCCAGGCACAATAGGTTTGGGAGGATCCAGGGCTGACACCTCCATAGCCTTCGCCAGGGCCAGGGCCTCTTCTCTCTCTACCTCCTCCTTACACGGGCATTCATCATCCTGTTCTGTAAAACACATACAGACATGCATTATTAGAGATGGTAATTTATTCCAAGATAATGGCTACTGTAATTCAATGTTTCAGAATTTTAAAAAAACTTTTTTGTTTGACACTTTAAAACAAGACTAGCAATAGTTATATTTCTTGAACAATACACTTGACTTACTTTGTTTAAGGAAGTTCACCACTGGCTCCTTGGGAGATGCCACTTCTGATTTAAAAGAAACTGAATGTTCAAGACGAGTTCGGCCTCTGGGTCTAACATCCAGAATTTCATCACTTGATGTTGCTCCCTGTTCTGCTGTGGGGAAATATCCAAGAGGTCGCACTTTACGTCTGCAAACTCTGTCCAGTGAATCGTCCGATGACAGAGTCCGCTCATCTGAGGAGAAGCTGGCACTGCCTTGAGCCTCAAAATCATGAGATCCCAGGGGTGGTGGTGAGGGCTCTTTCTTTGGTAGGTCGAGTGATAAAGAGGATTTCTTTGGTAGTTCAAAAGGTTGAGGAGAAGGCAGAGGTCTGTGTTTACAGCCCTCTTTGTTCTCACAGTCACACATTACGAAAGGCTTGTCCTCTGTTGTGCATGGCAGAGGCAGGGATAGTTTATTTCTCTCTGCAGATTCACTGGCACATTTCACCACATCAGGGGGAGGGGGCAGAACAGCTACTTGTGGAGGAAGGGTGGGTGGGGACAAGATTGGCCCTACCTGTAAAATCTCATAACTGCCTTTCCTTGAGAGGGGTCGAGGTGGAATAGGAGGAGGTGTTTTAGGTGGAGGAGTCTGCTCTTTAGGAGATGGACTTTTCCTTGCACCTTCTTGTGGTTCTCTGGGTGTTAAGACTAGTTTTGCAGGCTCAAGGCATTCAAGAACCTTTTCTGTTACAGTTATAGTTTCTTCCTCTGTTATCTCTCCATTAACATTCTCCTCCTCATTTTTAGAATCGTACTTGCACTCCCTGCGAGCTCTAATGGGAGTGTTAGGAGGGACAAGAGGTAGAGATTTTCCTTTGCTGGTGCTACTTGCTTCACTCAGATGATCCGGAGATGCTGATACTGGGGAGTTACATCTGGGTGTAGACTCAGGGGATGAGTGAGGGGAATTCTCAGGAGTCTCCTCTGGAGGAACTTTTTTATTTGTTATCCCATGATGCAATTCATGAACTAGTTTCTCCGACAGATTAAAATCATCAGCAATTCTGGACATTCTTTTCTTCAGTGATTTAACCGATGTTGCATCCAGCACAGATAACATTTCCTGCAAATCCTCCATCATGGATTCTAAGTGAATGGAGAATTTAACCACCAGCAGAAAAACCCTCCTTGCCATGCGGCTGACTTTGAGGTGAGAATTTTTGACTAGTTTTATGGCATAACGTGCAATAGTAAGCAGTCTCTCTGGTGACGTCATGGCACCCCCATCGGAAGGCATGGCTCCAAGCAATGATTCCTCATCAGCTGATTTTCCTTCTGGGGGATTCCTTGGAGATAATTCGTTCTGAAACTCCTCAAAGAATCTCTCCAACAAATACAGTCTTCCCAGAAGCCATTGCCACGAAACTGTCTCAGGGTCGAAATCTTCTGTAGCACATCTTATCACATAATCCAGGCTGTCGAAACTTTGAGCCCCTATAAAACAAGATTGGCACTGACAGAAAATGCGATAAAACATGGATGTAGCACATAAAAATAAGCAAGAAATGTTTAAAGATTTACTTTTTGAAACATTACCATGATTTAAGACTTTTAACAAGAGAAACATGATTACCTGAGACCTGACTGCCAACACACAGCTCTCCTTCACTTCCTTTGGCAAGTTCCACGAGAGTAGACAAAGACAATTGACTAGTTCTTCTGCAAATATCAAAGGAAAATGTAACATCCATATAATAATAACATGACCCTAAATCTTTTAAAAAAGCATCAGTTTGTATTACCTATTGCCATCAGTACATTTGATTATTATGGCATCCACAATAGGCTTGAGGACTCCCTCCAACCGAGACTTCTGTTTCTCCTCTCGGCACGGAATATAGGACAGAACGGTCCGCAGTGTTTTCTAAAATGTAAAAGTGGATTTTAATTCCTACCACATCTGCCCATGATTGTGTGTCAACTCAATACACATGGATATCAGATTATGTAAATTGTTATTTCAAAAAGAGTGTTTTATACTTACTAAACATGCGACATAAACTCTGTAAACAGGGTCCCCACACATGAAGGCCAGTATCTGGCAGCAGATTTCTACAGATCTGTGGATGTGACTAGCTTTTTCTGGGGATAACATCACCCCACTTTTGCCCTCTCCCATGCCTTTCATCAGCACACCTACTGCCTCCCTACTCAGATGTCGAATCCCTGACTCACGAATTGACCAGTTACGAGAGAAAAAGCAGGACATCAAATCTTCTCCATACATCTGATATAAAAAAGGCACAATTAAAAAAATAAATAACATGTAGTAATCATATCAAAAATAATATTTATAAAGATACATAGTAGCATCTCAATATATCAGAAGCAGGTTGAGTATACTTGCCTGTATCCAAGGTTCTGCCAGAGCCTTGTGTTCTGGGGGAATAGGTTCAGCAAATGGCAGCCTGTCTCTCTCAGGAGGGACACCTTCAGTGTAGGGCAGTGCTCTGTCTGGGGATGGGGCCCTTGTGTTAGGGGGAACAATTGGCAACTGGCTATCACCTCCAAGATTCCTAAAGTTATTTTGATTTTTGTTTTAAATATCACATTTAAAATTGCTTTATCATGATTTCTTTTTTATATACTCATTTATGTAGATTTTTTTCTCAAAGAAATTTTCCATTTTCCAATTAAATTTGCAGCCTTGCAAAACTCTAAGAAACTAAAACCATTTTTATTCAATATAGAATAAAAGCCATGAAAATCAAATGTTGTTTTCAGTATTTTCATTTTATCTAAGTTAGTATTCTACATTTCAAATTACTCCATGTTTATGATTACCATTAAGTATAGATAACTTGGAAGATAAGTTGAGTAACTAACCCTTTGATTTCAATATCACTACTTTTCCAATCAGCCCTACACAGTGGACAGATAAGTGGGTCATTCTGTCTCCTGCAAAGTTCAAACCCTGAAAACAGACACATTAACCAAAAGTAAGAAAAAAATATCCTACTGTATCAAACCCCTGTGTAATTCAAATAATACTACATGTATTAATACAATGTATGATGTACCAATCTTTTATCTACTTGTGGTACACAGATTAAAATCTTTACAAATTTTGGAAACATTAATTATACATGATAGGTTCCGAAAAGCTATGAATTATGATCAAATAAAGCTATTTTTGGAAATGTTATTCTATCTTATCCTGATATACATGTACAGACCAACATATAAATTGAACATTATTCATCTTCCATTTAGGTGACACAAAAATACAAGCTTTGACGTACAAACTGAAATGCAGTGATGATGCAGTCGGTTGTGGCAGCCATTTTCACATTTCAGCAGACTCTCTCCTTCTAACATCTCCAGCAGACAGATAGGGCAGGTGTCATCCTCCTCCTTAACACTTCTGTACATTAAGGAATATGATTTTGAGATACAAATTGTAACAAGAGTTCAATTATCACACTAAGCAATTTTGTCTAATACGTCCAGAAATATCTCTATTTTTAGGTTCAAGATTGAAATTAAGCAATCATTGGCACATGAAATCATTTACAAGGTGTTGGTATTTTATGAAAAAATTAATATTCACTAACATCACTTTAAGAAACATTTGACTCAGAGAGAAAAGAGAACTTACTCTCCGTCTACTTCTGACTGTCCTGGTGTCATGTCAGGGGACAGGAGGTCAGAACTACTCTGTGTCTTGGCTACCTTCACTTCTTTCTTCATTGAGATTCTGGATGACATCTTGTCATGGTATTCTTTAAACAAAGCTTCCACCTACAGAGCAGACCAAAATTTATGTCAGTCTAAAAATCCATGTGCACTGAGACCTGTGATTATACATGTAGCTGTATAGATCTGTACTAAAATTTGGTTCTAGTTTTACCTCATAGTTTTTCAGCACTTTGCTCAGTAAGCGAGGATCACTTTCTCTGATCTGGAAAACTCTCAGCATGACAAACAAAACATGGACACAGTGAGGCCCCCTGCCACAGGTACAGTTCTGAAAAATACCAAACAGTACCAAAAAAAAAATCAGAAAACATTAATATACAAGAATATCCAGAAGAATAGGCTATTCGCAAAATTTTTTGCAGGTTTTCTTTGATGGTCTTTACTGACCTGTGGTCCTATGATGACCCTGAATTTATGGTCAGGTGAATCTCCACCAATCAGAAATGAGTTTGGACCTGACTGCTGAAGCAGATACAGACGAGCTCTCAGGACTTTGGCTATTCTGTTTCTGGTCAGGGCCTGTGACTGTTTAAACTGATGAACAAAGAAAAATAAATTCAAAGAATCTATTTCATTCAGAATTTGTTATACACATAACTGTTCCTTAAAATACTTTAGTGGGAAAAAGAGTATTTGTTTTATTTCATCTTAATTAACTTCTGGAGAAAGAAACATAAACATATCCTACATTATTCATCTTGTATTAATATAAAATAAAATTCCTGTCAGTAACTCCATATGAATATTTTTTTTTTGAAATTTCTTTTTAAGACATACAAAAGAAAGATGAGAATGGCTATAAAAATACTCACAGAGTTTGAAGGAGATACTTTCTTTTTGACTTGAGCAGAATTAACAACTTGTTGCTGGAATGCTGACTCCAAATTCTTATTGAAAGATTTCTTCCTGTAAATGTTGGTGCCACTCTTAGAAAAAAGGAGAAAAGTAATTAAATAAAAAAACCAAAACATATAAAAGAGAGGATGCCATATAATCACTAAACTGAATGAATATGAACTGAATAATTTAAGAGTTACCTGCCCTGCTCCACTTCCATGTCTCTGAAGCAAATAAAATTAAAAATTAAATAATATGATTATAAAATCTGCTTTCATGTCATAACACTGTTAAAGTGTAAGCTCTTATAGTCTTCAACCAGTACGCTAATACCGGTACTAAAGAAGGTAATTAAGGTTCTATAAAGTCAACTAACCTTAACTGTAATCTTTTTCTTTTCAATCAAATGTCTTTTCCAGGAAGGGATTCTCCTTGGTTTGTCAGATTCCCGAAGTTCTTCTAATGTCCGTCTTGTGCTACTACTCCTTAAAAGTAGATATAATGAAAGATATTTTATTATCACTGAGTTTAAAATAACTTTAATACATGTACTATTGAATACAGCAGGTTCTTTGTATCTGAATAGAAATCAAGTCTGCTATATGACCATGAGAATCAATTTACACTATTGCAAACATTTCTGGCATTTAGCAAGAACAATTATTTTCTGCATCTCATTCTCCTTCTTGATACAATACATCCAAAATGTCTTTCTTTTATCTGTCATACTTAGGGATGTCAAATCGGTCAATTTTCAATACTCGTTACTCGGAAGTTTTTCCGATTGAGTACCCGGGTACTTGGTAAAAGTGTAAATAAATATGAACAAGTAAATTGAAGACTGTAAAACATTGTAAACTCTTGTAGAAATAAAACCAGATGCACTGACAGGAGGCTTATCCGTAAATGTATTTCTGTTGTAATAATGATGAACGCTTCGTGCCCGACGAAATTTAATATAACAATTTTTAAAATTCAATTCATTTATCAGATAAACACAAGAAATAAAATCATAAGTTGTTCACAGTGTTTTTGCTTAAAAAACAGTAATCTGCTCCGTAATTATAATGTTACTCTTTGTCGCGTTTGACGATCAGGTATCAGTCGTCAGAGCTATGTACAGTATCAACTTGAACTTGATCAAGTTCTCCTAACAGAGCCGATTTACGATTCTCGTAGACCATTTTTGATCACTTTTTCGATCCTAGATTTTATAATATTACGGAACGGTATTTTGTGGTTTGATGCAACGGACATCAGTTTTTTTCAAAAAATCTTTGCCTTCAACCAGTTTGTACTGTAAAATATACATCCAAGTAACTGAATACCGATTTTAGCATTCGATACTCGGACGTTGGATCGAGTACCTGGTTAACCGGGTACTCGTTGACATCCCTAGTCATACTGAATTGAACAATGACAGAAAAAAGTAAACATAAAAAAGAATTTAAAACTAATGATTTTTCTTTTAAAAGCGAGCACAGCAAAAGCGACGCTTGCAAAGTGTGCTCAATAGACTAACGTGTAAGAATAGAGGAAATCTGAAATGAAATCTGTACATACGTCAAGCAAATTTTTCTGTGAAACTTTCCCCGAAATCCTTTGCCTCCCAATACCCTTTGCGCGAATAAATAAATAAAATAATAATGTATAGCATAAAACACTTTCATTTTGTAGAAATCTTTAAAAGAGACAAAAAACAACTCTGCAATGTCTTTCAACAAAAATGCTGTTTCCGTACACCCTGACGAGCTCTTGTGTGATATGTCACAGTCTAGATGTCTTGCGCGACTTGACGTTTGAAGTGCAGGATCAACGTTTCAGGTGTATTTTGAAGGTACAACTGTGTTCGCCCCAATGGTCATGCCGTAAAACATACATAAACCTTATCAATTATTAAAACAATAAAATGATATGAACCTATTAACTGTTGCTGATATTGGTGGCTTGGACTTGTCGGCTGTGAACTTGAACTGGACAGGCTTCAATCTTCTCCTCCAGTCGTGGGGTCCTTGGTACTCTTCATCACTGCCCTTGTCTTCCTCCTCATTGTCAGACTGAAACTCCCTTTCTTCTTCACTTGTCATATTGAAAGGCAACAAGTTGTGGAAAAAACAAAGAAATCATCTCATAACCAGTCATGCACTAAACGACAGAAAGGTTATAAGAAATCGGTGACTTCCACTCCCTCTTGCATTTTCACATTTATGGAATCAATGTCAGGATTTATCTGTAAATAGAGGCTGGAATTTTAAAGGAAAAACACAAATTATTAGCTGTCAATTTAGTCCAGAAGTATTTACAAACATCTGTTTGACTTAGATCTGTTTATATTCTAGAAAGATGCGTCATACATGAAATCTTAGCTATAACGCTTTCTTTACGGAGTTATGAAAAAATTTTACCTATAAAATATCCCTCTCGAACAACTAAGGTTCCATACTACTAAAATCCTTGACAAACGTAATGAATATTAAAGATTTGAAAATATCCGAAAAACACATGTACAAGTTACTTAAAGCATGTGCGCGGAATGAAAAGTAAGAATAAATGTTTTTAAACCGAAAAATATTCTTAACGTCTCATAAATAGAACTCTTTTTATGAATTATATATGATTCCAAAATATACTTTATTTATTGTAATGAAAATATTTTACAACCAATTTAATGCATTAAAAGCTGTAATCAGCTGTGTTCGTTTTATCTTAATAATCGTACTTTTGGATTGTTGTTGACAACGAGTGCCCTCGAGTGGTGGATCAGTGGATGATGAGGTCCTGTGTTTAAATCAGTAAGTGGCATCTGTCTGAGTCATGTTGTAATTCATTGTTTTAAACTAAAGAGTGTTTAAGATATCTTAAAAAGTGAATGCATGACTTTTTATTCACTTCGTTTCATATTTTTGAGAATAGTGATTGCCGGCATGCCTTCGTCTATTCTTGATTACGATTGTCATAAACCCCTGATTTGAATAGTTTTGCTGTCTTTAGGCATGTTTATAATTTTTTTGAACATGGGTTTTCTCCTCAGCATAAATCAACTTAATTGATCTGAAGGATAATCGTAAATTTGTTATTCTTCCCGCTTTTTTTTTTATATGAGTAAACCTAGGATTAATTAAATGAAGAATAATCTAATTACCAGTATCATTCATTGCACTACAAAATAAAATTTGATGTGTCAGATGATGAAATTGCTGGTACAAGCATACTTTTCTTCATCCTCAGGCTCACAATGTCAAAGGTCCTGAGGCAACATATGCAGCTGTTAAACCCCGAATAAATTTCATTTAATACTTAATGGGCTGAATGCAGTAACATATTTTGAAGAAAATACAAATCTTCATAGTTTTTCTAATCTCTTCAACCAATCACATTAATCTTTGGTGCATGGATTTACCCAAAAGAACCCAAAAGGAACCAAAAGGAACCCAAAGGGAAACCAAAAGGAAATATTAAAAACAATCCAAAAGGACTTGAAATAAAGAAAATAAATGGATATTCAATGAACACTTTCATAATTTTTGAAAAATAAAACTTTTTTTTGGGGGGGGGGGGGGGGGGGGGGG
>PRKT01000057.1:1733239-1751560 GCA_003671525.1 Saccostrea glomerata | reverse complement strand
GTTGAAAGTGTTTTTGTAGTGGAGTATCCATACCAAATATGAAGTCTCTAAGTCTCACGGTTCAAAAGTTATGGCGAAGGTTAAAGTTGACAACAGACAGACAAACAGACAGACATACAGCTAAACAGACAGACAGGACAAAAACAATATGCGCCCCGAAAAAAAAATTGGGTGCATAAAAACTGTCTTGGAGTTAACAGCAGTTCTCTGTTTCTCCTGAATGTTATGTACAATTTGATCGGGATCGGAAGAATGTTTTAAAAAAGTCGGGCTCAGTGATCAATTAATTTAAACAACAGACCGCCAAAATTTAACCTTGGCTTCCATGTTGCAACGTCTGCTCTGTCTAAAGGAAGAAGTTTGTTGACCACCAGACAGCCTAGAGATCGTATTGCTGTATCAACCAAAAGATGCAGATACACGTAATTCATATGCGGTAGGTCAGTCATATTTTTTTTAACATGTGTGTCACTGTGATGAAGAAAATAAATACTCTAGGCCTAGGACTGAGCTACCAGGCTACATACGTTTAAGCCAATATGCCCATGATTCAAATCTTTCAATCAGCTCATAGAATTTTATTATGGTTAATCACAATTAAAGGTGATAATTTTGGGGAGCCCTGGGCTGTAATCTCTAGCAATGATTTACCATACATTTTTTTTGGTAGCGTCTGTGCATGAGGAGGAGATTTCTGAAAAAGAATAAGTGCTTATTCAACTTACTGCGATTTTAACGGGCTTAAAGCTTGGTCCATGGATGGTTATGTTTGAGGTATATACATTCTTTTTTTTTCCTTTTTTTATTGCTTGTTTAATTAAAAACAGTCAACTATGATTGTCATTATTATAAATTATATTTTAAACAAATTGATATAAAATTGAAGAACCCAAACTTGTGTGTATAAAAAGTTTTTAAAAGGAATAAAAGCAGTGAATTTAAATTTTATTAATATATTGCACCATTATAATTTAAGTACTTTTTTTTTAATTGATAGGATTTGCCAATTCGACCGCAAGTGCTGCTGCAAGAAATTTAACATGCAGAGACCTTACAAATTACAAAGAAGTCTGAAGAAAATTTTTATTGGACAGATGGGTGTAAAGCACAGACCTGAGATATAAATTGAATTGTGAGAAATATGAATCAGGAATGCAGGTAGAAAATGGCAAATGTGATCCAGATTGATAAAAAATGTCTAAAAAATGTTCTTGTTTTGTAAATATTCAATGCTATGTCAATTGTTATTTTTTCCCCAATACCTAATAGTGTTGAACATTTCACTCCCACTTTTGCTTAAAGAGAATGAATAAATTTCCATTTATTTAATATGAATATTAAAAAATGCCACATTTTTTCCATGATGAACTTGTGGCTTAAATAAGAGTTCCAGTTTTTTTTCCATACATGCTCCTATTTGTTTGTCAAAGATATAAGATCCAATACATTGCTCATGAACATAATGTGTAATTTTGTTCATTCATTTATATGTTTTTTTCTCATAATGATATAATAAATTGTATATAATTTTGCACATTGTTGATGGTTTTGTAAATATTTATGTATGTATGCATCATGTAGCAGTTTTATTAGCCATTTTATAACCATGTGATTAACTCCGTATTTTCTCCAGATTTCCGTATTTCCGCATTTTATCAACCAAGTAAATACCTTCATATTTTGTATATATGGAAATGCGGAAATCTGGAGAGAATACGGAAAAAGAGTCCAAATACTCCCATCCACATTTTCTCCATATTTTGAATACGGAGAAAATCTGGAAATTTGAATCAACGAAAATCTGGAATGAATGCGGAAAATTAGTCCAAATACTCCCGTCCGCATTTTTTCCTTATTTTGAATAAGGAAAAAATGTGGAGATCTGAGGTGCGGGTAAGTTTCCATGCATTGTGTTTGATTTGTCATTGTCACTGTTTGAGGAAAAACCCACAGGTATTTACCAAAGAGAGGTCAAAGACAATTCTGAATTAAGGATTAAATGGATTTTTTCATGAAACTATTTGCACTGTGTATTTATTCGCTGATAGATTGTAGACATTGGAGGTGTTATATCTGCAAGGGTTAATTTTCACTTTGAACGGAATAAAGTAGAGCAATTGTCCTCTTGTCAAAACCTTAATACACAGATTCCGGAGTAGACAGTTTAATATTTGAATTACATTATATTGTACATACTTTATCCGTCCATAAAATTAAGAGTTATTTATACAAAGCAATATAGATCGACTCCCAAAAACTTTTCTTTTTCATTTCAATCTGGATTGATCAATGTACAAGCAATATTAAATTGTTTGATCTTTCTTTTTTATTAAAGCTTGAAAAAGATTATTGTAAATTTTTTCTTTTTTTATGTCTCTGTTGTGCATTTTATTCAAGTGATAAAATACGGGGAGAAGGGATATATTGATCTGGAATTTAAGGAAAAAAAGTCAAATAGAAAGGGATGGTAAATCCTTAGTAATGATTTTCCACATAGTGAGAGTCCATATGTTTTGGGGTCTTGGTTCTGTCTCTTAATCTCCTGTCTGCGTAAACTTAAAGATTCTCTTCTATGGGCTGATTTCAAACGTATCAACTCAAGACAAAATCACAAAGTAATTTTTAAAAACAGTTTTTAAATTTTAATTAAATTTTTTGCGGGTATCTGGAGCAATTTCTTCAGATTAATATATTCTACTTTTTTTGAATGCCAGCATGATGTCTCAAGAAGCATTTAGAGCGACAAAAATTAATGAAATGTCTCATGAATGCTTAATTTGTCATGAAGGAGAGCAGTTAGCCTATTGAATTTTCTCTTTTAAAACCCGTACTCATTTAATGATCAGGAAAATATAATTGGTTTAAAACGAAATTCAAATTGAAAAGGCGTCTTCATTTGTGTAGGCAGTGACTTACTAAGACATTGTATTGTATCCAAATATTACACCAAGATAATGGACAAACTTGCCAAAGAATCTCTCATTTACCAAAGTAAGCTTTCCATTAAAAAGTTTAAAAGATCTTTCCAGCTTAGTTTGGGTGTCAGATGTAAATTGAATGAGAGATTTTTACTTCTGCTTTAAAATTACTTGAGTGGAGTAGTTTGAGATTTGCAATGCATTATGTCAATATTGTTATGTGTAATGTGGAGGACCATTGATAAGGGAAGGCCTATTCAGTTCCCCCAAAGCTTTTAATTTGCCAACCAGAGATTGTCTCTAATCATTCCCATATACAAGTTGTGTGGACTGATATGTCAAAGAGAGTGTTTATCTTTGTGCAGCAGCATTGAGCAAACATTAGGTTCCAAGCAACACAGAAAACCTCTAATTTGGAGTGAAGTTTATGTTTCAATTTTCCAGTGACACTTAAGTGACAAAATTTTTCATACCAATTTGTAAGTTTTTAAATTTATTTACTTTGATGGCAGTGCTACTTTTTTTCAGAAAAAGTATTGATATTATATATGCATTTAAGCTTTCAGGTTGATGCTGGCCATAATTGGCAATTTAACTGATAGATGCCACACCATTGCAATAATGCACTTGAATATATATATAGTTAAACTTAAAAGTTTGATAATTTGAACTTTGCAAGTCTGTTGGGGAAATTGAATTAAGATATCTGAAAGTTCAAGATATCAAAATTTATATTAGAATTCAAAGTTTGTTGAGAGCACTTGATACTGCAGCTCAATTGTAAAATGTTTTGCAAATAAATGCTATACATGTATTTTTTTCTTTTAAAGAATGATCAAGAATAATAATAATAAAATTCTGTACCAATATTTCTTCACTTTAATAATGTAAAGCTATCTAAATGGTTACATTCTTAGGTCAAATTAATTGCTTTTTTTTTGTACACCAGATGATTTATCAGATAGTGTGATGTTTTTTGTTGACTTAATGGAAAGATCTAATGGTTATTTTTTTTCAGTTGATATGATGGTTAACGCTAAGCATATTTAATTACCAGTACAAATGTGAATGGCATTTAAATGATGTTATTTATTGACATTGATCGAAACTTGTGCAAAATTCACAAATAAACTCTAATACAACGATAATTGATAGAGGCAAAAAAATTTGCACATGAGTGCTTATACAATTAAGTTAATAAAGCTCTGTGTAGTGAACAGTTTTATATGGATGATATAGTTCAGTGCCTCTGTAATTAAATAAATTTTGTTTCAAAATATGGCATCAGGCAATCGACTCCAACGTCTGAGAAATTAATAGGTAATGTAATATAAGAGTAAGTAAATGAGCAGATAAATACTGCCATTAATTTATTCTGCTGTTAGAAAGGTTTGCAATTTGATCCTTCAGAGGAAGTCCTCAAATTTCTGTGTTTTCAGATAATTCTATTGAATTTGCATGTACTTGTATTGAAAATTGTATAAAGGAGTACACCAGTTAATTCCGTTTATTTGGACTTCAACTGAATTACAGAACTCTGCATAAACTGGATAAATGCAACACTGTAATTATTACCCATTAGTATACTGTTGTTTGTTTAAATAATTAGAGTACACAAAAGATACTTTTTAGTTTATCATTGCATATTTTTGACTTTTGCCAATTAAATATATTTCTCATGCCTTTAACTTATTTTCATCTTTTACCAAGAGGTTTCTTGATGCAAATTTGACTAAAACTCGATCTCTACCGCAGAACTGGTAAAATATATTCATAAGTACTACAAACATTTGTAAAATCAGAAGTCTCTGTGGAGACTGTAGCTCTACTGATTTGTACATTATTTTTTAAAGAAGAGAAAAGTAGGACTTGGACTAGAAACTTTGACAACAGCAATGAATAGAATAGAATAGTCTCTGAACATTGAGCTAAATTCGTATATCCAAATATTTTGAATTGAATCTTTTGATTTACAGAAGCGCCCTCTTGGAGAGATTGAACTTCGACATCGATACACTCCAGCGCAGCCCGTTTTATCCTGTCGGACTGTCAACATTGACGTCAGCGGAACACGGACATACCGACCCAGATCCACCACAGACATAATACAGGAACAACATCGACTCATTCACTCACTGTACACTAAAAGGTAAATTAGAATAATTTATTCTACTATAGTTTTCTAGGGATTCTTTGCACAAAAATCAGGCATGGGCAATCTAGAAGTAAACTTGCAGTTTGTTAAAAATTGAATTATCTGAACTTAAATGATCTGAAGAGTTTTTAAGTGAAATGGAAATCAATTTTCCTTATAAGAATTAAATTCACATATCATTTCATTTTTGAACAATCATTTTCTATTTTGTTTATTTCTTGGGGGAAAAAATTCTCATATTCATGTTATTTTTAAATGTTAGATCTGTTGCATCAGCACCCCCAAGACGAAGCCTTTCAACTCAAAACAGCAATAGAAAAGTCCAGAGAATAAATAGTGAGTGCCTAATAGAGCCTTAAAGAGTCACAAAATTACAAGTATGATTGTCTGAACATTTTGATTATAAGTAACGTTGATGTATTTTCTATCCTCAGTTCAAGTAACTGGCCAGCCATTGTCAGCTCAATCCCAAAATCAACTTCCACTCAGAAAAAAGTCAATAACAAAAAAGCCCAAACCTAATGGTAAGATTCCCCACTCTCAAAATAGATATTGTTATCATGATCTATTCCTTAGATGTCCGTTAGGGCTCCCACTCTGTGATTGCTATGACTGTCTGTCTATCTGTTGGACAATGGATATCAGGAGTCTTGCTTCTAAAAGATTTCATATCAATAACACAAGCCTGTTACTTTCTACAAGCAGCCTGATCCACAGTTCTGCATTACCTATTGTGTAACATTTAAGGAAGGTTAATTGCTCAGAGCAAATATGTGTTTCTTTTCCTTGACCTAATTTTTGTTATAAATCACCCATAGAATGGATACAAATTTGAACTATACCAGTGTCTTTATGCGATCATTTAAAAATTGTAATTTTCAGGCAGGGCCAAAAGTGCTCCCTCTTTCAAAGTAGTGCGATGGAGTGACGACCATGACCTACTGATGACTAGTCGATCGACGAAGGCCTTGACATCTGAAATCCACCAACAATGGCAGCCAGAGAACCATGACCTCAGCTCTGGTGTCTTTGTCCGGGGACAGAGTAAAGCAGAGGCCCCTAACAGCCTTGACACATGGCTAACTTTTGGGGGGTCGGCACTTGCTGGAGAAACTCCTGGAGGCATAATTGATGCCTTTGCACGTAAGTCTTGAACATAAAGTTCTACAAATGACGAGCATTCAAAAACATAATTTCTGTGTTGTTGAAGAGACGTAAAAATTAATCCAATATCCATGCTGTATATAATTAATATATATCAATATGATTATTAAAAGTTTTATCTTGAACAATGTTATCTTTCAAATAAATAACAACTTTTCCAAGTCCAGATGGAATGTAAAATTCCCTTTTTCATGTTTTGTATTGACAGAATTTAAGGATAGTGGAGATTTTTACAGTGTAGAAGGGGGAGTGGGGAGTAGAATTGCCCAACAACTGCAGAAAGGGGACCGAGTCAGGATAGGAATTAATGGCCGCCCCCAGACTCATCATCTGAGACTCAAACAGAGATGTCTTAGCGAAGAGATGTAAGTCAGCTGTGTAAAAAATTATCAATTCACAGAATGAGAAAAGGCATATTTTGTGAATTGTGAAGTAATGAATTTATTATTTTTTTCACTTTTAGAATTGAAGAAGAACCACAGACTCAAATGGATAGAAGGCCTGTTGTCCCATTGTGTTGGAATGACCAAATAAATCAACCTACTGCAAAAGTTATTTCCCCTAGATCACGGAACAATGATCAACCTAGACCTGTAAGTTACTTGGTGTATATAACGGGTCAGTAAGAGTTAATTGCCCTGTTTTACATTTTTTAAAATAAAAATCTTTATAAGAAGTATACTCATGATCCATTATTGACAATACATGTATTTGAAACAAATATGTTTGTTTTATGAAAAGTTTCCTATATATGATTTTCAGCTGATAAGAATTCAGAAGTTTTAAACATAGCTTAGTTATTGCTTACTGTAAGTACAGTTATACCCAAAATTAGAAATTATGTTTCTGGTTTTCTCTTATTTCAGATTTACTTAATATTTATCCCTCCAAGTTTTTACTAAATCTTATTTCCCACACTTTTGGACAAGGTTCATACATCCTTATAGTTGTTTCCCCTTTCTATGGATGAAATAGCATCAAAATTAATTCTTGGGATATGGTCTCACGTTTGCTTAAGTTATTTAACAAACATGCATTTACATGACTGTAGTTATTAATAGCATGAATTTATTTGTTATATTTATTGTTGGATATTGATTAGACAATGCTTACTGTGGAGTCTTCATTGTTCTTGGGGGGCCAATGTTTCTGGATTTCTTCAGTCACCCTCATAACCACAAATTTACATCTCCATGAACATAATAATAAAAATTAAACATATTTGGTGAATTTTTTGTATATGCAAAAATACCCATGAAATAACATTCCCAAAAAACCAGTAAAAATTTGAATGCCAATTGGCCTCCGTGAATTAAAATGATTCCACAGTTTGGTAAATCGACAAGAGGTTGTGAATTTTATTTTTACTTCAATTATATTGAATTTTAAAAATTATCATTTTTCAATTAATTTCTAAATTTAGTTTATTTTGAATTGTCAGTAACTTCTGAGTTCTTGTTTTCCATTTTCCAGAATCTTTGTGAAACTCATCCTGTAATATTTAGTCATCCAGAAGAAAATAAGACCCGTCCTAAGCTGGCCTCCCCCTCTCACGAGGGTTACAAAGTCCGACAACGACCCAAATCAGGACCCGGGCTGGATGGCCATGATCAGCAAAATAAAATCGTAGTTCTGTCTATTGATCCCAGTGATGATGAGGACCACCTCCAATCTCTGACAGTGGACGACGTGCTCAAACATTCCATCAGTGCCAAAAACACTCCCAGACAGGAGGGCTCCAAAAAGGAGTCCCCCACAGAAAACAGTGATTCTCCCCCGTTAGATTCTGTATCGGAACCTGATGACATTGATCGCAGTCAGAGTAAGACTAGTGGGGCCGAATCTCAAGTCAGCAGCAATAGTGAACCATCAAAGACTCCCAAATTCAAAGCTGTTACCCCCTCTTTTACAATGCAGCCTTATGCAGTTGCTGACCTTTCGGTAGGGCCACCTTCCGGTTCATTTGTAAGATCTCAAAGTGAATTAAGTGCTAGATCTGTTGCCTCTAGTCGGGCAGGAAGTGATAGGTCTCTGAGCAGGAACAGTGATAGAGCTAGTGCAAAACACATGTATAAACCAGGCTCTAGTAAACCAATCAGAGTCAGCAGTCCGGCCTCATTCGCTGTGTATGGAACGAAAGGAGAAACGGAATTCATTCAGATTTCCACACAGATCAGGAATCCTAATCCAAGAGAAAATTCTGTGAACAAGAATTCGGAGGGATTCATTACACAGACAGCTAGTGAGGAGGCCATACGTCAAGTAACTAAGCAGAATAAGGCTGAGGAGAGGACCACACCTAGAGTTACCCCCGCCCCAGCATCCTCCCCAGAGCCCTCAGAGCAGCTCTCTGCCGCCGCTACCCAGGTGGCCATTAATATACCTACAGCAGAAGACTTTTCTGATCGGGACTCCATGATGACATCACCCTGGCCGACCAATCGTCATGACAACAAAGATGTGGAGAGGATAACAACTCTGATGGAAGATACCGCAGTGGAACGTGAAACTTCTCAGAAATCAGTCAAGTTCAAAGTTGATAAATAGTCTGTAGACTGTAAAATTATTCTGATCTTCTTTGTCTGATCAGGAACATTTAGACTTGATATCAAATTTGAAGCCATTCAATCGATATTTATACAATAATCATATTGTAAATGAAATCTTTTTGCTCACAAATCTGAAATTATCTCCTTTGAGGAGTGCATTGTACTTTACTTTGAATTTTTGGAATATATACATGTACCGGGTATATATTTTTAAAGATGTGATTCTTTAATTTTTTTTTAATTATCTATGCAGAAAGGTACCATTTAAATAATTTTCTTTTTGTGTGTTGTGACGTCTAAATAATCAGGGATACATGTTGTCAAACTGTCCAGTGTCAGGTAGTGTTTTAAAGATATTGATTGTCCAGAACAATTAATGACACTCAGTTTGCATTTGTCAGTCCTTAATTAGCTGAAGTGAGTTCATCTGAATTAGCAAGCTTTATCAAATATGCAGATAAATGTAAAAGATATAACAAAACATTCATTGTCTGGGTTGTTGGGCAGAAGGTGTTTTTCTAAATCGCTTCAAATCAAACTGCTACCTTAAATGGTCCAATGGCCTCAGACAAATATCAGTTTGGTTCTTGGTCATACAAAAAAAATATGTGTATAGTATTAGACAGAATTAAATATTTTAAACTAACCCCCCCCCCTCCCTGTAGTTTCTAAATCTGCCTGTACTTGGAAACTTAAATGATCAATTATGAAAGAACTACCGTAGTTTAAATGTTTAAGAAAGATTAAGAAAACATTAATATTTTCATTTGATATTGTCTGTTTTTCTGATTGTATTCTCCTTAATCTGGTGCCAAATAATCAGTATCTAACATATTTCATATGTTTTCCATTTCATAAATGCATGTCCTGCAATCACTCCTTGCTAAGTATTTGTGATATGGGAAATTTTTTCTCACATGTTAAAATATTTTTTTAACATATTTAATGTGTATTTCCAATTTTGTATTTTCATACATTTTGTAAAACTTATTGAATAAATTTTCTATAAATATTTATGCATGCTTTGCTTGCGATTTTGAAAAGAAATGTAGTTTTTGTTTCATATCTCTGTATTTGGGTGATCTTTGGTCTTAGTTATGTACAGGGCACTTTGTTGTTTGTACTTTAATTGGTCATGATTTATATTACAAAAAACATTTTTCATGTGAATTTTTCATGAAATAAAGATAGAATTATAAACTGTAAAGTCATTTAAATTATTCTGTAAGTGTTACCAGTAATTAGGCTGGAGAGCACTTGATTTGACAAATTTCTACCTTTCTGTATACAGTAAAACTTGATTAGTACGAACACGGATATTGCGAATTTACAGATATAGCGAAGTCATCTTGGAACCCCCAGCTATATAAATTTATGAATTTCTTATACGGTTATAACGAATTACGGAAATAGCGAAGTAAATTTATAGGTCCCTGTGACTTCGTTATAACCGAGTTTTGCTGTAGAAGAAAGTAATTCAGCTTGATCAGTAAATAGGAAAGTCCAAAACTAAGAAATTTAATTTCATTCAACTTCATACATATATTTCAAATCTTCCTTAAGTAATTAGCTTTTCTGATCAAAAGTTACCAATGCAGTTTCATATCTCTGTCTGTTGTGTTTACTGTAAACTTTTTGTTTTCTTGACTTCTCGAGAACTACCAAGTCAGATTTATAACCAAACTTGCCATAAAACACCCTTGAATGAAGGGAATTTAAGTTGATCATATATTATATTTATAACAGTATTTAATTGTTTATATAATATTAAGATTTATAATTAAGAATTAGTGGAAATTTTATCTTTTGAAATCTCTCAAGAATAGCAAAGCCAATTTAATCATTATAAGAAGATTGGTACAGTTTGGGCTTTATTGTGCCCTAAAAAATTAATGTTCTTAAAAAGTTATGAAATTGGCTTTAACAATAGTTGAGTAGATGAATATGATAAAACAGTAAAGACTATGGCATGAAGGAGCACCATTCTGGAAATATGATGTCACTAATTTGATAAATTTCTATGTTACACACAGAAAAGCTTTAGAATGACTCATTTCTGTGCTTATTTTCCTTTAAAAAATAGTGCCTGCCACCATATCGCCCACTTCCATTTTCGAATACCAGTATATTGATATGTAAATTGCAATGAAAAATCGACATATCTAAAAATCTTAGTGGGCGACGGTGGCAGAGTACCGGTATGTTTAATTTCTAAAAGAAAATTCCACTGAAAATTGATGTCTATTGCAACCTTATAAGAAAATAAGGGAAAATGCACAAATTAATGACCTCACAATTAGCATTTAGGTGGTCATAAGAGGAAAACAATTTGTGTATTCTTACTTCATGGAATCCCTATGATTCAGAAAGAATGAATTTTATTTTCTGATATCGCTTTCATATTTTAGAAAAATACAGGCCTTGAAATTTGTGTTGAAACTGAACTCTGTTCTTTATAATAATGTACAAAAAAAAGCTTTCTTATTCATGTGTAGCTAATTCAAGATTGTTCAAAATCTGACGATTGACCTCCAAAGTAGACACCAGGGGTCACAAAAGGTCAGGATACCAAAGTCATAAAGAAGAATGTATAGGGAACTTTTTTATCTTGAGAATTGCAAATTCAAGGTTTGAGCCAAATAAAAACCACCACAATATATCTTGGTCAGTGAAGATTCAAATTTATTTAAATTATGTTTCCACAGGTTAGAGCAGCTGAGGACCACAATTTTAAGAATTTAAGACCAATTTAAACTAGCTTACATGAGAAAAATCCCTTAAAACCATTTTTAGTAAAATAAGTATAGATTGAAGTACTGGTATTCTCAGTTTACAGTGACTACATTAAAAATAGGTCAAACCATGCCCCCTCCCTTTTGGGGTAGGTTTGGGCCTGCACTTATACATTAATTGAAACTTTTCAAAGTACATTTTATTACCTACTTATATACTACTTAGCCAATTTCTGCTTCTCTTTTGCATGAGTGCTCAGGTTATAGCAACTATGGTCCATGGTCTTCTCATTGAATAATGTTCACCTGTTAATTTAATATGGTCCAAGGTCATTGCAAATTTTAAGTAACAAAAAATGTGTTTTTGGTATTATTAATTTTCTAAAAGAGAATTAATACTTCATAGAACATATTGCTCATGACCTGAATGTGTCTCATGACCTTGACCCTGGGTCTTTAGCTGTTAATCAATATTCCAAGGTCGTTGCAAATTCTATAAAGAAGAAAAGAATGTCTGTTTGGTCCATAATTTTCTAAAGAACATTCGCTTATAAGAAGCATTAATTTATGGTATCCTGACCTTGACCCTGGATCATTTTTGACAATTACAAAGTTTTTATAAAAAAAACTTTGATTCCTATTTTGACTATATGACCTTGACCTAGTTCACTTTTAACGTATCCAAGGTTTTTAGCAAAAAAGGCATAATTTTTTGTCTGATCCATAATTCTTTATTGAAAAAATTATTAACCTAAAACTGAACACAGTTTTCTAATGGTCTAATTGTGTATCATAATGTGGATCTTAAGTTGATCATATGCGTTCAATGTTACTAGCACAATCAGTAAAAAAATTGTTCTATAGTTAAAGAATATGTGGAGTCGAAACATTTTAGCTGCAACTTATCTACAAAATCAGTTTTGGGGTTTTTCATCAAAATGATAAGGTAAAATCTAGAGAGTATTTCAAAACAAACAAGATGGCTTCCCGAGTTGTTGGTACAGTGCGAGCAGTTGCTAAAAAACGACTTATCCCTACTAAGGCTCCTTTAGTATTGGTAAGGATTGCTAATTTTATCTTATATAATCAGAATACATTGAAGTTTCAAACCTAGAAGCCACAAAGTTCGTTAATGTCAATCGTTATCAACAGAGGTCGTGTCATTCATGATTCAGCTGTCACGTTTTGTCTTACGTAATTTTTTTTCCGTTAAAAGTCAGGAATATGAATACACTTCATACGTTCCGTAGATTTTTTTTGTTTTCTTTTTTTTTCATTTATCTGTGCAAAGACATCACGGATCAGCAATTTGCTACAAAAATTCCTCTCTTTCATATTAATTAGTTATACAACAAAGAATTTTATAACATATTGAAGGAAGAGAATATGAAATACAAGAAATAACTTAATCAATATGTTATATGACAAGTTTAAACTGTATGTATATAGTTAAATCAAAAGAATAAAAAGCGCGATGGTATATGGTGATCAGGATGTCCGTCCATCTGATTTTGTTACGCTTTGCAGTTTGGGATACCTATATCTCATTGTCTTATCTGCAACTTTTTTACCACTGAATGATATTTTAATGAGACTTTCACAGACCTCAGAGTCTATTTTACTTTTTGATCTGACACTTATTTTGGGTCTCTTAGTGCAAAACATGGACTTTGCCTTTATAACCATATGGGAGGCAGGGGGCATCATTTAGTGAGCTTTAATATTGCTCACGCACAGTATATTTCTAGTTGTTGTTTTTTTTATTAATTCTGCATGTAAGTTGAAGTTAATACATGTATAAGAGAATGCCATTTAAATTTTTGTTGAAAATATTGCAATACAGTTTAAAATATCACATTTTGCTAAACACAATTTCTTGCCCATACCCAGTCGTAATTTAGGGCAAACAAAGTGTGGGCAAACAAGTTTAAGAGCCAACAGACCAGAATTAGAGGGTAAACGGTGTCACGGGTGAACTTGCTTTAGGGTGAACAATTAGACATTCCTATCACACAACTGAAACCTTGTTTCTGGGCAGTATAATACAAAGTAGGAACTTTAATGAATTTTCAATGCTCTAGGATCACCTTTTTATTTGATTCCATTTAATTAAAAAACTATTATCCATTGATGCAATGATAAAAGAAATATATCAATTGTATGTATAGAATTAATTTGTCATTTTCCTCCTCCCTTTATTCATTTGCGCTACATAAAATTTTCCATATCATGATGGCTCTTGCATCTATTGAGCACTGTAGTTCTGAAGGCACTAACTTCAATTAAAGATTAAAAATGTTTACCATTGTTAATCTGGGTACAGTAAATGTCTGTCTAGTATGTACGGTAATATTCTTTTCTTCGTAATCTCCAGACTCCAGCTGCAGTAAATCAAGTGAAGAGGCTTCTTAATGAAAATGCAGATATGGTAAGAATCTCTTAATCTTAAAACTTTCTCCATCCATTTGGTATTTTTGAATTATATTGGCTAGATTTTCTTTGGGCACAGTTTGTTGTATTTTTCTTGATAGAAACATAAATTCTTGATTTATGTGGGTGTTGAATAAAGGAGAAAAAAAACTTGGAATGGTCTTATCCTACCAATAACTTAAACATGTGCCAGTATATAATATATCCTTTGCAATGCAACAGTTGTGTTCTTTTAAATTCTTACCCAGAAATATTATACAAGTTTCTATTTATATTTGCAGATTGGTCTAAAGATTGGTGTGAAGACTAGGGGTTGTAATGGTTTAACCTACACAATGGAGTATGCAAAAGAAAAGGGAAAATTTGATGAGGAAGTCATACAAGATGGTGAGATTTTACGAGGATTATATAATTAGGATTATTCTATTCAATGAAAACTCATTCTCACATAAGCTTATTCAATGTGTATGCGGGTTTACAAAGATGGATCATTCTATGTAGATTATAAAATGATAAAATAGTTACTGAATTCTATCTTATAGCTTTCCTCATAAATTTATAACCCTTAACATATTGTCTCTATAATAGACAGATGTTCTTCAAACAACATACTCTTTTCTTGGACTTAAGTATTATTATATGTCGCAGATAGCATGATAAAAGTACATGTATAGAGTTCTCTTACATGTTTTCATATTTATCCTTTCCTATCGTAAGATATCCATTAACCGAGTTAATTTTGTATACATGTATCACATTTCTGAACTGAGTGACAGAAGATTTGTACATGTGTACTAGGCCTAACAAAATAATCTTCTGAATAACTTACAAATAATACTGTTAATATCCACCAATATGAATTTATTTATCTAGATTTCAGTATCTTTATTATATATATGTTTTGTTCATTTCAGGTGTAAGGATTCTCATAGATTCAAAAGCTCAATTGACATTACTTGGAACAGAAATGGATTTTCAAACAGACAAATTATCTACTGAATTTATATTTAATAATCCAAACATCAAAGGCACATGTGGCTGTGGGGAAAGCTTTAATGTATGATATTTTAAACATTAATTCACCTGTGATTGTATATAAGATAGAGTATATGAGGTATGAATGTCTTTTAGGTATGTCTTTTATCCAAATGTGTGAAACTGAGAAGGTGAGAAATACATTCATATGTGTGTGTGAAAAATACCTTTTTGCGCGTGAGTTTGATTGCATATATAACAGAAGCCATGCTTAAAACACATAATAATTATGAACGATGTCAAAATGTTCTAGTGTATTTTGTTTTTTGTTAGATGGAAAATATGCTTTTTGCAGACTTCTCCATTGTGTTTCATCTATAAAATTAGCTTTTTATAGATATTTGTTATGAAAGTAATTTACACATATTAAATATAATACATTTTGTTATTTTGAAACATTTTTTATTGATAAAATCATCTCAATAAATTTTTTTTGTGCTGGATTCAGTTGTCATTCCAATTAATATAAAACACCTGTAACTGTCATGAACCTTTGGGAAAACTTGGTTTCAGTCACAATGATTTTCAGAGACTAATAATCCAATATGAATCAGATAATGGAAATCCACCTGAAAATTTCCCTCATGAGTAGTTTACAACACTGTCACTGGAATTGCGTGCTCTAGTTTCTGAATATGACTAGCTGCCAGAAATAATCAATTTATAATTAAAACTTGGAGAGAGAAAAACTATCAAAATCCAGCAAGTGAATCTGCCAAGTGTCTACACATTTCCTGTATTTGCTGGTTAGTCATGTGTTGTGAAGCCGAGATGGCATTAGTTACAGCAATAGTCTCCATCACTGTGTGACACTTAATCCAGATCCGTCCATTCATTCCTACCGCAACCTCATACTGTAGACTCTTTCCTAGTGACTTGAAAAGAACACAGTCTTGGCTCAATACCCTGAAAAAGAAAGGAACCACATGCTCTGTGTTTTAAATGAAAATTTCTTCATTCTGCTTTAATGTATAACTCAGAGAAACTTACTTTCTTATTAAATTAAGGGGGACTTGAACCAGCATTCCTCCATCCCTTCCAATCACACCAAGTCCTGCACTCTTTCCGTGGCTATCTATGCAAACTAACTCTGGCTCCATATCTTTGTTTGCTACTAAAAATTTGCAGTAAACTATGTCACCCACCTGGAAAAACGAATGAACATGTACAGCCAGGTATAAAGTTACATAGATGAGGACTACCCTTTTCTGAAAGAGGCTTTGCACAAATTTACTCACAAAATTGTGCAGCAGACAAAGCCTATTTCACAACATAAATGAATGCAATAAGAGGAAGTTACTATATGATAATCATCAGCATACCTTGACATCTGGTCGGTTTCTTTTCGTTGCACTCTCAAATGCCAAATATGACAGTGTTGCCAGTTCATTAGCACCAACATCTACACGGAAGACATCACCAGCTTTTGCAGTTACAATCCCTATAACAGAATCTCCTTTTTGAGGAACATACTGAAAAAAGGAAAAGGTAAATGATTATCTTTAGTTATTTAATTCATTCCACACTTGTTTATGTTATGCACAAAAGTATGTCATAATTCAATGAAAATGTTAACCTGCATACTGAGAATTTAACCTTAATATATTGCCTCTGATCTGCATGATGAGAAATACTAGTTAGTTCTGTAAGTACATGTATTTTGAAATCAATATATGTTAAAAGAATGAAAACTTATCCTACATATGCGTCACCTGCGTGGCGCAGTGGTTAGAGCGTATGCTCTAGAGTCATGAAGTAAGAAGACTGAAGTTGATCCTTACGTCGCGGGTTCGAATCCCACTTTGGGACATGGATACTGGTCATTCAGATGAGACTGTATAAACCAAAGTCCTGTGTCGCAGTAGGTGCGGCACGTAAAAGATCCCTCCCTGCTCAATGACCCTGAGTGCCAAGTATAGGACAAAATTTCTAGCTCTCCATCGACAAGTGATGGCTTCTCCGTATGAGTGAAAATTCTCAAGAGGGATATTAAACAATATACAATCAATCAATCCGACATATGCAGACATACTAATTTTGCATGCTGACATACTTTACTCGCATACTGACATAATTTATCTTATATGCAGGGGACAGAAATTTGTCACCAGAGAGTATATTCCATCATGAAATGATCATAATTCATATAGTGAGAGATCTAAATAAAATAAATCATTTCTTACGCGTTTCTGAAAACTATCAACCCAATAAATATTTGGTTCTTTGAACTTCAATACCCCTGGTTTCGATATTATAACAGAGTCTGAATCTTGACGTATTCCTGGACCTAACACAACTTTTGAAGGTAGATCTGCTCCGTGTAAATCAGTGAGAATCTCTCCAGGTACAACAACTTTTCCCACATTGTCAGCCATGCTTGTTTTCATTTCTTCGGTGTCATTAGTGTGTTTGAATTCACAGAGATGAAAAGCCTTCTCTATGCACCTTTTAGATACAGATTAAGGAAAATCCTTTTTTGGTCGGACAAATTTGGAACAGAAATCCAGGGAATTTATTGATTTTCTATTTCTCATCAATTGATAAACTTAAATAGTTTTATTCTTAAGTTTCAATTGCATTCAAAAATTCTAAAAACAAATTTTCTTGATGAAATAGAATAACTTCAAAGTAGCGGATAGACAAATTATAAAAAATATGCTCAATTTCAACTTATTCCGCACTTGATTTTTAGGTATTGGCCTGAATTTTAAGGTCATCATCAAATATAGTCTATTTCATTTTCAAGGTATTCAAAACATCGTACTAAACAGTATATTTTGCAAAGATTTTTAATTTGATAGCATTTACTAAAGAAACTAAATGTTACTTTGAATTTACTGAAATGTAAATTAGTTGTTCATTTGCATAGAATTTGTGATTTAACTGATTTCTATACCAAATTTTTGAAATAGACTATATAAATTATAGAGAAAATGGCGTCAAGATTTGACAACGTGCAGGTCGCCGTGCTCGCGGATAATTACAATTTTAAGTTTTTGACTGATGATCCGCTTACTCTTGATGTCTCTCACCAAGGAGACTGTGTTATGCTCCAATTTCACAAAGGTATTTCTTTTTCTAACCCTTATAAATAGCAGAAAAATTACTTTCTTATATTGGCGGAACAAAGGCATAATGGAATATGATCTGATAAAATAAGAAAATAAAAAACGATTTTTGATAACAAAAACATTATGAGCCCAAAAATTATCTATTTTCACATTTAATTGGGTTTATATGTGGATATGTCTACTTATGTCATTTAATTTGGCAAATAACAATATGACATATATTTGAAAACATGAATCAAATATTGAATAGAAAATTGAATTGAAAAG
>PRKT01000057.1:1695600-1729100 GCA_003671525.1 Saccostrea glomerata | reverse complement strand
ATAGATTAAGTTGTTAAGACTAATTTGATATTGTTTATTATGATGGCCGGCATTTGACAAAGTCTAACACAAACAGTATAGAAATCTGTCAGTTATGTAATATTTGTTATAATTATGCCTACAGCACAGGGGATGGATAAAGAAATATTTTTTTTAAAAATGGAAAAATCATGGAAATCTTAGAATCAAGGTTGAAGTGATTTTCTTGCAGTCTAAACTGTTAAAGATAATTGTGTAATATTTTGACGGGCGTATCATGCTGTGGCGTGGCACTTTATTAAATGTGGGATGATATGTTTTTAAGCAGTGAAATACTTTTTTAAAAAAAATCTTAATATATAGGCATTTCAACATGAGAAGTGTATTGTATTTTGTAATTGCTCCTCCTTTTCTTCTGAAGACTCTGGTTGCACAGAACAAAATGTCAGACAGGATAGTTGTAATTCCTGGTAAAGTTGAGGATATAGAGATCCCCGAGCCTATAGACACTATTATATCAGAACCCATGGGCTATATGTTATTTAATGAGAGAATGCTGGAAAGTTACCTTCATGCAAAGAAATGGCTGAAACCTGGAGGTATGAATTAGATGAAAGACAAGAATTATTCATATGCATGTGATAGAATTGCATTTAAATTTCACTTCAAAAATTTTGATTTTTGCATTCCAAAAAATGGTTCATATACTGTAACTGTAGCAGGTGTTCTCGGCTGTCAACAAACTAAATACCGATAACCAAATTGTTGACACTTTATAATTATATCAGTTACCAACAATATGATTTAAACTTCTATCCATATTTTCTTCAGGAAAGATGTTTCCAACCCTGGGAGACTTACATATTGCCCCCTTCACAGATGAAGCTCTGTACCTAGAACAGTTCTCTAAGGCCAATTTCTGGTAGGTTTGGACATGTGTTTTGAGTTGACAACCTTATACATAATTATATATATATATTTCTTGGCTGCTCTGCTTGGCATCCACTGTGGGAATTCTCACTACAAGTACTGAATTTTAGTGGATTATAACATGGAATATTTTTTTGTGCTTTCTCATGTTTACTTGATAAATTAAAATTTTCATATACTGGAATTATTTACTATAAGACAAACTTGAAGATTCTATGATTTTGATATTTACACCCCTATATGTTTCAGGTATCAACAATCATTCCACGGAATTGATTTATCAAGTTTACGCAGTGCAGCTGTTAAGGAGTACTTCACACAACCCATAGTCGTAAGTCTTCATGAAACAAAGCTCACAGTGTCACATGAAAAGCAGTAATTTAAATATCCACGAAAGAGAGCAAAATGAAAAAATGCTGATATTTGCATGTATCTTTTGTGATACCCAGTAATAGAATAAGCTGTGTGCCTTGTAGGACACTTTTGATGTCAGGATATGTTTGGCCAAGTCTGTGAAGTACACTGTAGATTTCCAGGCAGCTGAGGAGACTGACTTACACAACATCGAGATCCCACTAACTTTCAGCATGCATGAGTCCGGTCTGGTCCACGGACTCGCCTTCTGGTTCGATGTGGCCTTCTTGGGATCAATGTAATTAATACATAGTACATTGTATTAAATATATTTTATGAATTTCATGTTCTGCATTAAATACATTGTATTTCTTAAGGATGTGTCTTTTGTGAACTCAGCATACATTTCTAAAATTGGAAAATATTTATTTGAAAATCTCAGAAAACATACCTGTGTATGTGCATTGATGACTGTATTAATTAGTACGAAGTGTGGAATTTGATTTTCCTTTGTTTGTTGTGTAGAGAATCTGTCTGGTTGTCCACAGCCCCCACCGAGACCCTCACACATTGGTACCAGGTCAGGTGTCTAGTGGAGACCCCAGTACTGGTCAAACAGGGACAGACTCTTAATGGAAAATGTGTGCTCAGGTGTAATAAGAGGTAAAATAACAGTGGGTTATTATAATGGGATTGTAATAATGAACAAGTGAAGTACACTCGATTATGTTAAGAAAGATATCACATTAAAATCTGCATTTAATTTTCAATACTCTGGAATTTAACTGTGTCTAATTAATAATAATTGTAAATGCATTGATTGAATTTAAGTGTGTTGGTCTAATATACAAACACAGTCAAGAACAATTGTTTCAGTTTATTCTTTGTTCGTGTTATAACCCAATATTTATCAGCAAATAGTTTTATTCAGTGACAAATTGTTGGGTAAAAATGTCAATTTTATTAATTACAGACAAAGTTATGATGTTGATATTGAGTTAAACATCCCAGGAACAACCTCAAAGTCCACAAACACACTGGATCTGAAAAATCCCTTTTTCCGTTACACGGGGCAGACCCCTCAGCCTCCCCCCGGGACCAACACCACCTCCCCCACAGAAACCTACTGGAACAGTCTTGCTACAGGTATATACCTCAAGTAACTATTATCAGCAGCACTGGACAGTGACAAGATAGACAATATTCAAAAGAAATTGTTGTGTATTCTTTCCTTATATCAAAGGTAGGTATTTCTTTGTCTTCATATGGTTTTAACAAGTGGAACAATTGAATAGATGACTAGATTGGTAAGATTTTAGTCATACGTATTTATAAAATACGTGTATATAACATTAATATTTCTCTACAGGTCAGACGGTGTACATGAATGGCTTGGTCAATGGAGACACCAATGCCGTCCAGCTTCTTAACCACCAGGGAGTTGTTCAACAAAATCTCATCCCAGTCTGTAAGTTCACAATTACCTGACTAATGTTTCAGTATAAAATCCCAAAAATGCAGTAAATAGATAACTATGATTATTTAGATGAACAAATTAATACCCCCATTTCTTATTCAGATTTGTCAATATTAGATTTACCAAGGTAACATGGGAAATTCAAAACTCTATATTTACAAATTGAATTTCAGCTGCACCCATTAATCCAGGAGGTATACCAAGTGTTTTAAATTTGACATCTAATGCTAACAGGACATCTGTAGGGGCTGGCATTAGTCCAGTCAACTTCACACAAGCACAGGTCAGTGTCATATTCAAATTTGAAAAAAAAAAAAATTTGCAAGAATTTGAATGAATGTAAAAAATATCCTTGATTTTATTGATACCTGTACATGCATTTCAAAGTGGTCTAAATTCTCCATTTTTTATGTAAGAACGATGAAAATTTTATTTTTACAGAGTTCTCTCCCTGGACATTTTCCTGTCAGTACTCAGTTTATGATCGGGGACTATGTGATGCCAGGAAATGTTCTGTATCCCTCACAATCACAACAGTCCAATCGCAAGTCAGAGGCGGTGTGACACTAGGACAACAGACAATGGACCTCTATACAAAATATTTACACAGTATCTGTGTGCCCGGAATAACTGTATAACATCATTACCATTGGATCTCCTCTTCTCTGCTCAAACTCTGTATCAGTGTATTGTTGTGTCAAAATTCTGCTGGAAATCTGTTCTACACAATATATACAGACTTCAGTGTTGAGGGACAAACGCCTTACGAAAATGTAGTTCAGTATTGTTTTGAAATTAGCAGTTAGTGATTTTACAATAATGTGTATTGAACCTGTTGTTTTCAGACAATATGGACATTTGATCTTATGGATGGATCATGTTTTAAGATAATACTGTATGACACAATGAAATGCACAATGTGTAGTGAAGAACATGTACTTTAATAGAACATTGTGATATGCATGATCAAATGAAAACAATCTTCATCGGATATTAAAATTATTCAGTCCAAGTTGCATGTATTTTTTTTCCATGCCTCTGTAATTGAAGGTTCAGAAGCATATAGTTTTTGGTCTGTCCATTAGGCTGCTTATCTGTTTGTCCCCCAGAAACTTTAAACCTGCCCATAATTTTTGAATGGTTGGGGCTTTGGTTTTGCATATTCATGTGGCAAGACTTCTATTTGAATACCAATATTAATTGTCCTCTTGAACTTAACCTACTTACAAACCTCTGTCCTTTGACCTTAACTTTTGAATGGTTGGTGCTAGGACTTTTATATTTCAAATGTATCTTCCTTGAGACCAGGCCTTGTGAGAAGGTCATTTTTGACCTGACCTTGATCATTGACCTATATATGTAAAAAAAAAAAAAATTAACCTGGTTGGTGCTAAGGGTTGTAAATATTACTTTTCTATTCCTATTGACAAGGCCTTTCTTTTGTTACAAACTTTTACCCCAAATGGATGTGATTTAAGGGTATGTCCTAACACAGAGTAATTTGGACAAAGTCAAGATCATTTGTTTTAAAAAGAGAAAAAAACTGTTGCTCATGTTGCTATAGCCATAACTTTGAGAAAGAAAGATTTGATGAAATATTATATTTTCTTTGAGCACAATGAAATTGAGATCAGTGGTGGATCTAGAGGGTAGGGTGTTAGATAGACACAAACGTGTAGTGCTAATTCATGATTACGCCAACAACTCCATATCCTTTGATTGCACTATAAGTGTATTAATTATTAGAATTAATGCTTCAAAGAAACGGAGAACAAGTACTTTACATATCTTTACTTTCTATATATACTGTACATTTATACATATTTGTACATATTCACAAACAAGCAATTAGTATTAACTAATAAGCCATTCATATTTATCACATATAACTGTGATTAGCAAAGTCTAATTTCTTGTTGCAAGTTTGATGTTGCAACCTCATAAAAATCCAAGCACTAAGCCTATCACCGCGGTGATGGACTGCTCTCTAGGGACAAATCCACTGTTGGCAAGGAAACAGTAATTCCATAGGGAGGTGCTGTGTTGACTCTGGCATTCTAAAAAATTAAGTTATATCTCAGTGATCTTGAAAATAAAGTAGTGAAATGATCTGCAATGAAGTTATAAATATTTATGATGGTTAATAACTAACCTGATTCATGCCCTGGATTGTGGTGAAGTTATCAGATCTTTCAGAGATGGGAGATATTGGAGGAGACACAGGATAGGAAGGCAAACCTCTCTGAAATTAAACAAATTATATGATGTGTTTTACAGATGTAGATCAAAGTAAGAAAGTCAATTTACAATCTAGCACAAAAATAAACAATTGAACATGATAGATTTAATATGAGAACTTGCCTTGTTAGATGGTGGCTGAGTTTTTTCATTTTCTGGTTGACTAACTCTGACAGGTATCTGTTGTTGCTGTGGTAATCTTTTGGGAACCTGCTGTGTTTGAGGCATTCCACCATTAGGAGCGGAGTTGTGACTTATTTGTACAGGTTGAGGTTGAGATGGAGCTGATACAGCTAACTTGTATGGCCCATGTTGTGGTGCCATCTCTCTTTGCTTGTGCTGCATTTGTTGTTGCTGCAGCAAAGCATGCAGACGTTTTTGTGCTTCCTCGTGCTGCTTGTTTAACTGTGCTATCTGTGAGGTAAGGTCCACCTGTCCATTTTGCTGAGGCGGCACGGTGCTCTGCACCAGTGGGGTAGGTCTTGGTACATTGACATGTGCTGCCTGGTTCACAGAAGACCCAGAGGATGATCCACTGTCCTGTGAAGGTGCACCATGAGTAACTGATCCCCGTGGATCATGTGTAATGTTAACATTAGACTGTATGGGATGTCTGTTCTCCTCTCTACCCGTGGACACTCTCACTTCTTGTATGGTTTTACTGACCATCCTAGGCTCATGATATCCAGCAGGATGCTCCAGGTCTGAAATGTCCAGGTTCCCTTGCTGTTGTAGGCTGCCATTGTACTGGGACTGTGTCGGTTGTACAGGTTCCTCAAAATGCTGACCTAGATCCATCATTGGCAGAGGTCCTAAATGTCAGTAAATTTACATGTTTATCAAGCTATCATGATACACTGTACTTCAAATTTTAAGATTAATAAATTATGTCTATATACCTGAGCTTCAGAATAAGCAGTATTTTTTTTACCTGTCTGCTGTTGTGGTTGCTGTACCCGAGTTTTCCTGACTGGAGGCGATAACAATACAGCTGAGGGGTTGACTAAGTTTGCTGGGTTTAAATGCTGAGGTAAAGCTGACATAGATGGCTGACCGTTTTCTGTTATGTTTGGGACTGGCATACCTTTATATTAAATTAAAAATATTATATGGTTACCTTGTACATGTATATATAGAAAATTCAATAAACTAATAACAAAACAAAGAGATGTTTGTAAAACACTTATGCCCTCCTCCCCAAAATGATTGAAATTTTTCTAAGTCTAAGGGGCATAATTCTATCCAAAAGGGCTCGATCATATCCAAAACAGAACTTGACCAAGATATTCATCAGATAAATCTGTATACCAAATTTCATTTCAATATAAGCAACTTGTCCAAGGGGCATAACTCTGTCCAAAATTGCCCGATCGTACAGAAAATAAAATTTGATCTAGATATTTTTATGATAAATCTGTATACCAAATTTCATTTCAATATGTGCAACCTCTTTGGAGAAAATGAACAGAAGAAGATGGTGGACCGACTGACAGCAGCCAAGCAGTACAAAGGTCACCCACCAACAATGATAATTACACAGTATTTCATTCCCACATTTGAATTGCTGGGAATAACATATCTGAAAATGGCATGTTACAAATACATACTGGTATATATATACAATACCCTCCCTCTTCAATGGATATAAAACACATCCCAATACAAAGATATAAACTAGCTGTACATTTCCAGATAGAAGCAATTTCTTATTTAACCTCTTATAAAATCTTTGATTCTTCAAAAATTTAATCAATCAAAATGAAGCAATTCAAAAGCTGTAATCAGATTCAAAGGATAGAAAATAAGAACAAGAGGCCCAGGGGCCACAGCGCTCACCTGAGCACATCAGGCTTGAATTTACTCCCCCCCTCCAGGCGTTCATCATTTGAACAAATTAGAATCTACACTACCTGAGGATGATTCCATATAAAAATCACTAATCATAGCTTTGAAGTACTTGAAAAGAAGATTTTAAAAGGTTTCCCTATATATCCCTATGTAAAACTTGGGTCGGCCATTTTGGCCCCACCCTAGCCCCGGGGGTCATGATTTGAACAAACTTGAATCTACACTACCTGAGGATGATTCCACATGAGTTTCATCTTTCCTGGCCCAGTGGTTCTTGAGAAGAAGATTTTTAAAGATTTTTCCAATATATTCCTATATAAAACTTGAGTCGGCCATTTTGGCCCCACCCTCGCCCCCGGGGGTCATGATTTGAACAAACTTGAATCTAAACTACCTGAGGATGATTCCACATGAGTTTCATCTTTCCTGGCCCAGTGGTTCTTGAGAAGAAGATTTTTTAAAAATGCCATTATTTTTTCTCTAATTCATAATTATCTCCCCTTGGAAAAGGGCGTGGCCCTTCATTTGCACAAACTTGAATCCCCTTTACCCAAGGATGCTTTGTGGCAAGTTTGGTTGAAATTGGCCCAGCGGTTCTTGAGAAGAAGTCGAAAATGTGAAAAGTTTGCGGAAAGACAGACAGACGGACAGACAGACAGACAGACAGACAGACGGACGCCGGACAAAATGTGATCAGAAAAGCTCACTTGAGCCTTCGGCTCAGGTGAGCTAAAAAAAAGGAACATGCAACTGCAGTGTTTTGATTTATATTTTAGAAAAATAATGTCAGGGATGAACACAAAATTTCATTACAAACTTGTTATGAACACCCTTTCATTATTTCAGACATTTTTTTTGTTTTCCAACCAGTATCCTAACATTTTCAGTATCTATAAATTTATATCATTGCTATATTGCTGTTACCTGATGAAACCGTGCTGTGGGTTGACCGACTTGGAGGAGGTGTTGTGTTCAACTGTGGCTCTGGTTCTATATACAGTCCAGCATTTACAAGGGAAACCTTTAATCAAATATTTCATCCAATTCATTTTACCTTGAATTTACTGTAATTACATGGTAATACATCAGCATTCAAAACCAACGATTTTTTTTCCAAGGATGACCAAAATAAACATCCAACACTTTCCAAAGTTCTTCATCATGGTTATGATCTTTTTTGACAATTAACTCTTTACCATTTTCAAACTCAAATATGCAAATTTTAACTTGTTTGTCTTTCATACCAGTCTCCCCAAGCCTCTGATTACTTACTTTGAACTTTCTTTGCAAATTCAAAGAGCCAGATTTCAATTCTACTCACTATAAAACTTTCAAACTTTTAGTTTACATACAAAGAACTAAATTATACACTGTACATGCATCACAACTTTTATGATTTATAAAAGTACCTTCAGAGCCCTTATTTCTTGACTGGTCTCCTGCCTGTATTTGCTGTACTCTGTTCTCATTGTATTGAATTCTTCTTGTGTTTGAATAATGTCCTGGTCAAAAAAAAAAAATAAATTTAAACATTTTACATATTATTTAAAGGATGTGTATATTTGTATCCATAAGCCAAAAAAATGCATTTATTGAATAAAAGAAAAAAAATGAAAAGCTTTTTATTGTATTTAAGTTCAGAATGTCTTACTGAGGTAAGGGCATCTATAAGGGATGTTAGTTGCTTCACATCCTGCATCAGCTGTTCTCTCAGCAGGGCCTCAGCTTTCAACCTCATCTCAGACTTAGCAAAAAAAAAATATAAATTACAATTTGAAATTTTTATTTTAAAATTCTAAGAATCCTTAAGAAGCTTGATTTAAAATTTCTGAGATAATAAATGAATTATTTACCACATATTTTTCCAGCCACAAGTGTGATAGGATATCTCCCTCATAGAGAAAATGACTGAGTAAGATAACTTGAGTGATTGGTAAATTTACCTATTTAAGTTAAAGGATGAGTGAGACATCATGAGTAATGGAATCTTACCGCTTTGAGATCAGTGGTAAAACTAAATGAGATAACCTTGAGTGATGGTAAAATTACCACCTTAAATTAAAGGATTAGCGAGATTACTTGGATGATAGTAAACTTACCTCTTTTGAGATAAAGGCTAAGTTAGATAATGTGAGTGATGGTAAACCTACCTCTTTGAGATACCTGCTGAGTTTGGTTACAGAGTCCACAAGAGACATTGTGTAACCTGAGAAGGTATCCTGTCGAGGCTGTTCAGCTCGAGGACGACGACCTGTCTGTGTCTCGAGATCTCCTATCTCATTCTCAAGCTGCACCAACACCTAAATAATATGCATCAGAGTATCTTTGCTTAATGTTGACTTTAACTTGTCAGATGCTTGTTTAA
Source organism: Saccostrea glomerata (assembly GCA_003671525.1). Taxonomy (NCBI): domain Eukaryota; kingdom Metazoa; phylum Mollusca; class Bivalvia; order Ostreida; family Ostreidae; genus Saccostrea; species Saccostrea glomerata. The sequence continues at coordinate 1,719,909 of PRKT01000057.1, read as the reverse complement.
ATACAAAACTTCATTTACAACTTGGGGTGTATTATAAAAATACCCCAGTACCTTTTTTAATTCATTTAAGTTGAATGTAGAGTTATGCTGAGTTGCATCAGGTTCAACCCTTCGTTTGGTTTTCTTTATCTTTTGTGTGTCATTCATGGCAGATTTTGGACTCCTCAGTATTTCTATGGATTCATTGTGCTGTTTAGGAGGAGTACGGCATTCATCATCTGAATTTAGAATTGACAATTTACGATACACTGTATTAGGTCCTAAAAGAAGGCATTATGTATTTGTATATGACGAGTGCTATAACATTCTTGTTTTGCTTACTTTAAGTTTACACACATGAACATATTCCATTTGTAAAGCTTTTTTTCACTATGGGCTATAACTTCTCTGACCTTGTGTGGTCTGTAGACTCTGTGTATCCTGTATTCTGGTACTCTGAATGGGCCCCTGGTCCATATGACTGAGGTGGGCCTGCCCACTTATTGTACTAAGAGTGTTGTTTTTCTCCTCTGCCTCCAGAAATTTCTGGAATCTGTTTAGGTCTATTTTAGGTTGATACATAATGGGCTCCATTTCTTCTCCCTCATCTTTTGGTAAAACAAAAAAGAAAAAAATCTTCAGAATACTTTGATTCCTAGAATACTTTACAAAAATTACTGTAATGGAGATGCAATCTATTGTGCAAATTAGAGGAACATGAGTACAAATCATACATGTACAATCTACAATGTACATGTAATTCTGACATAAATACTTTAAAAATAATACGGTAAAACATGCTTATAGCTAACACGCTTATAATGAATTGATGCTTAGTTAAAGCGAAGTGATTTTCTTTCCTTGTGGCTTTCAATTATATTGTAAACTTAACAGATATAATGAATTACATTAATAAAAAAGCAAAAAGATCCGTCCCTGGCACTTCATTATAACCGCATTTTACTGTATATTTAGATTGTCAACCAAAACTGGTAACAGTTTTTTTTTTCTGATAATGTTCACAACTGAATAAATGAATGGGAGTCTTACCACTATCAGTATCTAGAAAATCATTTAAAGCTGACTGGTCCATCATAGATTCACTTAGAGTTTCCATGCGTGTCTTTATATCTGGCAAGTTAGCAACAATTGTCCGTGACCTTAAAATACCAATACATTTGTATTAAATTTATACGGAAATGTACATAAACATGTATTTAAATACAAGCACCTTAATCTGTATTGTAAATTGCAATGAAAAGTCATTAACAATGCATTGATAGTCATATTTTCTAATTCTAATTCAGAACCAGATCATGAAATCGGAATTACCTGCCACTGTTTTCAGCATTAGGAGCCGAGGTAACATTAGGAAAACCAGTATATTTCTGTAAAGAAATTCCTGACTTATTAAGAATGAGATGATAATCTATCATTATTAAAATATATACTGTGTGCAACTTTGTTGCTGACTTGAAGATTTAATTATGGTTTTGATGCAGTAAATAAATAACTTAACCCTTGGATCATCTCCAAAAATGTCCTTCACAACCTCCATCATTTTGTCTGATTTACTTAAAACATCATGGAGCTAGAAGGAAAAAGTTATATTTACAAATAATTCCTATGCTTATTCAACGTTTTAAAAAGATTTCCACATATTTTTTCTCTCTTTTATTTTCAATTCAGAAATCTACAATAATATATGGCATCTCGATATGAGTTAATTTTTTTCTCAAACAAACAAGCATTGAATATATAGTCTATAGATATTATTTTCTGGTCTGATTATTTCTGAGAAAACAGTTTTTTCTGTTCTGATTATGTCTGACTACACTGTTTCTGATTATACAGTTTTTTTCAAGCCTGTTTATTTCCTACTATACCTGCTGCTGGTCGTACAAGACTTCCTTCATTACAGCCAGTTGTCTAGCCTCCGCGGTGGAAATACTCAAGTTCTGTTTGGCAGCTGAAATGTTATTTTACAAATTTCTGTATAAAGTCATTTGCCTGTATCATTTTAATAGCAAGTAAAATTACAAAAGAAATAGATGGAAATGTCAAATACATTGTACTTAAACTACCATTTGCTTTCTTTTGTTTTTCAAGTCTGGCAGCTAGAGCATTTTTTGACCTGTGGGAGGCTTTTCTTTGTTCCTGGAAATGTTAAGATTTTGAATATGTATAATCATAGACCTACTGCATACCCATTGGAAAAAGACATAAAAAAAGGAAAAATATCACAATTGCAGGAATAATTTACAAAGCACATATATTTACATACAAAGTTTATGTAGCAAACTAAGCAAAGCATTAAACTTACAATTTCTTCTGGAGTGGCCTTCAGAGTAGTTAAATCTTGTATGGTGTCCTACATAACATTAAAAGAAATAAAAAAAAATATTATTGATCAATGTTCATTATCAATCTATGATGTAAACACATAACCAGAAGGATAAAGAGATCCTACTCTAAATTATTTGCTTATTGATGTACTATCGCAGATAATGCCTCCTTTTATGCATATCTAATGTCTAATATCTAATGTCTAATAATATCTAATGTCAAAGATCAAATGCTTCATAGATATCTCATTATAAGGGATAAAGAAATATGCACTAATTTTATGAACAGACACAGTTATTAACATATATTATAACTTTTCTTATTTTATCTGAACGGAAGTCTTTTTTCTGTATCATAACTCACATCCCAAGCTGGTTTCTTTCTGTGTACTTTCTGTTTCCTAGGCAACCTTGCAGGATGAGATTTTTTTACTCTCACAAAGGACATTTCCTCTAGTGGTTACTGAAACAGTGAGGGTAAAATTATTCAGGTACAAAATTTTGTTAAAACTACAAAGGCTGTCATAAATTAATTCAATGTTTAACATCACTTAAAAATTGAAGACTCAAGAGACAACAAAATGTATTTGTGAAACAATGATGACCCTGTACTATACATTATGGCTTATTTTAACATTTTTCAAGAGAAGGTTATACCCGATGCTCAAGGTCACAGAGTCTAAAATTTAAGAGAAATGTCTTGTCAAACTGAATACATATGTGAAATAAAAAACTCCTAATATCCGTAATGCGTTATATCCGTATAACAAATTTGTATCAGTATATATAGCGAATTCGTAATATGCACGTTTCCCTTCAAGTATTACAACCCAATATGGTGGCTAGGAAGCAATTATTATATAAAACATATCTTGGCTATCTAATGTGGATTTGTTATATCCGTATACGCACTAGAGAGTTTTACTGTATTAATATATGTCCCTGAATTTCCAATAATGGGGGCATTAAGATTTCAAATTAAATTAACGAGTATTTATTGATTTACATGAATCGAAATGCTTTGAATATTTGTGTAACAGGTTCATAACATTATGACATTGTTTAATGGACATTTTTTTTAAAAATCCCAGCGAACAAGAATTATGACAAACCAGCCCCAGGCAAACAGACTCAAATGAACAGGATGATAGGACAAACGAACCAATAGACCCTTTCACAATAAATGCGATACTACTCTTTTGAAAGCCAAAATTATATCAAAATACATAAATTTTGGTGAAATATGACATAAAAGCAATTGACTTTGTTTATATACAAATACCTTATTTAATTATCTAATATCTATTGACAAAAACTTAGCAGACAAGTTAACCTGAAAGAGCCACTAGAAGTTTTTATTAAAGCAGTAAGAGTTCTATTCTATTGTAACAGGAGAGGAGAAAAATGCAGCAGACCAGACCAGGATTTGAACACGAGCCCTCTGAATCTCCAGTCAGGTTTTCTACCGACTGAGCTATCTGGCCACTGGAGATTGAACCCAGCTGATCGCTACACTATTAATAAAATCTTGTATTGAATTCAAGTTGTATTTATATAGCTAAAAGTGATGTCCTTGATCATGCTGAAACTCGTAGCAGCAGCAGCTGCGTAGGAAATTCTCTAGATATACACAAGACACTCAATAAAATTCTTAAAAAAATAATGACATCAAAATTTTTAGAGCAGAATTTACCAGTGTTTAAAGGGCTCTATACATATGGTTCCCAAACAAGTCATAACAAGTTGCAAATGCTTTTTCATTGAACATTGTGTAGTAAAACACCAGTAAAACTATATGAAGAATAAAACAACAAAACTATTGTTTTGTGCCCAAAATATCACTCACTTCAAATTAAGTAAGTTAGTCCAAATTTAAAATCCCTCAACTGAAAAAGTCACTACTATTGAAATTAAACAACCCGCTTCTATGGACGCCATGAAAAGTTTTAAAGGGAGGTAACTGTTATAAAAGGCTATCATAATTACCGCAAAATTTATTTTAAAAAAAACATTAATCTAGTTAACAATTTTCACGATCCTCTTACGGTTAATTTTCTTTTTTCGATTGCTGATATTTTTGTCAGCACAAAATACTAGGTAATATAAGTAGAAGAGCTTAAATTCAAATTGATAAATTTTGAAAAGTAAATAAAGAATATATTAAAAAAAAATATGTCTGACCCAAAATTGTTATTAATTAGTTAATTTTATGTTTTTAAAATAATATACTTAATCATATTTAAAAAAATAAAAACCAAAATTGACTATATTTAAGCCTTTCTTTCTTTTTTATTTAAATTTTATATATTTTCTGGAATTTCGTAAATTAGTTGCACCTCTTACATCAATCTGCGCTTTGTTGTGCGCATACGCTTTGTGCCGACAAATAGGTGTAAAAGACCAATATATTGTACATATATTGTTTATTTTTCTTCACCTGTTGGTAAGTTTTACCATATCATAGTATTTCATATACATGAAATCTTAGAAAGGCAGGGTTTACTAGATTAACACCCAAACTTACTCGTCTGCAACTTCGCATTGTTCGGGAAAAGAGCATGAATTCCGGTTTGCCTGATGTGATTTGGGATATGCCTACTTTTCATTTTGGATAATGGCAATTGAAAAAAGATCATGTATAGAAATATTGTAAATTACTTTGTGTCTTCACTCTTACAATGTCCTTTATTCATATTAGTGTTTGCCTATGATTTGTTTGGGGTTGAACCTTCAACTTCAAGGTTGCATTTCCACTCTAAGAGGAGTAGAAATTGAAAAGGGAAAGATAGATATGAATTAAGCATATTTAATAAATACTTATCTCCCAGATTTCAACATAATGTGAGTCGTAGACTCGTGGGACAAACCCTTACAATAGAATAATACCCACATCACTGTAATATATACTATAGTCATAATTACGACTATGTTTGTTAAGTTTTGTGTTCACTCTCTTTCCACTACACTATTACTGCCTGCTGCAAAATTTGCTGCAGTTGGAAGTATACTTCCAAATAAACAACAATAATAACCTTTAATTTTAGGAAAAGAAAGCACAGACAATGTCTCCAAAAAATTCAGCTGAATTTTATGAAGATTCTTGCAATGATGAGGTCCCTGACAAAAGATTTCATTTATCTCACTCTTAAATGTATTCTTATTTTATTAAAAATCTTTTAAGCATAGTGAACTTGATTTATTACAGTCATTGCAATATAAACATGCCCAAAATTGCCACAGAGTGATTTCATTGAACAAGATAAAATCTAAATTATGGTAAATATCCAGGCCAGTTGTGTTCACAAGAATTTGCCAATAGAAGAGACACAAATCCCTTGGCTCGTAATGTAAAAAAAGCTTAGTTTACTGAGCAGTAGTACACATACGCAATTTATTGATAGAACTTGATATATACCAGGATACTGGACTGACATTGAATTTGCTCTTCTCTTTTTTGAGGAAAAGTAATAAACATTTGATATTTCTTGATAGTTTATCAAGTACTATTTTAAGTTTAGCGCATATTCAGTTCCGGAATATCATTTTTTTTTTTCTCACTTTCTAACATCACAATATACATGTACAGATTGTGAGAAGTGAGACATGGCCTCTGGGGCCTCTGGGGATGATGGGGGGATGATGCGGGCCACTCCCCCAGGTCCAGCGTATCCTCCCCAGCAACAGCAGGAAAATGTACAAAAGATCCATAAGGTAACATTTAACTTTATTAACTAAACAGTCAATAATTGTATTTGTTGATCTTTACCTTTGCAAGATATGTATTGTTTTGTAAATCTTATTTATGAATAAATAAATTTCAAGGCCATGACTCAAATGGAAGAAAAAGGGATGCAAGATGACCCTAGGTATGCACAGCTAGCAGCTATGGCAGACATGGCGAGGAATCAAGGTATGCCTGGTCAGCATCACGGTATGGGCCATCAGAGAATGGGAGACTACCAGGGTAACATGATGCAGGGGGGTCCACCTCACAGTATGAGTGGTGGATCCCAGGGCATGGGAGGTGGTTCACAAAATATGGGTGGAGGCCAGCAGAACATGATGCAAGGAATGGGGGGTCCCCAGCACAGAATGGGAAGTATGCAGCCAATGCCCCACCAGGGTCAGAGTATGAACCAAGGAATGCCCCCACAAGGTCAAGCAATGCCACCACAGGGACAAGGCATGGGACAGGGAATGCCACCACAAGGCCAGAACATGGGCCAGGGAATGCCTCCTCAAGGACAAAATATGGGACAGGGAATGCCACCTCAAGGACAAAATATGGGTCAGGGGATGCCACCTCAGGTCCAAGGCATGGGTCAAGGAATTCCCAATAATAATCCTGGAATGAATAACCCAGGAATGCCTGGTTCTAATGCCGGAGGAAATTATAGTCCTATGGGAGGACAAGGAATGCATGGAAGTTCAAACATGGCTGGCCAAGGAAATATGACAGGGCCTCAGTCAATGAATACAGGAATGGGATCAAACTCTCCACATCCCATGCCACAAGGTGGATCAATGCAACACAAAATGGGAGGCAACATGCAGCAGATGGGAAGTTCCAATAGACCAGACCAACAGGGTAAGTTGTAATTTTCATAAAGTTTTTATCTACTGTAAATCACTTTTTATTCGCGAGAATTTTATTTTCGCGTAATTACGCGAGATAGTGTGCTCGCGAAAATTTTATTTTCGCGTATAATAGTATTCCTTAACATTATATAAAGCAATAACCACAATTCGTGAAAATTTTGTCTCGCTAATCAAGAGTCAATGACTATCTCGCGAAAATAAGGTGTCGCGAAAATTTAGTGATCTACAGTATTCTCTTAATAACAGTTTCTAAATGTTGAACAAATACTGTAAAACTCAGTTATAAAGAAATCTCAGTTGTGGGAATATTTTTTTAAATCTAATAGTGCAGAGGACTCTGCAATATGTTTCTCATCCTGGTATAAAGAAGTTTACATGTTAGAAAGCAAAAAAAAAATACTCAAATCAGGGGTTTAAAAATACGGTGGTCCGAGGTCCGGGACCTAAAGTTTATGGGGGCGGACTAGCTAATTGTTAACCTCTAATAGTCCGTCGAACTAGTAGTTTTGAGAAAAAAATATTTTAATCCCATGATTTTTTGGGCCGATTTCGGGCGGAAATTCGGCCCAATTCGGTCCAATCCCGATTAAAACATGACTGTATTTTCCCTAAATATAGTGGAAGTTATCCCAAAGAAAAACTTACGAAATATGTAATCAAATTCATTTTGTTTATTGCATGTTTTAAAGTAAAGTTGAAGCAGGTTTTGTGGTTTTTCATCCATGTTGGATTTTCTTCGTTAATTAATACCACTATTGTTCTTTGATGCAAGTAATTATTAGATAATTCATACCAAGAATAGTCTTGATTTGTGATAACAATTGTTTGTTTAAATAATACAAAGACAAAAACAAAGTATTTTGACAATGCTTTTTAATGACTGGGTTTTCTAGAAGATTAAATAAGCCAAATTGAAGCTGAAATTTCCAATTCTTGAGGCACAAGCCCCCAGCCCCAAAGTACTGACAAAACCCTCACTGTAATCAAATTGATTAAAAATTGTTTAAAACTAAGCATATTTTTTTTTTAAAACTTTGGACTAGTAATTTTATGATATGGACTAGTGAAATTTACTAGCTTAATAGTCCTTGGACCAGTGAATTTTTAGGGAAAATTTAAACCTTTGTCAAATGACTTCCTTATAACCAGGTTGTAGTGTAGTGTACTTTTAAATGATAGTAAATGAAAGAATGTTTATTCTTCGTACAGGCCAGCAAGCTATGCCAAATCAGATGGGTGGACCAGGAGGATCACAAGGTTCAGGAAGACCTAATGCTTTTAATCCTCCACAGTTAGCTCAGCTTAGAGCCCAGATAATGGCATATAAACTACTCTCCAGAAACCAACCTATCCCAGATAATATCCGCATGGCAGTGGAAGGCAAAAGATATCCTCAAATGCAGCGGCCACAAGGTTTGTAACATTTTTGATATTGCTCTGAGGATTTCTTTTTTAGTCATGCTGTTTGTATTACAGTGAAAGGAGGCACTGAACATTTCAATTCAATTCCATTTAAAATTATAATGTTTTATAATGATTCTAATACTATAATAATTTCACAGATCCAAGTGGTAGAATGGGACAACAGCCAGGGCAGGCCCCCAATTCTCAGGCCCCACACAGCCAGCCCTACAGCTCTGGGTACTCTGGTGGGCAGATGACACAAGGACCACCTAACACCAGTGCTAGTCAGCTCCCCCAGAGACCCCCAGGCCAACAGCCAGGTTCTCACCCCCCTACAGGGCCCCAGGGAGCTGCCCAACCACCATCTACCCAGTCCATAATGCAGCAGAAACATAGCAAGATTGCTCCTGTTGCCAAGCCACAGGGACTTAATCCTATTGATTTACTGAATGAAAGAGAAAACAGGTACTAAAAACTAGAAATTTGTTGATTTCAATAAATATATATTATTAGATAATACAAAGCCTAAATTACATGTTTTTGGCTGTGGGTTTCAAATATGCAAACTTTTCTTTGTTATCTTTTCAGAATTGCAGCTCGGATTTCATGCAGAATCAAGGAGTTGCAAGATCTTCCAGCAACAATGCCAGAAGATATGAAAACCAAAGCCATGATTGAACTGAGGGCCCTAAGACTTCTGAATTTCCAAAGACAGGTACCAAACAAAAAATCATTAAAAGAATTTATATATTTAATAAGCACTGCAAATATTCCTAATGTTACAAAAATTGTATTATTTATAAACAGCTGAGAAGTGAAGTTGTTTCATGCATGCGAAAAGACACGACACTGGAAACTGCTCTGAATACAAAAGCTTACAAGAGGAACAAAAGACATTCTCTGCGAGAAGCAAGAGTCACAGAAAAATTGGAGAAACAACAGAAAATTGAGCAGGAGAGGAAGAGGAGGGCTAAACACCAGGTTAGATTTTGTAGAGAGAATAGAATTTATGAAATGATAAAGAAGCTATGAATATGATATTGCAGATTGAATTTAAAGACTTGATTATAATTTTTTAAAAATTTAACGGGTAGTAAGATTTAAGGCTACAATAACTTGTGTTTTCCATAGGAATATCTAAATGCTGTTCTTCAACATGCTAAAGACTTCAAAGAGTTCCATCGCAATGTCACCAACAAGATAGGAAAACTGAATAAGGCTATGATGGTACATCACGCAAACACGGAACGTGAACAAAAGAAAGAGCAGGAACGTCTGGAGAAAGAACGTATGAGAAGACTCATGGTAATGTCATTTCTAGTGACAGCTGTTTTTGAATTGCATTAAGAGAAATTTTATAATATTGAAAAAAAGAGTAGAATCTTATTGATGTTCTTTTTTCCACAGGCTGAAGATGAAGAAGGTTACAGGAAGTTGATTGACCAGAAGAAGGACAAACGTCTTGCCTATCTGCTGGCTCAGACAGATGAGTACATCTCTAACCTGATGACTCTGGTGGCAGAACACAAGGAGGATCTAAAAAAGAAAAAACAGAAACGACGCAAGAAGAAGAAGGAAGACAAACTAGAGGTAATCTAACCAATCTCTTGTTACTGGATACACACTGTATTTTAATGCTCTTTTAATTGTTTCATTATTACATGAATTTCCAAAATAGCATTTCAAAGTATGCATTATTATTTCGTTTTAGCAGAGATTTTAGAGCTCAATATAAGTATTTTAAGACAAATCTTTCTGACCCAATGTGTGATATTTGTAGGATGGAGACTCTAACATGAGTGAGATTAGAGTATCTGTAATTGAGACATCCACAGGGAGAGTCCTGACTGGTGATGAGGCACCACTGGCAAGTCAACTAGAGGCCTGGCTGGAATTAAATCCAGGGTATATATACAATTTACAATTAGTAATTTTATGTCCCACCATAAATATGCTCTGTGGTGCAAAGCGAGGCAAATATTTATTATACTTTGTTTTATACAAAACCATTCATTTACTAGAAACAAGGTTGTTGCATTGAATGTACAATGCCATGTATCATGTATGTGTTGTTTTAACAGATATGAGGTGGCGCCTCGAGAGGATGGAGAGGAGTCAGGGTCAGAGGAGGAAGAGGAGGAGGTGAGTTTAAAAGCCAACAGATAAATTTTGGGACAGGTGTATATTCAAAATATCTTGTTACAAACAATGCCAGATTTACAACACATTTAAGTCTTCTGCTTATTTTAGGTTGAACAGGAGGAAGTTATACCAGCCAAGCCAGAAAAAAATCTACCCAAGGTACTGTATTTTGTTCATACCATACCTCATTTACTGAGTGATTTGGAAAAATACTTGAACACACTCAAAATGTAACTTTTCATTTCAGCTTACTAGCCCTGATGACATTGATGAAGGCTTGGCTCAGGAAGTTATAACGTAAGAACTAAAATCTTAAATAGAATTTTCAGTTAATTCTAAGCAGGTTTACTTACAGAAAGTATTACTGATGGTTAAGATATGATTCAATCCAAATGGAAGTTTTTCCTCAAAAGAGCAAAATATAACATAGAATGAATTATTTCTAGTCAAGCCTCCAAAGAAGTGGATGATGAATACCACCGCAATGCCACCAAGACAGAGGAGAAAAGTTACTATGGAGTGGCTCACACAGTTCATGAACACGTCACTGAACAGGCCACCATCATGGTGAATGGCAAACTTAAGGAATACCAGGTAGGTCTTGTAGATTGGAAGAATTATCGTCCCTCTGCCAGCAGCAATTAAAAATAAACTTTAAAGATTAAGGACAATGTACACCTTATATGCATTTACTTATTTAAGTTCATTACTAGAATGTATTGTAAAAAAATGATTTTCTTTTGGTTACAGGTAGCAGAGTATAAATATAACTCATTCATTTTGATATATATATACATGTATATTTTCTTAGATTAAAGGGTTGGAATGGTTGGTGTCTCTGTACAACAATCACTTGAATGGAATCTTGGCTGATGAAATGGGTTTGGGAAAGACTATTCAGACAATTGGTCTCATCACCTATCTCATGGAAAAGAAGAAAGTCAATGGACCCTTCCTGATCATTGTGCCACTATCGTGAGTTGAAGCCCCAAGAATTTTATTTTATTTATCTTATACCCATATAAATTCTAATTAAATTGAACTTCATTGTAATTGAGTCACTGGATGATTTGAAATTTTTTGTTGATGATTTTGGCAGAACATTATCAAACTGGGTTTTGGAGTTTGAAAAATGGGCTCCCTCTGTGATCAAGATTGCTTACAAGGGATCTCCTACCACAAGACGCATGATAGCACCTCAGCTTAAAGCTGCCAAGTTTAATGTGCTTCTGACAACATATGAATACATCATAAAAGACAAGGCTGCATTGTCAAAGGTATTCCTAAAAACTGTTGTACATATGTAGATTTGATGCAAAATTGAATTGGTTTTAAAACTTTTTCGTACCACTGCCCTGTCATGGACAGTATTTAAATCCTGCATGTTATCTTTACAGTTGAGATGGAGGTACATGATCATTGATGAGGGACATCGTATGAAGAATCACCACTGTAAACTGACCCAGGTGTTGAACACCCACTACAGTGCCCCCCACCGTCTCCTCTTGACTGGAACCCCTCTTCAGGTCTGTAGCACTACAGTACCCTCACATCTTACAGAGCTTCTTATAGAAATTCCTTTCATTTATTTGTCATTTGTTGCTTTTCTGCCAGATTTTACATCAAGATTTGTTTTCTGTTATAGAACAAATTGCCAGAGTTGTGGGCCTTGCTAAATTTTCTTTTGCCAAGCATTTTCAAATCTTGCTCCACATTTGAACAGTGGTTTAATGCTCCATTTGCCATGACTGGAGAAAAGGTAACAATCGTCATGATTGATTTTGATTCAAGTTAAAGAAGAAGCGATGGTTAAATCCATTGTGATTTTGTTATTTTTTGTGAAATTTCTGAGATCCTTATTCATATTTCTGGTGAATGTTTCAGGTGGAGCTGAACCAAGAAGAGACTTTGCTGATTATCCGTCGTTTACACAAGGTGCTGAGACCTTTCTTGCTTCGGCGTCTCAAGAAAGAGGTTGAGTCACAACTTCCCGACAAGGTAAAGAATTGAATATATTCTTTATCATCGAACATGAAAGATTTGTAGGTTTGGTATATAATATGTCTTTTAGAAAAATTTGGAATTCTCTTGCCTTTATTTGCTCACTAAATCCTTACTTTTGTTACAGGTTGAGTATGTCATCAAGTGTGAGATGTCTTCTCTCCAGAGATGTGTGTACAGACACATGCAGGCAAAGGGAATTCTTCTTACTGATGGATCAGAAAAGGACAAGAAGGTATCATATCTTTCAAGAAGAGTGTAAATAAATTTAAAAAATGCCTGAGTAGGGATCTTAGTAGATATTGTTTGGTCATTTTATGAAGGAGGTTAGAATGTCTGAAAGGTTGAATCAGTTTTTAGCTCACCTGAGCCGAAGGCTCAAGTGAGCTTTTCTGATCTTTCAGACAATTGGTCTCATCACCTATCTCATGGAAAAGAAGAAAGTCAATGGACCCTTCCTGATCATTGTGCCACTATCGTGAGTTGAAGCCCCAAGAATTTTATGTTATTTATCTTGTACCCATATAAATTTAAATTAAATTTAAGTTCATTGTAATTGAGTCACTGGATGATGTGAAATTTTTTGTTGATGATTTTGGCAGAACATTATCAAACTGGGTTTTGGAGTTCGAAAAATGGGCTCCTTCTGTGATCAAGATTGCTTACAAGGGATCTCCTACCACAAGACGCATGATAGCACCTCAGCTTAAAGCTGCCAAGTTTAATGTGCTACTGACTACATATGAATACATCATAAAAGACAAGGCTGCATTGTCAAAGGTATTCCTAAAAACTGTTGTACATATGTAGATTTGATGCAAAATTGAATTGGTTTTAAAACTTTTTTGTACCACTGCCCTGTCATGGACAGTATTTAAATCCTGCATGTTATCTTTACAGTTGAGATGGAGGTACATGATCATTGATGAGGGACATCGTATGAAGAATCACCACTGTAAACTGACCCAGGTGTTGAACACCCACTACAGTGCCCCCCACCGTCTCCTCTTGACTGGAACCCCTCTTCAGGTCTGTAGCTCTACAGTACCCTCACATCTTACAGAGCTTCTTATAGAAATTCCTTTCATTTATTTGTCATTTGTTGCTTTTCTGCCAGATTTTACATCAAGATTTGTTTTCTGTTATAGAACAAATTGCCAGAGTTGTGGGCCTTGCTAAATTTTCTTTTGCCAAGCATTTTCAAATCTTGCTCCACATTTGAACAGTGGTTTAATGCTCCATTTGCCATGACTGGAGAAAAGGTAACATTCGTCATGATTGATTTTGATTCAAGTTACAGAAGAAGCGATGGTTAAATCCATTGTGATTTTGTTATTTTTTGTGAAATTTCTGAGATCCTAATTCATATTTCTGGTGAATTTTTCAGGTGGAGCTGAACCAGGAAGAGACTTTGCTGATTATCCGTCGCTTACACAAGGTGTTGAGACCTTTCTTGCTTCGGCGTCTCAAGAAAGAGGTGGAGTCACAACTTCCCGACAAGGTAAAGAATTGAATATATTCTTCATCATCAAACATGAAAGATTTGTAGGTTTGTTATATAATATGTCTTTGAGAAATATTTGGAATTCTCCTGCCTTTATTTGCTCACTAAATCCTTACTTTTGTTACAGGTTGAGTATGTCATCAAGTGTGAGATGTCATCTCTCCAGAGATGTGTGTACAGACACATGCAGGCAAAGGGAATTCTTCTTACTGATGGATCCGAAAAGGACAAGAAGGTATCATATCTTTCAAGAAGAGTGTAAATAAATTTTAAAAATGCCTGAGTAGGGATCTTAGTAGATATTGTTTGGTCATTTTATGAAGGAGGTTAGAATGTTTGAAAGGTTGAATCAGTTTTTTTTACTGTGTGCTAAGTCAATATGCAGTAGTCAGGACTCTTGAAACAGTATTTTATGTTCCTATTTTTACCTTAATGTAGGGCCGTGGTGGATCTAAGGCTATGATGAACACTATAATGCAGCTGAGAAAGATTTGTAATCATCCCTTTATTTTCCAACATTTGGAGGAGGCCATAGCAGAGCATCAAGGAGGCACTGGTGCCTCTGTCAGTGGGTGAGCAATCCTTAATACTTGTTACTGAATATTATTTTTGTGAACTCAGTTTATTTGTTGATTTTGTTTATATTTTTGATGATTTTATATTGCATAAATAACTTTTGTAAACAAATTTTTTACAGACCTGACTTGTATCGAACTGCTGGAAAGTTTGAATTCTTGGACCGAGTCCTGCCTAAGCTGAAGACTTTAAACCATCGTGTCCTGCTCTTCTGTCAGATGACATCACTAATGAGTATCCTAGAGGATTACTTCTTATACAGAGGTATTATCAATCTTCTTTTTGTCACACAGGGTATAGATACTTGTGTTTGGATGGTCATATTACCATGTGTGTGTATTCTTTACTGTAGTATTCTTAACTGTTTTCTTTTTGTCACACAGGTTACAGATACCTGCGTTTGGATGGAACCACTAAGTCTGAGGATCGTGGACAGCTGTTGGAACTCTTTAATCAGAAGGACTCCCCTTACTTTGTGTTCCTTCTCAGTACTAGAGCTGGAGGACTGGGTCTTAATCTCCAGGCTGCCGACACTGTCATTATTTACGACTCAGATTGGAACCCCCACCAGGTACATCTCAAGAAATAAGTTTGAAATTGCTGATTATTTTTAACTTTCCTTCGTTTAATTTTATTTTAATCGGCTGTGATTTCCATATTTTAAATTCTTTTTGAAATGATCTACTTTTTGTACTTCCACACTAAATAATGTAAATGTCCTTAAAAAAATCATGCATGTAGTATGAAGTAATTAGAAAGTTTTCCTGTTTGACTAGGATCTTCAAGCCCAGGACAGAGCCCACAGAATTGGTCAGAAGAATGAAGTCCGAGTGCTGCGTCTGATGACGGTGAACTCTGTGGAGGAAAAAATCTTAGCTGCTGCCCGCTACAAACTGAACGTGGACGAGAAGGTCATTCAGGCGGGTATGTTTGACCAGAAGTCCCGGGGATACGAGCGCCAGCAGTTCTTACAGACCATTCTGGAGCAGGAAAACGAGGAAGTGGAGGTCAGTACAGCTGATAGAACGAGAAAGATGAAAAAGGGGATGTCATAGTCCAACTGATGTTTTTTGATCTACTTCATGTTCTTGTGGGCTATAAGAAATATTGCAAAATATAGAAAATGTTTGTGACTTGAAATACAGATAGAACAAAACTGCTTTTTTAACCATACATGTAGGATACATGATATTGTAAGGTTATTTAAAAATCAAATTCAATTTCTATTTCAAGTATGTTTCTGATTCTCTGACTATATTTTAGGAAGAGGATGAGGTTCCTGATGATGAGACTATCAATCAGATGTTGGCAAGAACTGAGGAAGAATTTGATGTCTACCAGGTAATGTCAAGATAACACAGTACCATTTTATATACATGTAACTCCACTAGCAGTGCTCTTTTGTATTGGTGTACATATAGTTTATGGCTAAAGTGTCTTTTTTCTGCTTTAGAAAATGGACATTGAGAGAAGAAGGGAAGAGGCCAGAAACCCGAATAGGAAGCCAAGATTGATGGAAGAAGATGAACTGCCAACATGGATTCTCAAGGATGAAAAAGAGGTCCTTATTATAATATAGAAGTTTGAACATTTATTTGACAACAATATAGATCTCGCTATCAACTTAAAAATCAAAAGTCAAGGTTTAGTAAGATTTTTTCCTTTATTTAGGTGGAGAGGTTGACCTATGAAGAAGAGGAAGATAAGTTATTTGGAAGAGGATCTAGACAGAGAAAGGAAGTGGATTATTCTGACTCTCTCACAGAAAAACAGTGGATCAAGGTAAGATCTTGTTTCTTCATGCAGCTATTATTCAGATAGAGGATTTGTTTAAAAATTCGATCTCAAGATGTTTGAAATGTATTAGACAGTTGACACTGTGTTGAATTTTTTGCAGGCCATTGAAGAAGGTAATTTGGATGAGGTAGAGCAGGTGAAGCAAAAAGTCAAGAAACCTAGGAAGAGGAAGGCTGACAAAGAAGAGGAAGTTAAACCCAAGAAAAGGCGAGGTCGTCCTCCGGTGGAGAAGTTACCCCCCAACCCACGCAAACTGACTTCTATGATGAAGAAAATTCTGGACGTTGTTTTGAACTACAAAGATAGGTAAGTTGGAGATCTTCATTAAAGATATCTTTTTTGTAGAATTTATTTGTTGATTGTCACCTTAGTCAGAATATGTTTGTAAAACTGTAATGCTCAAGGTTTTGATATGGTTAGTTTAAAATTACAATAATTAATTTTTATTTTCAGGGATGACAGAGTTCTGAGTGAAGCCTTCTTCCAGTTGCCATCAAAGAAAGACTTGCCAGAGTACTATGAGATCATAGCAAAGCCTGTTGATTTCAAGAAAATCAAAGTGAGTTGGCATTTCATGTTCTTTCTCTCCTGTCTTATTATGTTGGAGATTTTAAATGTCCTTTTCTTTCAAACTGGACTTAAATAATAAGGGTTTCTGTAAATATGTTATTTCTGTTCTAGCAAAGAATTCGGGATCACAGATACAGAAGTGTGGACGATCTAGAGTCTGATGTCATGCTGTTGTGTGAGAATGCACAGTCTTACAACATTGAAGGATCACTGGTCAGTAAATGCAGTGATCTTACTTGAACAGTCCAACAGAGTTTATAGAAATTTCATACCAAAATTACTTGTAGATTAACCCTTAAAACATGAAATATTTCCTTTCTGTCTTCAGATATATGAGGACTCCATAGTTCTGAAGTCAGTATTTACGAGTGCCAGGGAGAGATTGGAGAAGGAAGGCGTGACCTACTCTGATGATAACAGCAGCAGTAATGAGGAGGAGGATGGTGAGGAGGAGGAAGGAAAAGAAGAAGAGGAGGAAGAGGAGGAGGATGAAGAAGGTAGGACAGGTCCTCATTGTTCTGTGTTAGAAATATACTGGACATGAGCCACATTGTGGCTGTTAAACTACATAGAAAATCTACAGAGTTGCTCAATGTCAAATAAGATTATCTGTGTTAATACCTGTATTAATTGAAGGTAAAATTGTTTTGCAGGACATTCCTCTAGCAAGAAACACAAGAGAGATAGGAGCAAAAAGGTATTTCTTCAACTTCAAATGCAATGAATTTCCATCCATTGTTTTAATTAGAGGCTGATTTGAATTTTTGTCTGCTGCCATGGGAAATCTCAATCATGGCTAATTATTGTGGAGAATTTCTAATGAACAAAATTTACCTGTATATGCAGAAAAAGGAAAAAGCAGAAAGCTCAAAAAAGAGAAAGTCGAGGGCCAAGGCCAAGCCTGTGATCAGTGATGAGGATGACGAGACAGATGAGGTTAGATATGTCTGACTGTTCTCATAGAAATCACTAGCACTTATGAAAAATCATTAGAACTTACCATAACAAAAATACTTATTAAAAAAAATCTCTTTATGGTAAATCCAAAAAATATACCTTCTAACTACCGAATCTTAAAATTGTACGCCTTCCAAAGAAGTACTGTAGATGAACTTTTTTCCACGGGGTCATAATTCCGCGGAATCTCAATTTCTGTTTAATCTGCAGGTAGAAAATTACGTGGATTTTCTAGACTGTCACTATAGGTCTTACATTTATATTAACTACGCTTGGATAAATTTCCGCGGAGAATTTGTGACCACGTATATAGCGTAAATTAACACCTCGCGGAAAAAAAGTACTTCTACAGTATTTAAAAAAAAACATAACTTAAAAAAATCTTTTTTCTTAAAGTTAATGCGCATGTTCCTTGAATGGTATTTTTAAGAATTTTCATGCATAAATGTGAAAATAGCTATGTTTGTTTTTGTTGATAAAGTTGTGAATATTTGTAAAATTAACTTTCATGTTCCTTTGTAGGACTTTGAATGAGTGAAGGTGAATGAACGACCATCAGCAAGAAGATAGTGAACACCCAACTTCTGAATTGTTATGGATTCACTTGATGATTAGTGCAGACAGACAGAACTTTGTTTACAAAAAAAAAATATTGTACAGTTGTGTTCAGTGTAATCAAATGCCATTAATGTAGAGATAGTTGTTATTGATTCCGTGCAATGATTCTGTAAATAAAGTGTAGTGTATACATATGGCTTCTTCAATGCTTTACTTCACACATTTTCATAAACATAAATGAATAACTCAAGTGGACTCCTTCTATCTGTTTTAGTTCTTTTTCCTTATGGGACATCTAGCAAGCAAAGTGGTCAGTTGATGACAATAATGTTTGTGGTATTTAAGAGTGATGCAAAGAAAATTTATATCAGATAGAAACAGTTGAATAATTTGATTGTTCCTTTAAATGCAGAGGAGAAAGACCAAGGTCACAAAATGGTCAATAATCTCAAAGGATGTAGCATTAATTTAATGCAATAAAATAAAATCCTAATACTGAAATCACAAATTTTTTTTTGGGGGGGGGGGGTTAATTTTGTTGTTTTCAAGGTATGAAGAGACCCACAAAGTCATATAGTAATATCCACTACGAAATGTAAAATATTACATAACTACTCAACAATTCTTCAACCACGAAATCAAATCCCTAAAACCAAGAGGTTTTCCTCAAACCATAAAAATTTGACCCCTCAAAAAAATATGTGATTTTACAGTACATGTATAACACTGTCAAAACTCAAAGAAAGTATGCCTGTTATATTTATGGTCAACAATGTGAGCAAACCCAGCATTTTACAAGAAATCTTTTAATGTACATGTACATATCCTCAATGCTTTCATCATTATGGGTTTAGTAGGTGTAGGGCAAAATTGATGTTTGATAGAAAGTTCAAAATTGTTTAGATGAAGTTCAAGGTAAGGCCATTCCAAGTTTTTTCTTTGTTAAGCATCCACTCTTAATTAGCAAATCTATCTTTCTATCAGGGAAAAATGCAAATCAAAAGGGGAAAATTTTTGAAACGCTCACTTATGAAAACTTGCAACCAAGTCCAAGGGGCATAACTCTGTCGAAAATTGCTCAATGGTACCTAAAACAGAACCTGACCTAGATATTCTTATGATAAATCTGTGCACTAAATTTCATTTCAGAATTTGGAACCCTTGTGAAGAAAATTAAGGAAAACTGTTGTTGTACCCACAGATGGACTGACCAACAAACAGCAGTATTAAAAGCATTATGTCCTCCCTTCTTAGAAGGGGGACATAAAAAACTTGTCCCTGACTCCGATGGTCATGCAAGTGTCAATTGTTACTTTCCTTTGCAGGTAACATGAACTGCAAATTCTAAACTGAATATACTGTATAAGTAGAAATTTTAGCGAGGATTTAATTTTGGCATTATAAGCGAGGCTGTTGAGATCGCTAAAATTGAATATCGCTAAAAATAAATTGAGTTTTATTTGTACTAGCTTCTTGAGTGAGCATTTTAAAATAGCTAAAATTACTTCTTGCTAAAGATAAAATACTAGTTTTTAAGGATAAATCGCTAAATTTGCATCTCGCTAAAATTTCCACTTATATGGTACATCTATCAATGACATTGAACTAAATTGGGTATTGTTCTCCATGAAAAGGATTTTCCAATTACATCTCCCAAAGAAGTAAGGTGGTAAGAGAGAGGCATGGCTGCTGCTACAAAAGTGAGTTTATTTCTTGCAAAGACAAATCCCAGAGTTATATGCAACTGCACAAGCTTCATTGCCAGTACACAAGCAATACAAAAAGAAAAGTTTCAACAAAAATTCAATATTTATTCAAATGTCCCATTTCATTTAAGTTCATATTAGGGAGTCTTATGTCAAATGGTCTATTATGAAGGGTTTAACATCAGATATAAATGTTATATATTGGTAATTTTACTGTATCTTTGAAGTCATACAATTTATTTCATTACAGTGAAACTTTCACCTTTTCACAATACAGTAATAAGAAAGGTCCTGGTCTTTGTCCAATGACTGAATAAAAAAATCTTTAATCCAACAGATTACTCTCCCTTGATATATGCAGGGTAATAATATGGGTACATGTAATGATGCCCTACATTATTGCTTAGATTACTCCTGTACAATATCCACCTTTTTAATGTTTTTATTTATCAAGAATCATCCTGAAAAGCGTCAGGTCGTATCGTAACAAACACCTCGTCTGTGGGGTCGGTCTCATAAGATGGCTGTCCACGTCTTGTCTCCAGGGATTTTTTAGCCTGGATTCTGGACATGTATTTCTGAGCACCCTTCTTCCTCATCAAATGTCTCAGCTAAAATAAGATGGTCAATAAACTTAAAAGCAACACAACTCTAATTAAAAAAAAGAAGGAAAAACAATTAAAATTAGGAGTTCCCTTTACCACCAATTAGATTCTGATAATTACCATAAATGAAAGAATCTATTTTAATATCTAAACCTTTTTACCACCCTGTGATCTATAATTAAACCAATAACCATGGTACTACAAATCAAATTCTGTTCCTACAGTAATAACAAAGTTATGAGCAGAATCACTTACATCATTTGGAGATACATAGTGGGGATTCTGGTATAAAGTAGCTCCTCCAAAGCTGCCATCAAATATCCTGATAGGATTCAAAACAAAACGGGGTCCTAAAAAAAACATCTCCATTAATTACATGCACTGCAGCAAACCATTATTTGGGAGAACAGATTATCATGGATAAATAGTGAATGCATTACAAATGGTCACATGTACAAATATTTAAACACCATAAATGTACAGTTGAACCTAGCTCTCTTGATCTTAAAGGAGTCTAAGAAAAAACTTCAAGAAATCGAGAAATTGTGGGTAAAATACTTAAAGAAAAAGTAGTTGGGACTTCCAAATCACTTTGACATATCCATGGTATTCAAGATATTAGTGTTCAAAATACTGAAGTTCAACTGTAGTTGTAAGTTCAAGGCTTTCTCTCATATTTAAAATCAGATGTGAAACTAACCAATCTCTGCTAAGGAGCCATCCTCCTCCAGGATCTGGTAATTTCTGAACCAGATACGGTTGTCAGCAATGGAAAATGTGTACACATGATCAAAAAATGGCTGGCTCTTAGGATGATGGTTTGGCGTACTAAATATCTGAAATTAAATACATTACCAGGTTCACTCACATACTGGTTTCTATCAGCATGTTCATATTTTGATATAATTTATATTTTGAACAAGAGGTGTTTGTGAACAGCAGGCATAAATGCCTATGATCATTCTCTCCATTGGTCAAGGCACAATTACAAGTACACTTCATTCCATTATGTGCAACCTCTGCGGCGAAAATGAACAGAGAGCAAAGCAATATGTCCTCCAATACAAGATTGAAAATTAGAGATAAAAATCATTTCTTGACTCATACAAACCTGTATTAAAAGTTCTTTTAAGAGGGACCAGTGTGGCTCTTTATCAAATTCCTGAAAGAGATACAGTTTTTCCATCAATGACATGAATAACAATGAAAGCAATATGTTCAAGTTAAATAATTCTCTTATTTTATTTTTACCTGGTCAAATGAGAGTAAAGGTCTGGAGCCCTTCAAACAATTCCCAGTCATCTTCAACTCTGACATTGTGTGTACTGCCAAAATGAAAACATTTTACATAAATAGATTTTTCTTTATGAGCAGTTTGACTTTTGAAAAACCTTTAGATTTGTCATATACATATATGAAATGTATCTTCTTACAATTTTCTATCAGGAATTTGGCAGAAGGTCCTCTTGGTACATTTGACAACCTACAAAAGTAAAAAGATCTTAAAGAGTCTCTCAATAGTATATAATTAACCCAATAATCCATAACACTGGTGATATTAAATAGAACAATTATCATGTGGCACTATTACCCCTTAATAACACTACCACGTGAAATATTTACCTTCAGTTATTACCTGAAGATACCATTATTGCCAATCATTAACATAACCCTTTGTTTCAGTCATTGGTACTTAGTACCACATGGAATCATTACCAAATAATGCACTTACACACACCATTACCACACAGAATCATTACCACATGGAATCTTTAACACACTGACAAACACCATTACCACACAGAATCATTACCACATGGAATCATTACCACACGGAATCATTACCACATGGAATCATTACCACATAACACAATTACAAACACCATTACCACACAGAATCATTACCACATGGAATCATTACCATATAACATAATTACAGAAAAACATTTCTACAAAGAATCATTATCATATAATACAATAACAAACACCCATTTACACCAAGAATCATTACCACAAAGAATCATTACCATAAAGAATCATTACCACAAAGAAACATTACCACATGTAGAGATCCTGTTTCTTCTTTGCTTCCAGGTAAATACATTTTGAACAGTTTCTCATCTCACACATCTGAAAACAAAAGTGTACCATAAGTGAACCTGAAAGTGAACCACGAAAAGTGAATCTGATAGATACATATCTTGAACACAAAAAAGCACACATTTTTTTAAAGAAACTATATTTGAAAAAGCTTTTTAAAGCAAATGTAAATCTTATCAATCTAGAAACTGACCTCATTGATGACAAACAGCTGATCTTTTCTGTCCATTTTTGATTCTACAAATAAGAAAGAGGCTTAACAGATAATAAAGTTCATTAAGGATAAGTGAATCAGTTGATTAGTTGATTCACTTGATTGCTCTTCCTAATATAAACTATTCACCAATCAATACATCATGTTCCTAAAGAACATTGTGTGCAAAATAAACTGATATGCTTTGCTCAATCCTTGTCAACTTTTTTGATGTAGCAGTATCTGTATACTTAATACAAGCTGTGTAGAATAAGGGATCCAGAGAAATGCTGTATTTACACGACATGAAGATATTGTTTCACTAATGTGAAATAATTTAGATTTGGTGGATTGGGAGGATTCATAAAATTTTGGCTCCATTTTATGACTTTATCATAGCCAGAATTCAAAATGTAATCACACAACAGATCAATATAAGTATTCACTTTCACTTTGATTTTCTTTTATCAGAAACCTTGTCAAATACATGTATACACTACAACCATAAAAGCAATGCATTCAGATAATTTGTCCTAATTCTTCATGAATTCAAAAGCAACTCTCTTAAGATTATTTTAATCACAAAAAAAATGTAATGGCAATTTTATAACACTAACCGGCTTTTGAATGAGGCATAAGGGTCCGTAAATCATTCATCAAGTGACGACCCCTGTATGAAATCCCTCGAGATGAAAATACAAGCACTCTCTCTTTGTTTGTCCATTTTGTCTGTTAATTAAACCAAAATATTATAATTCTTACTTTCAATAATTTTCACAAAAGCTAAACTGAAAATAGAGCAAACACAGATTCAAAGTGATTCTTTTATATAGAATTGGTGTTAAAATAAGTTATTTGCAATTCAAAATATAAAGAACCAGTGCCCATGTGGTTTACACACGTAATAGAACACCATTCCGAATTTACTCAAACATATGAAAAGACAAGGGAATGATTATCGTAATTTCAATGCCTCAAACCTGAGTTTTGGGAATTTCTTCGGAGGATATTGTAGATTCTAGTACTATTTCTTCTCTAATTTTCTTTTTCTTCTTTCCAGGGTGATTCTGTTCGAGTTTTCTTTTCGTCATCGCGTGGAAATGTTGTTGAACCTGCGTTTCTGCGGAACTGTTGTGCGGGGTGCTAGTTAGTGCGTTCTAAGGAATTTAACAATGTATAGTTTTTCTACTGTTTCGTCATTATTTTTTATTTCATAAGCAATTGATATTTGAAAACAAAAATTTTAACAACAGATTCCATACCTTCTGTCAAT
>PRKT01000057.1:1669257-1693682 GCA_003671525.1 Saccostrea glomerata | reverse complement strand
CCTCCTGCCCCCCCCCCCTGTTGCTACGCCCCTGTATGCTTAATATTTATTCAAAATTAACATTTAATTTAAAGAGACTTCACTGCTGGCATCAAATATTCTTCACAATGCTAGGGGTCCTAGGTCAACACGTTGCTGTTGGACCACGATGAGGCAAATAGAATGAACATCTTACCAAAATTATTTGGGGGGGGGGACAATCTAACATCTGAGATGGATTTCCTCACATCCTGACAATTCGAAAAAAGAATTATTTTAATTTTCGGAAAGCATTAATTAAGTTTTCTTTTAAAACAGCAAAAATTATTCTTAAAATGATATTTACAGAATTATTTCTATGAAAAAAAAAAATGAAGCACACTTAAGCACGAATCACTCAACGTAAGAATTAACATAATTTGTTATTATTTTTAGAAACATATTTTCGCGAAGATTGTCTCACTTATTTTGAGATGTCTTCAGAAGCAAGTGGAAAAGATAAAGATTCTGAGGTGAATGGGACACCAGTAAATCCAGCCGGTCTTAGGAAACCCCACCAATCTACCCAAGACAAACTTCGAAATGAACTATGTACGAACCAAAATCTCGAATTTACTCTGTTATCTGCACATGTTGTAACTTAAATTTAGGATAACTACGTTTTTAGTGTTGTTAAATTTTGTGTTTGATCATGTTGACATATATTTTTGATGCACAGTCTGTAAATTCTTAATTTTGGTATATAATAACAAGATTTGTAACTTGCCATCTGGTAGCATCTAACTGAAATGAAAACAAGAGAGCATTGGTTGAATTTCTAATTTTCCAATGTTCTCCCGTTATTTTTTTAGCTCTAAATTCCGACCTGAATACTTTTTAAACATAAATGAAAATTGTATGTGTAATGGAACAAGAACAAATAAAATACTTCCAAGTATATGCTGCTTCACAAGGTATCGAGGTCTAACTCTGTGTTTTGTGTATATGTACTTCAACTTCCTTTACAAGTAGTTTTATGTTATTTCAGAGCATTGTAGTAGCACAACTAAGGCAATAAAATATTGCATGCAATCTGATTTTGTAATCAGTATTCTATATTACAAAGACTAGATTTTGAGTGAAATTGGTCTCAAACGATATAGTTTTATAAAATGAGAACTAATATTGGTTGCATTTTCAATTGAAAGCATATTATTATCATGTATATGTCATTCTCTTATTATTTTCAGATTCACCAAAACAGCCCCAAAGCAATCTCTCAGTTAATGCACCAGAATTTGTACCCAGGAAGGTTTGTATAAGATGTAATATTTATTTTGTTTTAAAGTAGAAATATTCAAAAATACCTTATTTAAAAAGTAAAACTGACACATTTTGGGGCAAAAGTAAAGAAGTGTACTATCAACTGATGCAACATAATGACTACCATTACTTTCATATTTTTTGTTGAAGTAGTACATGACATACATGTGATTCTTCCGGCGGGAGGCAAAATCTCCCGATTTTAAACCCCCCTTCCGCCCCTCCCAATTTGTTTTCAAATCTTCCGTGTTTAAAATAATTCTTCAAATTAAATATATTTTGCATAACTGTTTATCTTGTTTCTTATAATTGCTTAGAATGGCAATACATTGAGATAACAACGACAGAGCAATAAATTTTCACAGCAGTAGGCTTCGTAGAAATCGACATGTATAATTCGGTTGTAAAAATTTGTGCTAATCAACTTGATAAATGACCATCGATGTTTTATTGCTGAACTGCTGAATGCAGAACATCGTAATTAGTTGCTAAAATACCCAATTGCCATCTTCTAATGGTGCGGTGGTCATTACAAGATACAGTTATGATATGGGTCACACTTTTGACTTCAGTTAAAAATAGATAAAACTACAGGGTGTTGCTAAAAAATATACCTGACTCTATTTTCACTTTGTTGTATTTTTAGAGAAATTAATTTCTTTAAATCTCTTTAATATTCTATTTGAAAAAAAAATACTGACATAAAATATGTTACATAAAACCTATGTTTTACTTCACTTACTGCAAAAAATATACTTCACTCTACTTTAAAAAATGTTTTTTTTATTTTTTAGAGAAGTTAATTTTATCTTTTCATATTCTATTTAAAAACAAATTAATGACATAAAATATAAGATCTATGCATGTTTTACTTCACTTACTGGTTGATCAATGTTTTGATACCAAATAAAAAATAAATTTCATTCAATGTTTTAATGATGATGTTTCCTCTTTATTAATTTCAATGAATTAATTTAATTTTGATTTAATTTCACTTCTGATCACTTAACTAAAAATTTAAACATATTTATTTTAAAGCTAACCTTTATGAAATAAAAACTATTTTAAGTAATAAAGAGGGAGACTGCATTTTGTAGGGAGTTGGATGGTCTTTCGCGATTTGAAAAAATGTCGATAAAAAATCTCCAGCTTTGAGACCCAAACTCCAGCTGAAAAATTTCAAATCTCCAGTTGTGATTGTTCAGTTCTGTCACATGTATGACATGACCTCCATTGTTGAAGAAATATCATGTATAAAAGAGTTAGAGGTATCTTAAACAGTTCCTGAATGATTGTGATGCAGCACACAGTTTATTCTGAAATCTGTGTAAAATTATAAGAAATGGTTTGTCAAATAATCACATATTGGTCAAATTTTCAGGAATATTAAGATATTGATGCAGGATTTTTTTTTTGGCTTCAGCTTTGGAATAAAGTTAGGTGAGAGAATAGATAATGATTGGTTAATAGAAGAAATGTGAGGTTGCTGGGGGTGTGGGCTCTTAATGTATTCTGTGTGTCTTTTTCTAAAGACTGATTCACCATTGCTAGAATAAAAGACAAGGATATGAGCAAAATTATGAGGATACATCACAGCTTATTCCATTATAGTGAACAAATATAGAAAGTCCTCATGGTCTTTTCAGGGTTCAATCTTTTTTTAAACAAAAAAATGTGGTAGTCAAATGAGCTGGTGCGGGATAGACAAGAGACCATATGTTACAAATATCAGAGTACTAAAATATACAAGTCTACAAATTTATATTAACTGTTTATATATAGGCAAATAGAATGAAATGTGTTCTATGAAATTTAACCATTTGTTGAGAATGGGTGATTTCAGGTTCGTATTTCAATTTAAATTGTCATCTTACAAGAATAGAAATACAAATTAGAACTCATTTTCTTGATACCAGGAATATCTGTTCATAAAGGACTGATTCATCATGGATACTATTTGTATAAAAGATGTGAATATTTTACAAGGTGTATTTGATTTAATTTAAGTACATTGTACTAATTTAGAAGGCAGTCTCATCTATTTTACCAGTGACTGATTTAGTCTGAGTACTAAACACATTGGACATAACAGTGGAAGATTTCAAGTGTGCAAGGATCGAAGCTTCATCAGCTATGCATGCTTTAAAAAAATATTTTTAATGCTTTATTTTTCCTGATTTAGGACAAAGATCATAAAACTTGCAATCTCTTTTATATTTTAAATTGTCATGCTTTATTTATTTTTCAAATTACCGGTAATATAATTTCCAAAAATCAATCATCACAAAACTTTGGGCCACAGTATGCATTAGGACTTTAATTCTTTGGTTCCTTGCTTTTGCAGACTACGTTTTCTGTAACAGCTGCGGAATTTGTTCCCAGACAGCAGCCCTACCCTCAGTATTCAAAGGTATAACACACGTAATCTGTATGTGTCTGTCACTTGTATAGGAGGCTAGTCCAGTTGTTCTGTCCTTTCATTGTGTAGACCTGTATGTTGCCCTGTATAGTCCAAATTTCATCTCTCCTTTTTACTGCATGATCTAATGCCATGTCAACTCCTATATTTCTTCATAATATGTCTTTCCTATAAATTTTAATCCTGGTAGTAAGAGGCATGTGTTGATGTTTTCTTTTAAATATTTTTAGCATTAGTATTGACAATATATTTCACTTATACATATTCCTCTAAACTGTCTTTGGGTGAAAGTGGACAAGCATGTGTCTTCCTCATGTGACAGCCCCTGTCAAACTAGAGCTGCAATCCTACAAAGTTGGCAAGGCGGTTTTAAATTTCTGGGATTGCCAAGGAATATCAAGAAAACTTTCGAAAGGTGATGACGTCATGGCTTCCTGACAGCAACCAAGGCATTTCTACAGAACTCCCATGGCATGCTTCTACTCTTTAGAGTTCTTGCTGACAATTGGCTACTCTTCTACTAAGTGCTCATGATGTGCTAGGAGTTGTGACTTCATGTTCATGGCTTACACAATGCATGGACGGCATGCACAAGATGTTCCAAGTAGTGGCCTTTGAGGAGTCTCTGTACAAGCACTGTCAAAGTAGCACTAAGGCCATACTGCAATCATGTATGTCTTTTTCCAAGAAAGCTGGTATGCTGCTGTAGGAAACTGCTGTGCCAGAGCAGCTTTCTGCAAGGATGCAGCCATGGTGTGATAGGGAATTTAAGCACAAAAAGTACAGTACATATACGATACCTCAACCATTACCTTAACGATATACCAGGCCACATTAATCCCCCCCATTCATAGAGTTTGTGGGTATGACAGTTAACTTGTGTTCTGAGATATTGTTGACAGAAAATTTGTTCTTTACTAGTCATTCTGAGCCACGTGTGTGTGTATAAAGTTGGACTTGCATGTGTCATCTTTGCTCAAGAATGATATGCACAGTACTTATACACAATACTCTCATTGTATGTATAACCACTCTCATTTTACTTACACATTAATGTCCTCCCTCATACCCTCCTTTTATTGATGTATTATACACTATGTAATACTAGTATGTAAATGATTGGGTTTTTTTCCATAGTGAAATTGATAATTTTTTTCACATAGATTGACATGGGTATCCTTTTTATACCTATTGAAATACCATATAAGTGGAAATTTAAACGAGGGGCAAATTTAGCGATTTGTCTTTAAAATAGGGTACTTTATTTTTAGCGAGATGTAATTTTAGCGATTTGAAAATGCTCATTAATGAAGCTATAATTGCACATTAAAGACAGTTTATTTTTAGCGATATTTAATTTTAGCGATCTCAGAACCTTCACTAATAATGCCAAAATTAAATCCTCGCTAAAAAGTCTACTAATTCCTTTACGTTATATCTCTTTCATTAAATGTAGAAAATTTAAATTGCTCTCACTCTTTTTCTCTCTTCCTTGGTATTTTTTCTCAAAGTTTGAGGCCATTTTGATGGTGGAGTTCAAATGGAACTTAAATTCATGAATTTTAAAAGCTTTCTTTGTAAATAGTGACTAACCCTTCATCCCTTTCCCTTTCCTTGATCTGATGGGTTTTTCTGCATGTTTAAGCTTAGACTATTACTAAAATATTTGGTTTTGTGGACTATATAATCTTGAATTTCAATATTAGAGGTCTTATTTATTGTAGAAACTAGGCTAGATTTGAAATGCAAGTCTAGTTCATTCGATTTCAATTAATAGCAGATAAAAGTATAAACAGTAAAACTTGTCTAACCCTAACACCACTGGTTCCATAGAAATTGACTGGATTAGACAACATTCCAGATTAGACAACATTCCTGATTAGATCATGATATTTTGAAAAATGAAATTGCTGAAAAGGACATAATAACCAATTTTTTGGCATACACAAGGTTTTGTTTAGACAGGTTTTACTGTATATGGTTACAAAAAATAAGCTTACAAGAGACATATTTTGATAGAAGAAAATACAGAAATCACCTCAGTTTTCTAACTTTGAAAGAATGGTTGTTTTACAGAATATATATGAAGGCTTCCAGGATTTACAGATAGGGGAGTACTACACAGTGACCAAGGAGGAGGTCCTGAACAGTTTCCAGGAGACACTGACCGCTCTCATCAGCCAGCCAGGGAACATGGAGGAACTGATGAGGGTGGTCATTGACCAGATGAAACAGCTGCCAGAATCTGAACAGTCTGTACAGGATAGTGTCATAGAGATGCTGTTTGAACAGGTAATTTAAATGTAGATCTTTTGAAATATATGAAGGAATGAATGGGGGAGGGGTCTTTTTCTATAAAAACTGATGTTTGGTTGTGTTTATTTTCTGAATCAGATATTAGACTATTATCAACATGCATACATGTGTTTAAAACAGAAAAAAGCTCCCCAAATCAAAGTTTAAAAATACCAGAATGATTTTCTAATACTATTTGGGTAAAATATTATCTATGGACAATATGATCGGGAATGTATTAAGTAATGACCCCTACATAAAGTGTCTTGTGGTAGTATTCATTGTATGTTTTTAGAATGATTTTTATGACTTTTTTGCTTACAGTGTGTAACAGAACCCAATTTTCGATACACTGGTGCAAGACTTTGTAAGCTGCTATGTAAAGAATTAAAGTCCCATCCTATATTTAAAAATTTTAGAGGTGCATTTCTTACAAGGTATGAACAGTATTTATTTTCTTTTTTATATTATGTTTATTTTAAGTTCATTTTGACAAATTGAGATGAGCTCAGCTATACCCAATGTGTTGGCATCAGTGCCCCACTTACAATTTTACTTTTATTTTAGGAACAAGTTCATTCCCAAGTACTGTGGAATCATTACAGTAGATTTTACATTAATTTGTGGGTACTTCTTTAATATCCATGGATTAATATTCTCCATAAATCAGTAAAAAGGGAATAAAAAGTCATATATCATTTTTTTGGTACAGTGTACAAAAAAATACACAAGTTTCAAACTACATACCTACCAATCTGTAAAATCCACGAAATTTGGTCCCAACAAATTCCATATTAACTGAAAGCCTTACGTGGACCAGACTTGCACAGATGATGCATCTAGGGATCGACTTGCTTCAGATACTTTGATTTTACCTACATTTTCTGGATGAATGACTAATTTGAAGTTAAAGAAGCATATCCATTCTAAGTTACTGTACTGTAAGCTCTAACTGGACCAAACATGCATGGATGATAAGTCTGGGGATGTTCACTACATTATACTGTATTTGCATTAGTGTATATGTATAAACATTTCATAAGATGGCACACTTTTGTTATGACACCTAAATATATATATTTTTTAAGGTGTAAAGCAGAATATCTGAAGAAAGATGAAATGATAGCAAATCCCCAAATGGTGGACCGTCTTTGTGGATTCACAATGTTTATAGGGGAACTATTTCTCAACCTAGAGGTATTCAATGAGCTTCAGTCATTTCATAATAAGTGATTTTCTAGACTGGTTATTATGTTCTGACATGAACGGTAATGAATTTTGTTTGCAGGTTGAAAAGGAAGTTGGTGGGAAAATGACACTTGAGAAAATAGGAATATTACGAAGCCCTGTTTTGAAGGATCTTTTATTGATTCTTTTACAACATCCCACAGATTTCACTGTTAAATGTGCCACACAGCTGCTCAAGGTAGGAAAGTATTTAAAATTATAGATACCATGAAATCATTCAATTCTGTGAGATAAATTTTTATTGTTTTTATGGTATGAAGAAATCCTTGAATTTATATCCTCCACAAAATGTTCTAATTTCAACAACTAGAGTACAGGTACATGTAATATTTTCATGTCTTCAACCACAGAATCAAATCCCTAGTAAATTTTTCTCTTCAAAATTTTCACCCCACAAAAATTATTGATTTTAGATTTATATGTACTCTTTAATTTTAAAGGGAGAAAAGGGAAATTAGAACTGTTTAAAACAATGACTTTTAAGCTCTCCTGAGCGAAAAGCTCTCATGAGATTTTCTGAAAACTCGTTGTCAAACCATCTTGTCCATCATTTAGTCTGACAATAAACTTTTCACATTATCAACTGAATCTTAAGAACCAGTGGGCAAATTGATTTTTACAGGAAAGGGTCTCTCTTTTTTCTTTTTTTTGGGGGATGGGGGTGGGGATGGGGGGTAAAGTACCACTTAACCAGAAAAGATGAAACTTACTTTATCAGCTAAGAAAATGCTGCTGTTACGTTGGTCAACTTTGTAACCCATGGGCCTCTTGTTTTTGTCTTTAAAGCTGACAGGGTCCACAATAGAAGATACAGCTTATTTAAATAATACATCAGAAGGTTCTTATGATGAAGTATTTCTACAGATACGACAGTTAGATACCTATCCAGACCTAAATAGGTATGCATAAAAATAATTTTTTGATGATTCACTTTGCTTAATTGTAATTCCTACGATACTGTCTTTATACATGTATAACTTTGTCCTCTTTTCAGAACTAGCAAGTGCTTAATAAAATCTGTGATAGATTTAAAAGACAATAATTGGGGAAGATCTAGATCATCAAATCCTGTAACACCTGAAGAATCTTATCAACCAGTCTATCAACAGGCAGCAGAATTCACACAGGTATTTAAAGATTCATAAAAAATCCTAAGTTATTTTAAGTCATAAGGCTTCAGTTCAGCTCTATGAAAATGGTTAAAATAATGCATTATGTAACTTTCTTAGTTGCCTGTAAATCTATAGAGCAGATCCATACCATGTTCTCAAAATATGACTCAGTCACCTGAGCCAAAGGTTCAAATCAGCTTCTCTAATCAAAAGTCTGGTGTCTGACATTGTTGTCAGCATTGTCATCATTGTTGTCATAAACTTTCACATTTTCATAATG
This sequence comes from Saccostrea glomerata, assembly GCA_003671525.1. Lineage (NCBI taxonomy): Eukaryota > Metazoa > Mollusca > Bivalvia > Ostreida > Ostreidae > Saccostrea > Saccostrea glomerata. Next base: position 1,685,047 of record PRKT01000057.1, on the reverse strand, counting down.
AATACAGAACAATTTTTTTCATTTTCACTACAGTACAGTAGTTTAAAAAATCCTTTTACATTATGAATTTTATATATTTATGCACCCCTTCGAAGAAGGGGAGGGCATATTGCTTTGCTGCTGTCTGTCAGTCGGTCAGTCCATTTAGTTTCCGTTCATTTTCTTTACAACCGTTGCACATACTGAAATGAAATACGGTATACAGATTTATCATATGAATATCTAGGTCAAGTTCTGATTTGGGTACGATCACGCCATTTTTGATAGAGTAATGCCCCTTCGACTTAGAAAAATTCTACTTATTTGCAGTTTCAGTTCATTTTCTTTGTAGAGGTTGCAGATATTGGAATGAAATTTAGTATACAGATCTATCAGCTGAATATCTATGTTAAGTTCTGTTTTGGGTATGATGGCATCAATTTTGATAGAGTTATGCCCCTTCAACTCAGAAAAATTCCACTTATTTGCAGTTTCTGTTCATTTCCTTTGCAGAGGTTGCACATATTGAAATGAAATTTAGCATACAGATTTATCAGCTGAATATCTAGGTCGAGTTTTGTTAGCTCACCTGAGCCGAAGGCTCAAGTGAGCTTTTCTGATCACATTTTGTCCGGCGTGCGTCTGTCTGTATGTCCGTCTGTCTGTCCGTAAACTTTTCACATTTTCGACTTCTTCTCAAGAACCGCTGGGCCAATTTCAACCAAACTTGCCACAAAGCATCCTTTGGTGAAGGGGATTCAAGTTTGTTCAAATGAGGGGCCACGCCCTAATTCAAGGGGAGATAATTGAGAATTAGTGAAAGTTTGGTGGTATGTTTTAAAAATCTTCTTCTCAAAAACCACTGTGCCAGGAAAGATAAAACTTATGGGGGATCATCTTCAGGTAGTGTAGATTTAAGATTGTTCAAATCATGTCCCCCGGGGGTAGGGGCCGACCAAAGTTTTATATAAATATATATATTAAAATTCTTTAAAAATCTTCTTCTCAAGAAAAGCAGAGCCATAATTGCTCTTATTTATATGGAAGCATCCCCAGGTAGTGTAGATACAAGTTTGTTCAAATCATGACCCCCGGGGGTAGGGCGGGGCTACAATGGCCGACCAAAGTTTTATATAGAAATATATAGGAAAATTCTTTAAAAATCTTCTCCTCAAGAATAGCAAAGCCACAATTGCTCTTATTTATATGGAAGCATCCCCAGGTAGTGTAGATTCAAGTTTGTTCAAATCATGACCCCCGGGGGTAGGGCGTGGCCACAATGGCCGACCAAAGTTTTATATAGAAATATATAGGATGATTCTTTAAAAATCTTCTTCTCAAGAATAGCAAAGCCACTATTGCTCATATTTATATGGACGCATCCCCAGGTAGTGTAAATTCAATTTTGTTCAAATCATGACCCCTGGGGGTAGGGCAGGGCCAAACTTTTGGATTTAAGCTTTTCTATAATAAACCAATTTCTACTTTTTCTTAGCCACAATGCTTGGTTGAGCGATGTGGCCCATGGGCCTCTTGTTTTGGGTGCGATCCCACAATTTTTGATAGAGTTATGCCCTTTGGATTTGAAAAAATTCCAATTTGGGGTAGGGGGGGCATATGTGTTTTAAAAACATCTCTTGTTTATCTTCACTTTTTATCCAATATGCTATGGTGTAAATCTTTTTATCTTTCCAGAATGAACCTGTATTTTACAATCAGCAAGGTCAACCAATTTCCGCTGAGGAGGCTGGCTATTACGACCAAGCTTATAACAGCTACCTACAGGAGGAGGAGGAATACGCACGCTGGGAGGCGGAGGGATTCGAGGAACAAAATGCCTGGGTGGAGGGCGGTGACTACCAGGCCTGGTCATCAGACCCTAACCAGTATGATAACGGATACTATCAAACGTAAGTGGCATTTGTCAGGAAAGAGTAGCTATTTGATTTAAAAGATTTAAAAAGGGGCCCGTTTTACAAAAGAACTTACGACTGAGACCCAAAACTTCAAATGATTGTAACATTTTGCAAAATTAATGATTCTGTTTAAAATTTCCATTGTAAAAACATCTTACTACATATTCCTTTTAGAAAGATTAAAATCATTTTCAATATATAGTTATTTAGAGACTTATATGAAGATCTAAAATTGGTCTTAAGTCGTAAGTTTTTTTGTAAAACGAGCCCAAGGAGTTTAAAAAAAGAAAACATTTAAAGTTTTTCCATGAGAGAAAAACCACTTGGAAATTTTTTCTTCTTTGAGAAAATAAACAAATGAATCCAACTGGTAAAATCACAGAAGTTTTAATTATCAGAAGAAAAAAATAAACAGAATGAATACTATACATCACTTGTATATATGTAATCAAAAGATTTATACATTGAATTAAAAAAAAAAAAAAAAAAAAAATCATTCCATTGTTTTACCAGTTGTAAATGGACTAATAACTTCCTAAACAAGAGTTGAGTTTCAACAGTAGTTATTGTTGACTATTCTCATTATAAAATTGTGTGATATTTTTCTAGGGGGCCATACAGTGAAAACTACATGGACGAGGAGATAGAAGCCGCCTATGAAGAGTTCCTCCGACAACAACCTCCCCCACCCCAATAGCAGCGCCTGTTGACCAATCAAACAATGTCCTTTTGTACATGTTGTCAATTTTCATTTGGACAGCCAAGAAGAAAGTGCTCGTTTACTTTTTATTTTAAAAAGTCCAGAATTATGTTACAGTTTACACTGTGTTCAGTTGTTCCCTAACTGTTAATGTAAAAGTTGCCTACAGATGGTGTACAGATGTAAATAATGCAATGTCCAGTTATATTACTTACTCTGAATTGAAAAGCAGTAAAAAAACATAATAATTGTGCCTTAAAAAATTCTAAAAATTGAGGCTTTATACCAAAATGATTGTAGAATGTCTTAAAGTAGTATTAGTAACAGCATTTAACTGTTTATTAATTTAAAAAAAAAACATACCTTACAAATTGATAGAATAAAAAAAATTCAATGTAGTGCAATATTTAAACTAAAAGCTCATGATGGAAAGCAAAGTAATGTTGTCTTATGAAATTTAATGTGTAAGGCAATGTATTATAATATCTTCCTTTTTAAGTTGAAGTTCAATAAAACTGGAAAAATCATCTTTGTTTGATTCATCCACAGCATTTTCTAGCAATCAATTTCTGGACAGAACCATTTCTCAGACTGTTGACGAAAAAATATGGGATTAGCATACATAAAAGATTTTTACAGTAGCATTATTATCTTGGAAAAACATATTTTAAAAAAGTATATTTTATGAGTTTTCTTTCAATATACTAGTAGTTCTGGATTTTATAAAATCATGACAGTCTACCTGGTAATTATAAAGAATGTGAGATGATAGTTTTTTTGTGGTATGCAGTAAATTTACAAATGATGACTCAAAATTGAGTGCACTTGCCCTGAGCAACTGACAGCAAAAACATGAAAAAGTGCATAAGCTTGAACAGTTTCTATACATTTTTGTTGCAGTTAGAAAGTATTTGAATTACATGTATTAATGGACAAGAAGGAACTCAAAATTATGAACTCCTTTGAAGTATATCCATAGTATAATATGCAAGCAGATTTTTGTAGGGATTTTAATTTGTTTTAAAGCTTGTATTCAAATGACTGCATGATTTATCTTGAAAGGGAGAAAAAAAATTAAGCAGTTTTTAGTACATTTAAAAGTTGTGAAATTATTATATCAAAATCAAGAGGTGTTTCAGTAATAATTAATTTAACCCCTAGTACAATGTGTTATATACTGTAAGTCAAAAAAATATTATAGAAACATGGGTGTTATTTTTTCAAATTGACCATAAATATTGGCAGATGAAATTTTAAATCTTACTGATTGTAAGGATTAAAATGTAGCCTCTGAAATTATTGTCAACGGTACACTTGATTCGATCACAGGAGTATTTAGCTACAGGCGAACAAAGCTGTTCGAGTGGCCTCCATTTAAGATCGGGTTCGGATGACACTAAATTATATTTTAGTTAGAATTTCCTTTAATGTAGTTTTGAACAACGACGTTCTAATATTTAAATCTTATATTGATTGTTGAAAAGCTGCATGTCATGATACCAACACAATGGAATTAAGTAAAGAACAACAAGAAGCGCTTGTCAAAAGGGCACAAGAATCGTTAAACCTCTTTGGATTTGAAATACACCCATTTAAGGTATTTGACACGTTGTTGTGTCCTTAAACGTACTTACTTATCGTTACTAGGGCTGTGTATTGAGCCAAAAATTTCGATACGATACGATACAATATTTTTAAAAGCGATATGCGATATATTGGATTCTGAAACAAGTCCATCAGAAAAGGCTTCTAAATCATTTTAATGCATACATTTCATAACAATTAATTGTCTTATTACTCATTTTAAAGTTCTTGTCTCATTGTCTTTAAGAATAACACTTCAATTAAAACTTTAGATGACAGTTAAATCAACATGTTCAAAATGTTTTCTCTATGTATTTTGTAAAAACTATAAAAACTGTTTTATTTCCATAGAAATTATATAATTATTGAAGGTTTTAATTCAAAAAAGTAAAATATCATCTTTGGTGATTGAAATTCCCATCTTTTAAACAGAATTTGAAGAAAAAATGTCTGTCCGATACGTATTGGAAGTTACTTTTCAATACGATATCTTTCTTGAATATCGATACGTATCGATATATCGATATATTGATGCAGCCCTAATCGTTACTTACTTACTTATCGTTACTTATCGTTGGTTTCCAATTCAGGCTCCCTAAGGATCCTCTTCATTGGACTCCCTATATCCTACTTCAGTTTTAGTATAACTCACTGCGTGACTTCCGGATATTGCGGCCTTATAGTCATATAAAATGTCTTGATTTTCCCAGTGTTTATCCAAACGTTGCTTGAAAGAATTAGTAGTCTTCGCACTTATAACATCCTCTGGTAGACTGTTCCTGATCTTAGCAGCTCTCAGGGTGAAGTTATATTTTCTGATATCTAATCTGGCTCTCTGGATTAATAGTTGCTTGGAATTCCCCCTTGCAGTTTCTCTCCCTACATGATCTCTCCTAAATTTCACAAAGTTGGCTGCTTTTGTGTCATATTTTCCACTCGTAATTTTATATATCTCTATCATATCTCCTCTGTGTCTTCTATAGCTGAGTGTTGGTAGTTTGAGTTTCTTCAGTCTCTCAGAATAGGTAAGATCTGACATTCCAGGTATCTGCTTTGTTGCCCTTCTTTGCACTCCCTCCACCATCTCAATATATTTAGTTTTGTATGGGAACCATACTGAGCTTGCATAGTCCAAGTGTGTTCGTACCAGAGATTTATAGAGCGGAATGAATGTATTTTCATCTAAATGTTGAAATATCCTTCTAATCATGGCAAATGTCGAGTTGGCTTTCTTTACTTTCTCGCATATGTGTTTCTCAAAGGATAAATTTTCGTCGATGATTACTCCTATGTCCTTTTCTTCCTGAACACGCTCTAAAGATTCTCCTAATAACTTGTATGACACCTCTTGTGAGGACTTTTTCCCTATATGCATATATTTACACTTTTCAGGATGGAATTTCAACAACCAAGTGTTGCTCCACTGACTGAGTTTTTCAAGATCTCTTTGCAGTGTTTCCTGATCTCCTTTTTCTTTCACAATGTTAAAAATCTTTGTATCATCTGCGAAAAGGTATACCATTGACTTGATATGCAACCGGGGGTTCCGCTTCCTTTAATTTGCAGACAATAACACGCACACGAAAAATCAATGATAAAGATATTACTGTATAAGAATTCCTATATCTCTCTCCAGTACGCTAAAGAATGGTATATTATATCATAGACCCTTCGCTTTAGGTGTATGATTATAACACAAGGAAATTAGGGATGTGAGGTTGCATGGAGGGTAAACTGTAATCCAAGTTTTTTCTTACTTTTACCCCTGCTTTTTATATAGTGACATGTACAGGGGAGAGTCAGAGCGGGGGCCATATTGAAAAGTTGGAATTCAGCGACACCAGCTGGTGTCGCAACTCTGCCTACCTTTTACAACTTTATTTTGCGGATCTAACTTCCAAGACATAAAAAATTAGTAAAGGGATGATTCTTCTACAACTTAAATCATCATTATATTTAAAAGGATGTTATCACCATTTAAACGGCCCTGTCACCGACAAATGAAATTTAAGCACCATGCAGTTGAATTAGGTCACCTTCTCGTATGATGCTTCATTTGTCTGCTAGGGCCTTTTAAATGGTGATACATGTAGTACCATCCTTTTAATGATGAACGAGTTGTAGAAGAATCATCCCTTTACTGATATCTCGCATCTCAGAAGTTAGATCCTCAAAATAAAGTTGTAAAGGTAGGCTGAGTTGCGACACCAAATGGTGGTGCTGATCGAATTCCCACTTTTCAACATGGTCTCTGCTCTGACTCTCCCCTGCAGACGTCACGATATATTTACATCCGCTGAATATTTTCTTCTTTATTTCTTAAGAAATCCCATCGTGTTAATCACTGCATGAACTACTCTCGGCATGTCGCCTGTACATATTTCTTGATAAGTGGCTGTTCCATCAACGTACTTGAACGTACTTGATATGCAACCCGAGGTTCTGCCTCTCTTTAATTTGCAGACAATAACACGCACACAAGAAATGAATGATAAAGATATTACTGTATAAGAAGTCCTATATCTCTCTCCAGTACGCTAAAGAATGGTACATTATATCATAGTCCCTCCGCTTTAGGTGTATGATTATAACACAAGGAAGTTAGGGATGTGAGGTTGCATGGAGGGTAAACATGTGACATGTACAGGGGAGAGTCAGAGCGGAGGCTATATTGAAAAGTGGGAATTCAGCGACACCAGCTGGTGTCGCAACTCTGCCTACATTTTACAACTTTATTTTGCGGATCTAACTTCCAAGACATAAGAAATTAGCTAGTCCTTGCATTGATCTAGCTTAGCTAATAGAGGTTATTGAAAAAACCAGAGCTTTATTCCTGAAATGTCCTAAAAGTCTTAATTGTGTATGTATTTTAACATTATAAAAGCATTGTGATGTCATGTATATTGCAATGTTTACGCTATAGTGTCTTAGTTTCTACAGAAGATATGTGCCTGAATTGGACTGAAAATAGCTCATTTTGAAGGTCAGATATAAAAAAAAAAAGGTTGAAGAATAAACAAAATACATGGTTACTGCATTGAAATTTATAACTAATATTTGGGCTCAGGTTGAAAACGTGATGGGGGTTTGGCAAGCCTCGCCCTCTATCACGTTTTCTTACCCTCACCAAAATATAGCTTTTTTTTCAAGACAGTAACCATGTATTTTATATATATTACTCAATAAATAGATTTTTAAAATGCAAACAAATTATGTTTTCTTTGAAAATAGAAGTCAATATTGATAAAAGTTATGTAAAATCTCTGGAAAACCACAGGAGAAGTTTATCAATAAAGTTAATTGAAATCACTCACTAATGCATATAGCTCATGGTTTGGTCAATCAAGTGATTTCTTTGAATTGATTTTATACATAAAATAGCGAACTCCTGTGGTAACATTAAAAATGAACAATATAGCATAGCACTGTTTGATGAATAGGTCAAATTTTTAAGAAGTGTACTAGCTCTTCTGGGAAGTTACCCTTAGCCACGGAGAGTGATATGTCATGGTCATCATGGTAATTTGTTAAAGCTGATGTAGCTTATTCAATGATAAAATTTATGTCCAACTCAAGAAAAAAAAATGCAAAACATTTATAATTTTAAATGTTTTTTTTTTCTGAGCCAAAGTAATGGTGATATTATGCTCATAATTGCAAAGAATATGAAACCTCAGATCTGTATTTTAATCAAATTGTGCATACTTGCTACATGTGATGTATTTAACTATTGTAGATTGGTTGGTACAATGAGCATGTAAAGGATGTGTTCAGGCTTCCCTACCCTCCAGATACACTGGGACTATTGGTCATCAGTATACCAGAAATGTTTGAGAAGGCCTTTATACCATTCGTCAGACAGCAGGGGGAGTGTGGTGGAATCCGAGATCCTATAGATCAGTGTGTAATGCATTACTTCAACAAGGTCAAACAGGTAGGAAAATTTCTTTTCTCAGATTTAAGATTCAGTTTTTGATCTTTCTTTACTCTGACTTGAATTGCTTAGATGTTGCATGATCATGAAAAAGACATTGTAATTAATTTTCTGCAAGTTGTAGTATGTATCCCCTATTAACTTACTATTACATGTACTTGAAATGGATTTTTGAATTTTAGGCTTTTCCTGATTATGACATTGAGTCACTCTACGACTTTGAGATGCACCACAACAGAAGACCAAAAATTTTAGTGCAGACAGTAGGTTATGTCTCAGGAGCAGCTTATTACTATCAGAAGTCAGACGTCACAAACCCGCCCTGGCCACCAGAGAAGGTGAGAGCAGCTTATTAACTTTTCATGCATGAATGAAAATTGTCTCCCTTGACATATTGTCCCCAGTCCTACAGGTTTTCAATTCTCTAACAAAGGGCTGAGAGCTCCTAATGATCAAATTTTTATCCATTGCCTTTCCATTAACTATTGTCATTTAAGTTTTTACTCTTTTTTTTTTAACTTTTCAACAATTGCTAGTGCCTTTCTGGGAGGGAAATTTAAGATGCAAGTCCTTAAAAGGGAGATAATAAAGAAAAACAGAAAATATGTAAACATAATTTAGCTTGAAAGTGCATTGGCAAGAAAATTTTTTTCCAGAAAATATGTGGAGTGTGCTATCATCCAACCTATGGAGGATGGTTTGGCCTACGAGGGGTACTCATTTTCAAAGACATTCAGTGTCCCAGTCTGGAACAGATCATGCCCAAAGATGTTGTCCCAAGTCAAGAGATGCGAGTGCATCTCCTGAACAAATTTAACTTTCTCTGGCAGGACTGGACATTTCGGGACCTCATTCCTGTCAAACAGAGGTACTCACAGGAACAGATTCTTTATTTCTCCACTAAACCAAAGGATCGGACAAAACTGATTGAGAAAATCAAGGCATTCGAGACATTGATACCGGATAATCCAAGGGATATGCAATATCAGGATAAGGGACATTCAGAAGAAACTGTAGAAACTGATGACACAAATCTAATAAATGGTAGTTAACAAATGAATGATTGATATAAAAAGAGGTGCTTCATGTAGGAATATTTGGTTTTATATTTCTTGTAATTTAATTTTTAACATGTAATATGGGTCTTTTGATTGCATGGCAGTGCTAAGCAATAGTTGACAATAACCTTTAGTTATGCTTATTTTTAAATGAGAAATTTTAAATACTGGAGTACATTATCGTCTCAAGCCACGGTCCGGAGTCCGCGTATAGCTCTCTCCTACATGGGAGAGGATCGTACATTTTGGCCATGGTTTGCGACGATGGGAGTACAACTCAGTACATGTATCAAGTACCTATTAAATCTGAAAATGCCACTGTTTTCATGTGTATTACATTTAAATTATGACAAAAACAGTCATATGATGTACATATATATTTATTCTTCAACAAATAGACATTTAATGAACAAAAAATCCCAACAAATTAGAACAACAAAGTGCTTAATAAGCTTTCTAAACATTCTAAACATTCTACTTTACTGGTAGATAGAGGTATGAGTTTCAATAGCAGAAAAACCTTATTCCCCCCTATGTAATGTATAATAAATAATACTCTGAATATATGGAAGCTTTGCAGTGCATAAAAGTTAGTTTTTTAAGCATTGAAAAAGTTTTTATTACAGTTTGATGGACCTAAATTGTTAAAGGCCCAATGTTGAAAGTCTATTAAATTCTTATCGCTTCTCAAAATAAACATCACGCATTTCCCTATCTCGCTGGGATGAAAGAGTAGTAAAGTGACGTATAAGTGGAGGTCGCCTTGCGGCATGGTCCAGCTGAGGCAAGTTGATGTCATCAGTGTGACGTGTGGAGAGGATCATGCTGAATAATTAATAATAAGTCAATATTACAATCTGATCAAATTCATAAACAATATGTCATTACATGTATTACAATTTGTTCAAATGACGATACAAATCTGTACAGTAATTAATTTTATTCTGGTTGTATCATGCCCTGTGATTGGCAAACTCGATAAGAAAAATTAGTTTATATATTATAAACTTTGTTGCACAATTTATTTGATGTATGATGTCATGATACAGCCATTTGCAAAAGTGTAACAGTATGTTACATTTAGTAACAGTGCAATACAAAGTGTAACACTTTTGAAAGTGACAACACACATATCGCATTGTATGTGATCAACGCAATGACACTTTGTCACTTCAAGCTGGTTCGATGTCACTTCGCACCAGGGTATTGTTAATTCTGCATTGTTACTTTTTAACAAATGGACCTATCAGGACATCATTCTGATGTCAAAAATGCATCAATCCACCTGAGATTGGTCTTGAATTTTGCACAATTTTTAATTAAGGCATTTTTGAAGGGAAACCCAGGTTTTAGAGTGTAATTAGGTCTACTACGAGGAAAGTCTTTAAAAATTGGATGCATATGCTATCATATATACATTTAGTTCCTTGGTAAAGTGGATTTGAAAACATTTTTAAATATTAACAGTGTGTCCTGGTAACCATTTTGATAAAGGGTTATCACTGAATGTCAAAGGGTTACATATGTCACTTTATGTCTTGCATATTGATTTTGGCAAAACGAAACATACTTCATATAGCATTTCAAAGACTAGAGTCAAGTGCAGTTGTAATAGTCAATGGATATACCCGGAAGTTGTGCACTTTCAACATAGCACTTTATTCCATAAAAAGAATTCCGATACTGTTTGAAAATAGAAGTATTGGGTGAAACTTATTGAAAGCTTAAAATGATGAAGATGTTGAAGAATGACTGGGAAAATTTTTAATGAATATTTATTTTTAATAAATATATATTTTTTTAATTTAACTGGATGGTCATCATAATGACAAATTTAAAGTTGCATATACTGTGATGTATATTTTTTCTTTTTAGCCCATGAATCAATTTGAGTTTTATTTCATACTGTTTGCATTACAATGAAATCTGTGAATTCATTAAATCATTGAAATAAGTTGAAATACCAGGTAATTTGAACTTAATTTATTTCATTTTTGGTATGCACGGGTACATTTGTATAAATATTGTGAATTGTGAATATCCAATGAATACACATCCCCCCCCCCCCCCCCCCCCACAATCCTTGTTATGATCACTCTGACAGTTATTCTCAGTAAAAAAAAATGTGTGTTCATTTGTTTGAGTCAGAAAGGATAGAGAGAGGAGGACAAGAAAGGAGTGCATGTAGACAGAGTGCTTAAAGAATACATACCTCCAAACCGTGTCAAACACATAGCACAGAGAGCACGCAGTGCCACAGCACAGAGCACAAAGTGCCACAGCACATAACCCACACTGTCAAACAACAAGCCACACATGACAGAACAGCCACTCCAAGTGCATTAAATGGAACTTTTGCCAAATACCATCTTATTTAGTGTGGTGATGATTCAATCTTCACATTTCAAATTTCATTTTTAAATGTTTCATGTATGGGTGTACATTTTTTTTCTAAACATGCCCATTTGAACAGTTAACTACATGCAGAAAGGGAATATAATAACTAGCGGGTAAATTACTGGAGGTATTAATGAAGATGGATGTAATTTAAAAGCATGCAATTAAAATAAGGATATATGTATCACTTTTACCAAGGTTTAGCAGTGATATAGACATTATTGCTTTACACTACATCTATGTAATGTTATACATGTATATATAGACTCAAACTAAGTTCTAGAGAAATAGACTAAATTTGATTCTAAATAGATTTTAAAATGAAATTAATTCAGGTTTTTACAAAAAATACCGGTATATGGAATTTGCAAGCACTATATTCGGAAGAAGAGTATTGTACTTGGTTCTACTGATTTTGATATTTATACATTAAGGGAATATATCACCAGAAAACAGTTCTAGTCTCAATAATATATTGAAAGACATGCAGTCAAATTATCAAACAGTCATGCAAAACATGCAGAATTGTAAGAAAAAGTGAACACATTAACTTCAATTAAAGAACATGTATGTGTATACATATACTCTAGAATTTTGTCAATGTTATGATTTTTTCTTCATACAAAAAAGGATTTTTCAATAATAGTTAGTTGGTTTTCAGATGATTCTTGAGGTGATGTCATTGATATAGAAATTAAAGTGTAGCAAAAAAAGTAATTACCAGTATGAAAATAAATATTGTTAAACTATTTGCATTAATTGTTGTTGAGCTTAATCCTCTCCTAGTTATATTTATAAATTAGAAGCAGTGCATGTTCATTCAAGTCTATTCAAATATATATTCCACACAGTAGCATAAAGAAGGATTTTTACTTCAGCAAGTTTAATCAGAGTGTGTTTATTATTTTAAAATTGTATAAAACAGGTACATTAGCATGTGTAATTATACATTTTGCATGTACATGTACACTAAAGCATGCATCTGTGATTAAAATTGCTGAGGTAGACAGATATTTTTATAAAGGAAGTGACACTTTAAAGCAATGAAACAAAATGAATATTAATATGAAGTTTAGTTAGTAGGTCACTGTTAGTTTGGAGTGTACACCCATACTTACAATGGCACATTGCGCTTAATTTGATCCTCAGCTTTTGTTGGGATCATGAAATAATTGACTTTCTTTAATGTTCCAGATTTATCAACGTAAAACTCTCTATGCTGCTGGGCATTCTGAAAAATTGTTACAACACTGGTAGTATTTATAATTTAATATGGAACCAAAACACAGTTATGTTAGTGTCATGACATGTATAAATTTTAAATCTGTAGAACTTTGATAAATGCTAGCGCTAGCTGTTCAGCATTTGTCAAAGATTGAATTGGTAACTCCCCTTTTTCATATATTAAATTTTGTTATCAACACTCATTTTTATGCACAACATGTAAGCATATTAATAGTACAGAAGTTACAATTAATATTAGATTTAGTATACAAAATCTTAATGAAAAACATTGAGAATATACCTGGAAACCAAATTAAATTATGAAATGTAGTGTGCACACTGTACATGATATAAACTTTTGTGTTCAAAAGAAGTTGAATAATGAAGATATTTATTTGGATAAAAATATAAATGTGTACATTTCTCCAAACCTTATCAAAAGACTTGAGTTCTTCTTTCCTATCAAAGTCTATATTTGTAAGAGAATACTTTGGTGTATGCAGCCATCTGTCTCTTGTCCTTGTTCTGTTGCTGATCACAGTCTCTGGTTTGTGGGTATAATAGGTGGGGAAATCCCCTCCCTTACAGTATGGATCAGCAGAGGATGAAAGGACGTGTGAACGGTAGTCCTGGAAATACTTTGCAGTGGCATTGCCATATGTCTCTCCATAATCATATTTTGTTGTTGGACAATGTCCTCTATATCTAAAAAAAGTAATGTCTCAGGTAAGTTTATATATTTTATTTTAAAGCTGCAATAACATTTTTGTAAGAAAGAGGGAGGTTTAAAAAAAAACTAATTTCAGGTGTGTGCACACAATAATTTTGCAAGTATACATGGGAAATATTACATGCAATACTAACAATAATATACAGTTGTGCCCCTCAAAAATGATGACACTTGAGATTTATTTTCTTTTGATTTTCCAGAGCTTCTGATAAAATACCCTTCCCCCCCCCCCTTTCCGCGAAGCTGCTTCATGCATGGGCAGTGGGACTTCAACTAAATGTCATTGTATCAAATCACAGAAAAAGACAAAATACAAAATTATAATGCTCTTTAGTATTAAGTTTTACAGTATTGTCCTTGCATTAAAAACGTCAACACAGTTTACAATGAAATAGCAAAAGGAGAATAGTGAATGAATCAGCTGTTTGCAAATGAATGAACAGAGACCTCTTTTAATTTTCGGCATACATACCCTGGCATAAACCTGGGAGGAATAAAGGTGGCATTGTTTGTTGTAATTAGGGTACCAGACGCCCGAGACATGATGGATATTTAATACACGTCACAGTGCACAATGTGATGTTGTTTACATGCCTTAGAACACACTGTGCAATCGATTGCGCACTTAATATAGTTCTACAAAATAATAAAAAATGAAAATAAAACATAATTTTTTCAATCTTTCAATTGCTAAGTTTCATATTTCTTTGATGTATAAAAAGTAAATACCCAAGTAAAGTACATTTTTATGATTTTAATTTAGTGTAAAAATCCAGCGCACGAATATAAACGTTACTAAGTAACTTTGCGATAGTGGAACTCTTTTGTACTTCCTTTCTGTAGAGCGCGGGTTTTTTCGAATACTTTTAAAATTGAAAAAATAAATACATTACATACGCCTTATAGAAAAAAACTGCTTATTTCTGTCTGTCATTCAGAAAAAATGAGAGGGTTTCATAATAGCAACTAATGTGGTCTCACCCTATATTCCTGGTGGTCATGATTTAAACAAACTTGAATCTATACCTTGGGATGCATCGATCCACGATTTAAAGGTTAATGGTACTTTGCGGAACGAAACGGAACGGAACGGAACCAGTTGTGGGGGCACCCTAAGGGGGCGGGGGAATAAAAATGAATATATTATATATAATAAAAATGAATATAATACGTTACTTTATTACAAATTATACTGCCATTCTATATCTTAAGAAACCAACCCAAAAATGTGTCAAGTGTCTGAAGTAGAGGACCATAAAATAAGATGTCTATAATTAAGTCATGAATTATTCTGTCGTTGAGTTTTTGATCTGCTGTGTCATCTGTAGTGACTATGTGGATTGTATTGAATGACGTACACCCATCAATGAAGTAAAAAATTATTAATGTTTTTCTTTCAAAGTTTATTGTCAATAGATTAAAAAGGATATTGTTCATCTGCAGTCTAAAGGTAAAGAGAGTTTTCGCGCTTTGCCAATATGGTCATTCTCTGGTTCCGTTTCGTTCCGGTAAATACCAATATCTGTGTGGGTATTAGTATTTAGCGAAACGGAACGAAACAGTTCGGAAACACGTCAGTTAACTTGGAATAAGATGATACACATACAAGCATTTTGTTGTTATTCATTTCATCTCAACTTTTTAATTATTAAAAATTAATTCAGGGGAAAAATAAAATATAAGAGACAAGGATGTTTGAGGAGGAAAGTTATTCATCCATCATATATCCAGAACAATAAAGCATACTTTTTTACCTTTCAAACTTCTTCAAAAGTCTTGTCCTTATATCAGTTATACATGTATTATAAATAGAGAATATTACATACTAAAATCCATATCATATGTCATATCAGCCCGAGTGGCCCCATATCAGCCCGAGGGCCGAAGGCCCGAGGGCTGATATGGGGCCCGAGGGCTGATGTGACATATGATATGGATTTTAGTATGTAGTATTCTATTTATCATATATTTAAAATACTTAATATGCGAGTTCACATATGGTCGTTGAAGAATGTTTGTGCTTGTTAGTGACATTTTTCTTTAAAATTTAATAGGGCCAATTTTAGGTAACTGGAAAAAAATTAAGACCACAAATGTCATTAAAGAATTATTTTATATGAAAATTTAAATAAAACCAAGTAAATTAACTTTTAAACTTAATACAAACGTTACTTCCGGTTTGATATGGATTTTCGGCCCGCCGGTCCGATACGTGATATGGCTTTTCGGACCGGTCCGTGATATGGGGTATTGTGACGTCACCCGTAT
>PRKT01000057.1:1652067-1666465 GCA_003671525.1 Saccostrea glomerata | reverse complement strand
GCTTAAATTGTTGAAATTTTGTCCATTTTGTCCTCTTTCTGAAAAAGGATGTAAAATCGGACTAGTTTGTGACGTCATAAAAACAGAAATTGTGAATACACTGCTCTGGAACTATAATATTTTCTGTTAACTTATATTTCTCGTACAATTTATTGAATTCAGCACATTTCAGGAAGTTTTCAAAATTTGACTTTTGTGGGGGCAAACATATGCAATATACCGCATATAGTTCTTTATTAATGCTTTTATTTCAGTTTATTATCAAAAGATAAAAAGAATATCGTTCATGTGCTGAGTCTATTTAGGTAAAGAGAGTTGTCGCGCTTTGCCAGTATACTTATTTTGTGGTTCCGTTTCGTTCCGCTAAACACCAATACCCGTGTGGATATTGGTATTTAGCGGAACGGAACGGAACAAGGTACTGTGTGTGCATATAGGCAACACCCATCAGCCACGCAATTCTAAATTTATAGGACCGACACAGTGCTGTGATTTTTCTTATTTCTCTTTGATTTTGACATCATTTTGAATAAGTTGTTAAATATTGACATAATTGTTTTTACAGCAGTGTGTTTCGGCGGTCTTGTATCGTATTGGTGTATTAAAAATCTAAATCACGGCCCCGCATTTCATCAGGGATCCCGCCGTAATTTCTATTATGGCAAAATAGTAATTGTACAGAATTTTACAGAAATAAGTATTCAGCGGAACTAAACGAATCGCATCAAAATTGAAACACATTGAAATAAATATATGAAGAATTAAGTTGTTATATGAATGTCATATTTTTCTTTAATAAAAATGACTTGTTCTTTCAGGTAAACTAAAGAATGGGTGGACTTAACTCGCCAGAAAAAATGCCGTAAATTTAAGTTTCATAAAATGTTTATTTTTTTCCATCATATAAACCTTCGATATCTTAACCGTGTATTCATGGAACGTATGTGAATTTAAAACGCTCTTTTCGATGTAACTTAATAAATATCGAAGGCATGGTGCCTGAAGATTTCTTGAATATCAATAGATAATCAGGGTCACGCGTTTTTCATTGTCTGAATACATAGTCAGCACATGTTTGTCGGCTGTTCTTAAGAAAACTGTAGTTGTATATTGAACAAAATATTGTTATATTAAAAGGAGAAGAGCCGACAAACGTGTGCTCACACATAATTTATCAAAAAAACATGTTCAAAACAAACTTTTTGCTTCCATTGTTATGTCTTCGTTTGACCTGTTAGATATTACAATTTATCACGTGATGTCCACCTGCGAAAGTACTCGTGAAAACAGTTACATTGTATTCTTCAACCTGACCTCGATCTAAATCATGTCTTTGAGTGTGTTTTGTTGCCGTTTTCAGAATTTTGCAAATTAAATATTGTTTTAATTTTACGTGTAATCACATTAAAAAAAAATTCATATTGACAATCACTGTTATATGCTAAACACGTATTCGAATTTTTGGAGAGAGAGAGGGATAGAGAGAGATGTCAACAATGACGTCGATCGATAGCCCCGCCTCCTATTTATATTGATTGTGTGACATAAAAACCACTCCAGTTACATGTCGAATTCCGGAAGACGAAACTCATGTATCGTTGCTTCAACTTTGATACATGACAACAGGGCATTGTTTTTGCACAAATATTACACCTAATATAACCAAGTATATGTAGCTCTTTCCATTGCTCGTAATATATTTTGGATTCACTTCATTTACAGCTTGGTAGAGGAGTCGCAAAAAGATCCAAAATAGGGCGTTAAGTCCACCCATTCTTTGGAATATTCAGAAATCAATTTACCCACGGCAGGATTTATGAAAGCTTTAAAATTGCCTGATGAAAACTCCGGCAGATTTAGGTTGTTTCTTGTTTTCTCTCTTCAAATGAAAAGATGTGGTTCCGTTTCGTTCCACAATGTACCGATACCCGTGTGGATATTGGTAATTTGCGGAACGGAACGGAACAAGATTTGATCATTTTGAAATAATGTTTCTTTCTTCTTCTTTTCAAATACGAGTATAAATGGTGTTTAATTTACTCACAGAAACTGAAAACTTAACAAAACTTTTTGTTTGATTGTATGTAAAGAAAACAAGAATTATTCGGACTGTCGTCAAATTAATTTTTCTTGCTGAGCATGAAAAATTAAAATCCTTAGAGGACACAAAACTTATCTCACGTCGTTTATTAACAAGTTTTTAAAACCCTTGATATTATATAGTTCCGTTCTGTTTCGCAAAGTACTAATATTGTAGTGGATATTGGTATTTTGCGAAACGGAACGGAACCCGTTGTGTGTTGTTTCCTTTCTTATTAGCGCAGAACTGAATGTTTTAAGTACAGCTATTTGTAAGAACCAGGAAGGGGGTGATTCATAACCAGTTCAGATCTTTACAAAATTTTAATTTGTTGCTTCATGGACCAAGGGGACATCATTGGACAGCATAATTCTTTTTGACCAACCTTTATTGCCATATGGAACAATGCACCATGTAAACGTACATGGCAACCAAGCAACAAATTGAAAATGTTGTGAAGTTAGCTTTTATTGAACACAGGAACAGAGCTTTTTTTTATGAAAATACCATAAATGATTTTTTTTCCTGAAAATAACATACAAAATGATTAATGATTACCATAAAAAAAAAAATTATACAGGATTTATCAAAGGTACTGAATTTTAATTTTTCATAAGGCTTCACGTCGTTTATTAACAAGTTTTTAAAACCCTTGATATTATATAGTTCCGTTCTGTTTCGCAAAGTACTAATATTGTAGTGGATATTGGTATTTTGCGAAACGGAACGGAACCCGTTGTGTGTTGTTTCCTTTCTTATTAGCGCAGAACTGAATGTTTTAAGTACAGCTATTTGTAAGAACCAGGAAGGGGGTGATTCATAACCAGTTCAGATCTTTACAAAATTTTAATTTGTTGCTTCATGGACCAAGGGGACATCATTGGACAGCATAATTCTTTTTGACCAACCTTTATTGCCATATGGAACAATGCACCATGTAAACGTACATGGCAACCAAGCAACAAATTGAAAATGTTGTGAAGTAAGCTTTTATTGAACACAGGAACAGAGCTTTTTTTTATGAAAATACCATAAATGATTTTTTTCCTGAAAATAACATACAAAATGATTAATGATTACCATAAAGAAAAAAATTATACAGGATTTATCAAAGGTACTGAATTTTAATTTTTCATAAGGCATTTCATAAAATTCACTTTTTACAGTATTTCTTAAAAATCTAACATATTTCAGAAGCATATTCAAAAAAGGGTCCTCATGTTGAAGATATCTGAAAACATATCGGGTCCTATAAATTTAGAATTGCGTGGCTGATGGGTGTTGCCTATATGCACACACAGTACCTTGTTCCGTTCCGTTCCGCTAAATACCAATATCCACACGGGTATTGGTATTTAGCGGAACGAAACGGAACCAGGGAATAAGTATTCTGGCAAAGCGCGACAACTCTCTTTACCTTTAGACTCAGCACATGAACGATATTCTTTTTATTATAATCTTTTGATAATGAACCGAAATAAAATCATTAATAATTTTTTACATCAATGATACGTGTACAATGTACGTCTCTTATTCAATACAATTCACATAGTCAGTCACTACAGAAATTAGTATTCAGCGAAACTAAACGAATCTCATCAAAATTGAAACACAATCATTTCATGAATGAAATAAATATAATTATAAAAAATTAAGTTGTTACATGAATGTCATATTTTCTTTAATTAAAAATGACTTGTTCTATCAGGTAAACTAATTGTGGAATATTCAGGTAAACCAAGGATTTATGAAAGCTTTAAATTGGCTGTTGAATACTCCGGCAGATTTAGGTTGTTTCATATTTTTCTCTTCAAATGAAAAGATGTGGTTCCATTTCGTTCCACAAAGTACCGATACCCGTGTGGATATTGGTAATTTGCTGAACGAAAGGGAACAAGATTTGATTATTTTGAAATAATGTTTTTTCCTCTTGTTTTCAAATATAAATGGTGTTTAATTTACTTACAGAAAATGAAAACTTATCAAAACTGTTTGTTTGATTGTATGTTAAAAAAAAAACAACAATTTTTAGGACTGCCGTTAAATAGACTTTCTTGCTGAGCATGATATTTAAATTTCAAATCCTTACACAGCACAAAACTTATCTTACGTCGTTCATTAACAGGGTTTTAAAACCTTTGATATTATATAGTTCCGTTCCGTTTCGCAAAGTATTAATATTGTAGTGGATATTGGTATTTTGCGAAACGGAACGGAACCCGTTGTGTGTGTTTCCATTTTTATTAGCACTGAACTGAATGTTTTAAGATATCATTCAAGGTTCAAGTAGTAAGCATATTTGTTAGCATACAGCAAATTGCAAATTACGCGTTTTAAAATATAACTTTACATAATAATGTTACAGTTATTTTGCATATCGATTTAGTTGATGATAGAGAGATTATATTTACCTTTTCATATCTGCATCAAGGCCTGCGATTGTATTTTCATATCGATTTAGTTGATGATAGAGAGATTATATCTACCTTTTCATATCTACATCAAGGCCTGCGATTGTATTTGTATATATAATACATGTATAACTGATATAAGGACAAGACTTTTGAAGAAGTTTGAAAGGTAAAAAAAAGTATGCTTTATTGTGCTGGATATATGATGGACGAATAACTTTCCTCCTCAAACATCCTTGTCTCTTATATTTTATTTTTCCCCCTGAATTTAATTTTTAATAATTAAAAAGATGAGATAAAATGAATAACAACAAAATGCTTGTATGTGTATCATCTTATTCCAACTTAACTGACGTGTTTCGTTCCGTTTCGCTAAATACTAATACCCACACAGATATTGGTATTTAGCGGAACGAAACGGAACCAGAGAATGACCATACTGGCAAAGCGCGAAAACTCTCTTTACCTTTAGACTGCAGATGAACGATATCCTTTTTAATCTATTGACAATAAACTTTGAAAGAAAAACATTAATAATTTTTTATTTCATTGATGGGTGTACGTCTCTCATTCAATACAATCCACATAGTCACTACAGATGACACAGTAGATAAAAAACTCAACGACAGAATAATTCATGACTTAATTATAGACATCTTATTTTATGGTCCTCTACTTCAGACACTTGACACTTTTTTGGGTTGGTTTCTTAAAATATAGAATGGCAGTATAATTTGTAATAAAGTAACGTATTATATTCATTTTTTTTTATATATGATACATTCATTTTTATTCCCCCGCCCCCTTAGGGTGCCCCACAACTGGTTCCGTTCCGTTCCGTTTCGTTCCGCAAAGTACCATTAGCCGATTTAAAACATTCTAGCTTTTTACTCAGTTTAAACTTTTATTTGATTCCATTTCTTATTTCATATTGCAAAATATTTTTATGTTACTTACAATTATACTGAAATTGTTTCTTTTATTTTTATAATGGCCGGGACATATATATAATATCTTACATTCTGATAAAAGGAAACAAAATTTATAAATTTACATCTGATCCATCTTTTAAAATGCCTATATTGCTAAATTACTTTGCTGGACCTTGAATTTATTGGCCTATAAGTAGCCTAGAGATTAACTGACCTGAAAAGGAATATAGGGACAGCTGTTTTATCCTAGCTATTTAATACTTTTCTCCTTTCCCATATTTAATTCTTTTAGTATTGTTGCATGCATGACCACTCTTGATTTAATTGCTCAAGTTGCTTTGAACTCCTGCCAGGGGCTACAGAATCAGAGTTTTTCAAGGGCTAAAGCAACTAAAGGAGGGAGGAATGTAGTATAATTTGGCCACATGAACTGTGAAGGCTATATCAATCTTTTAAATTGTTTAAACATGCCTCACAATCATTGAATCTATGGTCAACAATAAAAAAATGATTTGTTTGATGTGCTCGGACCCACCCATCAAAATTGCCCCTACCAAATCATTTTTTTTCAGCACTTTTCCTTTTTATATATATATTTTTTTATGAATTTCCACAGAAAAAGAAATTTTCATTTTAAAGCTAAGGTATATAATTTATCTCTAATTAGTTATAAGGATATGCTTCCAATAGAAAATTTTAATAGCAATAAAAATAAAGTTTGTAAAGCTATCCAATGTGTAATGAAAATATGAATAAATTTCTTAATCTTCAATTTCTATGACAGTTTTCAATTTGATCAATAGTACTGCTATGCAAAAAAATAAAAATTACCTACCTACCTACCAACCTTGAAAAATGTAGATCGGAGTACATCAAACACAAATATATTTAATGATGGCCTTATGAAAATTAAATACCATCCTTAAAGAAAGCTATGAATTGTTCAATGATATTACCACAATCAAATTACTCTCTGGAGGTGTGTGTGGAGAGGGATATGGGATAAAATTATATTATATAAATATAGCTCTTTGATGAGGTCGATCCATAGATATATCGACTTCACAGAAAATCATATCGACCGAGCACGAAGTGCGAGGTTGATATGCTTTTCTGTGAAGTTGATATATCTACGGATTGACCTCATCAAAGAGCTACATTTGTTATATTATCTTTTTTTACAGAGATTGACAAAATCACCACTCGCTTGTCTTATTTTAACACTCAGAGACTAGAGGTTAAAAAAAAATCAGTTTAATAATGTAATGTGTGTTATTCTTTTTACCGATAGAATAATTTAAAGGATTTCCTTTTTTAAAAGGCTAATTTGTCTAATTAAGTTTTGTATTGATTTTTGAAAAAAACATATCTGTTATATGCTTTAACATAAAGTAGATTCTTTTTCAAGGCATCCTATGTCTTACTTATTATTACAGAACATCACAATGATAAATAAAGACTTGAAGTACAATTTTTTTTTTTAGAAAAATCAAGTTCATACTCTGTCTTAGCTGTTAAGAATTCAGCACAAATGTTGTTTTACAGAAAATTGTTTCCATTTTTAAAAGCGATATGCATTTAAGAATCTATAAATAGTAACTCAAGTCTTTATGCTGTTATATAATTGATAATGTGATCAAGTTTGAGCCAATCTCAGAGCTTGGAATACTAGTATATAAGAAAAATTATATAAACATGTATTTACTTTCATATTTATTGTGGCACTGAATCAATCTGCTTTTTGAAATTGCGTGAAGTAAAATTCATTCTAAATGTCTGTAAAGGTTAGCTAGCATACACTTAAGTAACAGAACCATATTACAAAGAACTATCTTGCTCTATTCTGCTTGTGTAGAAATAAAAACAATATTTTATGAGGCAATCAGTTTATTTTTCTGAACAATAACATTCAAAGGAAAGAATGTGCAATCAAGAAAGTCATATTTCATCATTTATCTGAGTAACTTGAGAAACCCAGCACCACTAAAGGTAAAGAGAAAATGATAAACAAAAAGAGAAATGTATAAAAATAAAATATGAACACAGCTATAATGGAATTTCAAAATCGAAAAAAATGTCTTTTACCCTATCTTTAAAAGTCACCAAATATGTTCTGTAGTTTTGAAGTTGCATTTTTAACAAAATAATTCACACAAATATATGGCAGTATTCTACAAAAAGGTGTTATCTTTTTTTATCTTTAAGACCTATAATTAAAGTTTTAAGTACATGTATTAGCAATAAAACTGAAGAAAACATTTTACTTGTACAGATTGACAGAGCTGATAATTAGAAAGAATAAACATGTTCATACAGTAGGTTAAAAAATAATCAACAGAAAACAATTATTCTTTGAACATATAAAGTATAATGCTGTTTAATGCATTGTGCCCTTCGTATTGGTCATTTTAAAAATATGAAATAATGAAACAAGTACATGTAATATGCATTGCACTGAGATAAGAAAGATTTTATCTTAGGCCATGCAAAGTTAATTCCTTGGTTCTCAGGCCTTTTTTTCAAGAAATATGATGAGGGAGGGAGGCTTTTTTTTTTTTTTATACTTTTTATTGTCCCCAAAACATGATAAGGCAGCTTTTTACATTGTACAAAACCTCAAAAAATGATGAGGGAGGTGATTTGTTGTTTTTATTTTATTGATTTAGCAATAAAAAGGGTCAATGAGGCACCCTTGGAAGAGATGAGGGAGGGCCTAAGAACCAAGAAATTAAATTTCTTTTGCCTTAGGATACGGACAAACATGACATAAAAATATTAGGAGTAGATAGTAAATCTACAATAAAAATGAATTGCTATATAAGATTTGACATGATGAAAAATAATAATAAAAATAATAACAATTTTAAGGGATTTAAATTTCAACAATGTTCACAACCATGTATGGACTTAAAGTCTTTCAGACAGTTGGTGTTTTTGGTGTATCACAGTCAGCAGCTGGATTGTTTGTTTGTTTGTTATTTTTTCACAGCCTGATTCTAAATGAACTGTAAAACAGAATATTGAGATACAACAAATTATTATCCAAGTTGCCATTTTTCAAACCTCTTATTTACATGCATTTAAATTTATTTATGTCAAATGAACATTTGACATGAATGTTCAAATTTAATTAACTCATATGGAAATTTAAGAGACTTCTCATAATCATAGAAACAAATAAATCTTACTTAATGAAATCAGGAGCCTTTGAGATGACATGTTCAAATTCAGCAAACGAGAGGGAATCGTCATCATCCAAGTCAGCCTCCTCCAAAATCTAAAAAAAGAATGCAAATTTCATCTCAAACTGTAATTCAAATAATATTCAGCAGGTGTTTAGTCAAAAGCAAAAAAAGAAAGGGGGACTTACATTTTGGATAAGTTGTTCCATTTCCTCGTCAGTCAATTTCTGCTCTCCTGTTAGTCTGTTAATTACTTCCCTTAGATCTTTACCACTGATGACCTCATCTTCGTCAAAGTCTTAAAAAAATAAAGAGTTATTAGAAAAGAAAAATGTTGAAAATGGATTAATGAAGAGACAGCACTGTGTCTTAATGTTTATGTGATTCTGAGATAATTTCTAACAGTGCAGATGCAGAAAATTTTATTTTATAAGAAAATGATGTACCGGGTATTTTTTTCATAAAATTTAAATTAATGCAATACATACATGTATCAATGAAGGTATGAACATTTTGTAATGATTAAAGCTTTCATAATATAATTTTTAGCAATTTTTGTTTCCTTTTCCTACTTTAAGAAGTGTGTAATTGCTTTTAATAGGAACAAAAGTGTTCAACTTACCATATATCCTGAAAGCATATTCCACTTTGACATTTTTGGGTGCATTATCACTGAACACTGACATCATATCAAGGAAATCCTCAAAAGTCATACTTCCATCCCCTGATGATGAGAAGACTGTGGTAATTCTGTCATTAAATGGGTTCACCTACAAAAAGAAAATGTATATTGACACTACCACCACTCACATGTACATCAATACATTTTTACTCAAGCCCTAGAGGGGCTTGAGTTATCTAAAACGATGCTAGGTCATCGAATTACTCAGTTTAAAATTACAAAAATATAATATTTTTGTAGATAAAAATATTTCTAGAAACAAAAATGAAGCTTATCTTGAAAACGTCTGTATATTCAAAGATATTAAGTGTAAAATAGCGGATTATTTTCTATGGCGAATGAACAATGAGTGAAGCGTCGCAGCCGCAACAGTTTCTATACAGAGATTTCACGCTTTCCTTTGCGTATGAATCTCAGGTAACTTTTTACAGTCGCCGACAAAGCATCCTTGGACGAGTCCACTGCAGACTCTGAAAGGTGACGCAGGTTACCCCATCGTTAACAAATTCTACAATGCATGGCCAGAAAATGTATGGCTGTACCCCCCAACTGAAATTGCTTTTCACGGGCCTGCAAATGATGTGTAATTTGAGAGACAGTAAAATAAAAGCACAAAATCAATGTTAAATTCTCGTAGTAAGCTTTGGTACCGGAAATTATATACTTCTTTTGGTTCGTACCGAATATGCATTGGACATGCCGCTCAGATAGATGAACCCCATCGTCTCAAGCCACGGTCCGAAGTAGGAGAGGATCTTACATTTTGTCCGTGGTTTGCAACGATGGATGAACCCGTAGTCACGTGGATTTTTTTAGAGCCTAAAGCCCCCCCCCCCTTTCACTTTGAAAAACTTTTCTACAGGCTTTCAGCAAGCTATCTTAATTGATGTATGTATTGAATGAGATGTACGTCATTAAGCAAAAAATACAAAAACGTATATAGTTTGAAGTACATGTATACTAAATGTCTACATAAAATATTTCATTAAGAAACGACAACGTTACTATGCTCTATAAAATATTCCTGAAAGTGTGTCACGTAAATTCATCTTAAAAAGTAATTAAGTACGATTAATAATGTTTTTTTTTTCTAATAAAATTCAATATATGAATGTTGTTTCATGTATACAGTCATGTAGTTTATTCAACAGAGGATTGAACTCAATACATAGCCCTCATCTTAAAACCATTTTAGGATATAATGATACTTCCTATTTGACTTTCTACAGCTTGAGTATTTCTGACGTTTTGTCAGTATATACTTGTATTTAATAATTATATTGTTATGATACTAAACATGAAAACTGACAAAACCTTTTCCTTTTAAGCAAATTTTATCCTTCAACAGTTCTAACTCCAGCTTCATGAAACAGATGCCTTTAAAATGATTCCTGAATTTGTTTCTGAATTTGAATACAACAATTTTGAAAAGCAATTTTGAAATATATTTCATGTTTTGTCTGCTTGACTTCTACAAAATTTTATTAACACACAAAGACTTTAACTTAATTTTAAGATGCTTCATGAACCCAAGGCCTGATATTGATACTATACTACAATAAAAAACCTTTTTGTTCTCATATATATGTGCCAATATAGATTTAATACCATTAATTCTGGAAGGTTAAGGATGGTTTCCCTGGAAAGCTTGGCGTTTTTATTACTGCTTACTCTGGTTTGATCAAGGTCCTGGAATCTTTTAAATACACTACAAGAAAATCACACTCATATAAATACCTTATTAATTTCATTTTTTTTTCATATCCTTATGTACATGTATATTCCTGGTATTTTAACAATTCTTATTCTCTGTATATGTCTTTCAATTTCATGAATATGAATAAACTTTAATCAGTTTACATACTGCAGTATTTCTTTCTTTGTAAAGTATGTCAGCTCCTGTAAATTGAATGATGATGAAAATATTTAATACATTGCATTTACATATAAGTTTTAACTGCTTTATTGTAAAGGAAAATACATTGCACATACATGTAAATTTAAATATATATGCTAAACAGGAATTTTGAAAATATATTAGAAATAATATAAAAAAAACACACCTTATCTTCATATCTTATGAATGAAAGTCACATATACATATATCTTTTCAAGTATTTCCCAACTTTTTAATATATTCGATCAATGCATACTATTTATGCAAGATATATTACTGTATTCAGCGGCAGCTCACACAAATTGGTCCGACCAAAATAGTTCCATCATGATAAGTAGATACAACATTATTGTTCATGATAAGAGTAAAGTTGTGTATGTCATACGTTAAAGAAATCAAAAATAACGTCAAAATATTATTAGAAAGTCACTTTCCCCCCGAAATGCAAATAAAAAATATCAATATTCCTACGCTCGCTCCCTCCTCAGCCTTTTTTTTTTTTTACATGTTTGATAATAGAGAATAATTAGGTCATTCTTCGATTCATATCTTTTCACCGATGAATTGATAATACTATATCAACAATTGTATTAAGTACATGTTTATAGTCCGTTAATTATCATACAATTTGTTCTTAAAGAAAAAATTAATCATTCTGTGTGTGTGTATTATTAAATGACGGAATTTTCAATCCCTGGCCTGCTCGTGTGTACACCTTGTAAACTGTAGGGTATGTGTGGCAAAACGAGAACTGGGTTGGAGATTCGGGTTCGTGTTGAAGTTCAGCATACCATTTTATATAGAACTTGAATAATGTAAGTAATTTCTGCGACAAATACACTAGTATATTTCAGTTATTTTCAAAACAAAAAAGGTTTTCCATGTTTTCAGTTTAGAATTTTCCGACCCGGTCCTGATTTTCCCAACCCGGCCATTTTAAACACAAGTTATTGCAGATGCAAATGTTAGAACAAACTATATATAGTTCAACAGGGATTGTATAATTTTTATTAATCAGAATTCGTATTTATATGATCTAATTAAGAAAAGAAAAGTTTTGTCTGCCATCGTAACTTCTCGGCAAAACAAAACGTGTTTCTCCGAGCTCGCTGGATGCGTTTGACAGCTCCATCGCACGTGTGTAGACCAAGGCTAATGTTGGTCTTGCGGACACAGGTACATGTAGGCCTATGTGTACTGTTTGTTACTGTTAGGAGACTGGGTGACCGTAATGCTATGGACTCACGAAATTTACAACAGTTCCATAATTAGACATTGCAGTTTTTTTTATTAACGTCATTATAAACACTGTTAAACATATTAAATCTAACAGTCGAATATCTTTGGATATGGGGTAACCCATATCTATTCTTGTTTAAAAATGCTTTTGAAAGACTTTAAAGAAGGAAGTGCTATCAATTATTTATTGCAAAATTTCCTTTTAACATGTTTAAAAACATAATCTCATATGTCAAATTCATTTTTTTCAAATTGGGTCCAAAAACTAAATAAGTATAATATCATAAATGGCATAAAGCTTAAAATGTTTTTCATGTCAATATTGTAAATATCTAAGGGGAAAGTTCTAAAAATAGAATCAGAAGGTCAAACACATCATGAATTTGATTAATTTTCATAAAAAATTACATTTTTCAATGTTTTAGGATCTTAAAGAAATTCCACATCAGTAAAATCAAAATACCTGATAGTCAGTTAGTTCCTGTTCAGTGAAGACACTCTGCGATCCTCCCATGTTCTATATCAAAACTTGATTCAAATTTTACACAAAACACTTCTGTCTTCTTCTGTTTTGCTTCCTGTTTCGATGGAATGTTAAATGTGTACCCGAGCCCGATGGAAAAACCTGAGGTGAACTTGATTACAAATATACGGATACCTGTAAACTTACATTTAAAAATAAATAGTTAAAAACTAAAAAATTGGGATTTGTTTGAAATTTGTCGTCCAAATCTGTATTTTTAACTAACAACTGCGCTCAAATTGATACCATTATGGGTCAAATTATATCACCAAAATTATACGAAACTAAAAGCGAGCTGAACTGAACGCAACATTTAATATTTACATGACGTTTAGTCAGAAAAGAGAGAAGAAAACACACAATGTTCGCACAGATTTCACAGGGACAAACAGGTAAGACTTCTGATAGTTTTATTACCACATATTTTTGTAGCCAAACCAGTTTTCTCAGAACAAATAGCCAAATTGTCTAATGGGCGAGTATGACCAGTGACAATGGCATGATGACCAGTCCACTGACGGTTAACTTTAATTATGTGTTTAAATGATGTCATCAGTGACTTACCATGACAAATTTTAAAGGATATAAGTTATTTTGTAAAAAAAAAAAATCATTTCGATTCTCTCAAAATAAAAAAAAAGCATTCATAATTTATTTCCCTGATTACCTCTGAAACAATTATTATTGATCATGTTTATGTTTTCTGAACAATTATTATTGTTCATTCTTTTTCAAACCGCATAATACAATTGAGGGTATTCTTTTTGTTCAAGAAGTGGACAAGTTTTCACTAATATCTATAGGCTAAAGCCTGTCCATTTCTCTAAAGAGAGTAGATTGAGGGATGAAGGAATGCTGTTAAAATGTAGATAAATAAAGTTGACAACAGACAGACAGACACACAGATAAACAGACAGGACAAAAACAACATACCCCTTGGATCTATTGAGTAATAAAACACTGTGTTGCTTCACTTCTACTGCACTATATAATCTTCCTATTCTTATGATTTGGGTAATATGGATATTGTCCTTGGTAGATCAGTGGTTAGAGCACATGACAAGTGATGCAAGGGTCCCGGGTTCAATTCCCGATCCAGCTATTTATTTTCTCCTTTCCTGCTATACATTTTCTCTTTTCCTGTAACACTATTTATAAATTGTGAAGATATTAGAAAAAACAACAAGTATATACTGACAAAACGTCAGAAATACTCAAGCTGTAGAAAGTCAAATAGGAAGTATCATTATATCCTAAAATGGTTTTAAGATGAGGGCTATGTATTGAGTTCAATCCTCTGTTGAATAAACTACATGACTGTATACATGAAACAACATTCATATATTGAATTTTATTAGAAAAAAAAAACATTATTAATCGTACTTAATTACTTTTTAAGATGAATTTACGTGACACACTTTCAGGAATATTTTATAGAGCATAGTAACGTTT
>PRKT01000057.1:1612193-1643149 GCA_003671525.1 Saccostrea glomerata | reverse complement strand
TACAGCCATACATTTTCTGGCCATGCATTGTAGAATTTGTTAACGATGGGGTAACCTGCGTCACCTTTCAGAGTCTGCAGTGGACTCGTCCAAGGATGCTTTGTCGGCGACTGTAAAAAGTTACCTGAGATTCATACGCAAAGGAAAGCGTGAAATCTCTGTATAGAAACTGTTGCGGCTGCGACGCTTCACTCATTGTTCATTCGCCATAGAAAATAATCCGCTATTTTACACTTAATATCTTTGAATATACAGACGTTTTCAAGATAAGCTTCATTTTTGTTTCTAGAAATATTTTTATCTACAAAAATATTATATTTTTGTAATTTTAAACTGAGTAATTCGATGACCTAGCATCGTTTTAGATAACTCAAGCCCCTCTAGGGCTTGAGTAAAAATTATTTTTTTGTTGTTATACATACAATATGTTGTTGTTGTCTTAAAACACTGCACCGCATAACAGTTAAACACTGCAGTAAATGATTATAACTTTTTCTTCTTTGACAACCACAAAATATCAATTTCTTAAAGTTTTTTTCATGCTACACTTGCCTGGTAATTGATTTCATTCAAGTTACATCTATGACAAAGAAATTAAAAGTACCATTTATCATGATTTACTCCACACTATTAGTATTCAAAGAATGAACTTTTAGAGAACTGGTCTAGAGTCAAGAAATAGGAGCCAGATTGTAGTACTCTTGTATAGTCTCGGCTAATACAGTGCTGTCCTGAGACAGAACTTGTAGATAAAGTATCTGTACTTCTTGTAATCTGTGATACTAAGAGTTGATGTAATATACATTGTACAGTGTACTATTTGATCTGATAAAGGATCAGACTATTGTAAATAAATAAACTATAAAATATGAACTTTGTATTTCTAGCTTTATTTCTTATTTTTAACAAAGGCTAATAAAAAATAATCTGTTTAAAAGGTGGAATGCATTGACATTTACAGTTGAAATAATTGGAGCATGGAAGTGGGGCAGTATGTACCATATCTGAACACAGAGGATTAAAGCAGCTAACAATTTGTTTTTTCTGAGCAATTAATACATTTGAAATACATGTAAATTGTTTTTGGTTCAATCAATGCTATACAGAATATTTAAAGGTACTTGGGGAATGAAAATTGATCGAGGAAGAGGCATCTACATTGCACAAAAATTTAACAACTGTAAACTGGACATAAAATATGTAGATGAAATGTTTGAAAATACAAATTGAGCTATAATCACAGCAAGTTAAGAGACAAAAGCACAGATGGTGCTGAGCTATTTCTATTACAGTAATGTATTCATCACTCAAATATTAATATAAAAATGATTTAAAGAAAGAATAACATAAAATCGTAATTTAAGTACAAAATTATGAATAAAATATGAAAAACCTTGTTCACATTTCTTTAACATTGCACTTAAAGATGTAATCTTATTAAATCAAGCATATACATGATTGTGAAAGTGTTTTCAATAAGTGTCATAGTACTTTGCTAGTACATGATGTACGATACATGTACATATAGTATAAGACTAAGATTAAAACAATGAAATACAGTGTTGCAATTATATAAACTACACTTGTATTAAAATCAAATGGAAAAAAAGATGCTAAACAAAGCACTTATATAATGCATGACTAGAGAATAAAAGTGACAATATTAAAAATATTTTCGGACATTAAACGCCAACAGATTTCTATGTTTGATCACTCTGACTAATGTAGAAACAAGAACAAATTCTAGCATGGATTTCTTTTTTAAAAAGTAATACAACTGAATGGACATATCTAATTCTACTATAAGATTTCCTTTTCACAAATACTGAATCCCAATATCTGAACATGTTTTAAAGATGTTAAACACAAAAATACATCAATAATTCATTTGTCTTTATAAATGCATCAACCGTCTCATGACTTTTACTTACAACAACAACTGTAAAACATAGTATAGGAATATAATGCATACAATAAATATCAGTTGATATACATGTTTACATTAATGAGTGAATGTAAGTTTTATATAGATATATAGTATTAAGTACGAGACAAATGGAATGGGTCAAGAGCCAGTCTATACCTTCCCCAGTGTCTAATATCTGGTATACATCAACCTTGATTTATGGAGACTTTCCATTGCACCAATTAGAGACAGGAGATTTCTGTTAGTTTAATGTACCAGCTTGGCAGGCTGCAGAGAAAAATATCTATGTCCTCTCTGCTTGAGAATTTTCTGTTTTAATATATTGACATTTAATTCCCTTTCTTTGGAGAAAAATGTACAAAAAAATAATCACAGTCAAATTTTGTAGCAGCTTGTCCATGTTGAGTTCACTTTACACTGCCTCATACAACTCTGTAAAATAAATTTTAAAAGGAGGATTACAAATACACATTTATATATACATCCACTGAATATTTTCTCCTTTATTTTTTAAGGAAAAACCCATTGCATTAATCACTGCATGAACTACATTAGGCATGTCGTCTGTACAGATTTCTTGATCAGTGGCTGTTCCATCAATGAAACGTATAAAGACGTTCGCATCATTAATACAATAATTAATCTTTTTACTACTTAAAATGATTATTTAAACAGATATAAATATAAACAATAAAATGTCTTTCTTTGTTTGTTATTACTGGAATTAACGGTTGCAGCTATTGCAGAAAAAATTTACATAACCCGTTTACGGTCGCAGCTACTGCAGAAAAAATTAACATAACCCGCTTATGCGGGTTATGTATTTTTTCTGCAACAGCTGCTTCCATTAATTCCAGTAATAACAAACAAAGAAAGCATTTTATTGTTTAAAAGAATCAATCATTTAGTCAACAAGAGGCCCAAGTGCCTTAGCAGTCACCTGAGTATGTTAAAATTCTGTAGAGGGTTCAGAGAATGGCAGTTTGATTTGATCTACACTACCCCAGGATGCTTCCACAGGATGCTTCCAGCTTTTCTGGTCCATTTGTTCTTAAGAACAAGATTTTTAAGAAGATTTTTCCTATATATTGCAGGGTAAAACTTGAATTCCCTGTGGTGGCCCTGCCCTACCCTAAGGGGTCATGAATTGAATGATTCAAAAATCTAAACTACCCCAGGATAATTTCACATAACTTTGAATCTACACTACCCCAGGACGCTTCCACATAACCTTAAACTTTTCTTTCCCAGTGGTTCTAAAGAAAAAGATTTTTAATGACCCCACCCTATTTTTGTCTTTTCTTGATTATCTCCTCTTTTAAGGGGACTTGGACCTTCAATTTAAGAATTTAAACTTCCCTTCACCAAAGGATGCTTTGTGTCAACGTTGGTTGCAATTGGCCCAGTGGTTCTTGAGAAGAAGTTGAAAATGTGAAAGTCTACTGAAAACAGGTGATCAGAAAAGCGAACTTGAGCTTTCAGCTCAGGTGAGCTACAAACTTATTAAAAATCAGTAAAAGTGAACTTAGAATTAGAGGCCTACCATCTGGTTCCCCAATCTCTGCATCAGCGTACTCCTCCTGGTCATCCATCAGTAACCTACAACAGACAATTGATACAGTAATGTGGCCTTATAAAACCAACTACAGGCTGGACCTGAATTTGTCTGTGGAAACGTGTACACACTGGATACTTATCACTTCTACTAGAATTTTTACTATGATCTTCATTTACATGTATATATATATATACATGTATGGGTAGTCTTCATTTATATCTGGTTTCATTCAAAGACAAAACATAGGGAGTGTACGTAGCAGTGCAATTTTGACTTGCTGTTAACTCTGTTTTCAGTAGCTGTGGATTGACATGCTTAATAAAATATTACTGCTGCAACAATTCTTTAAAATTTAGTACAGGAATTAAATTGAACTCTCCTATTTTATATACCAGTAGTGAGGAAAAAGTAGCAGGAACATGAATGTGTGCGTATCCAC
Organism: Saccostrea glomerata; assembly: GCA_003671525.1. Taxonomy (NCBI): domain Eukaryota; kingdom Metazoa; phylum Mollusca; class Bivalvia; order Ostreida; family Ostreidae; genus Saccostrea; species Saccostrea glomerata. The sequence continues at coordinate 1,639,225 of PRKT01000057.1, read as the reverse complement.
ATTGGTGAATGTGTTCTTTGGAGAAAAATGGGTTCAAGGAGGCACATAAAGGTGAAATTTTGGCCAGGAAAAATGACTCTTAACTCTCCATATTTACAATTGCTATATTTGATTACTAAGCCAAATGTGAAATGATTTGAATACCATTTCCTGTATACTCACACATAAAAATAGAAACTCGCGCTAAAGTGATGTCACAGTGAGGCTACAGAGATGTAAATGAAAATGTAACGATTTATGGTTCTTTTAAACATTTAAAATGTAAAGATATTTAGGAATGTTTTTAAGTATCATGTGATTTATTGATGTGTTAATCACACAGACTCTTCACAAAGGCCTATTTTTTATGAAGTGCTACTATATACAAAGGCAACAGAAATTTAAGTTAAGTAAACCTATGATTCTAAAGTTTTAACATTTCTACAACCCATCACTAAATGACTATATGGTGAAGTACTTACTCAGGAGGAGGGGGAGGAAGAGATGTACTGTTCATATAATCACCAGCCATTACCTGAAAGTACAAAACAAAAGACTTATCAACAAATTGTTGTATCAACTGCTCTGAAGACACTTACTTGCATAGCAGTCAAGGAGAAATAAAAGTACACTTGACACTTTATAACTACTTATAATATGCACAAACTACTTATGAAATGTTTTATTTGTATAAATGGGTATTTTTAAATATGAATTCTTGAAAATAAAGATATTATGCATATTCTAAAAGCAGGTGCTTTTCCCATACCAATTAAACAAAAACATTGCAAAATACCCCGCAAAAGATTTCAGATCCATGCTCAAATGTATACACACCTTGAAGTCAACCAAACAGAGGAATTTTTGCCCCCTTTGATCATACATCTATCTTCTAGTTTGCCATGATAATAGTACATTAACTTTGAAGATTACCATGGGTAATTATCATACTGCTACTTAAAATTGGGGTGATTCTAGATTAATATTTTTAAAAATCAACTTTCTTTTCAAATAATTTTCAAGACAAGAAGATTGAAAATGTTAACACTATGTTAACACTAATAAATATTTTGAAGAAAGGATGGGTTGGGATACAAAATCTTGAAAGAAAGAATAAATGTATGTTCCAAAAGGCAGAATATAATCAAATCTTGCTATCTCCACTTATTGGGACCAAGAACAAATTTGAGATATCCAAGGATTTGAGATATCTAAGATAAAATACCTATGGCATAATACTAGAACTTCAAAATTACATGACATCCAGGGATTTTGAGATATAGGTGCTTGAGCAATGTTCTATATTTCTATTTGGATTGTTTTAAAATTTTCAATAAAAACTAGCCAAAATTCTTTAGTCAAATCAGCTTAACACTGGTCAGGCATAAAAACAATTAAAAAATTTTAATGGTTCTCTTTTTCAAATTAGATTCAGTGAAGTATGATATTATAATTCACAGAATTGTTCATTCTTCTTTATATGCACATATATATGTGAGTCACAAATGCTTCGATATACCGGTAAATACTGGTACAGTGTATACAAGATTTTAGAGTAAAGAGCAATTATATTAACTTTTAATTAAAACAGAACAACTATATCACTCAGTATTATCGTTAAAGATCTATAGAGTTAGAGCCACAGAAAAGAAGCTACTAATTGAAAAGGGGTATAATGACCAAAGTTTAAGACAGAAAAAGTAAATTAAAAGCGAAAAATGAAAATTCCAAAGAGATACATGTACATGCAGCTTTACTGCCAAGCTCACTTAAGTTGCTAAGCTCACTTAGTTAGAGAAGCTAGCAGTTTTACTGCTAAGCTCACTTAAGTAGAAAAGCTCACAGCTTTACTGCTAATCTTACTAAGGCAGAGAAGCTAGCAGTTTTACTGATATTTAGCTCCCTTGAGCAGATAGAAAGCATTTTCTTCAAGAAGAACATATACAAGCAGTGAGTCTTACCTCCTATAGTCACAGAGAACATGCAGGTAAAATAGAGAATTATCATTAATTAATTAACATACAGTACATGCTTTGAATTAAAAATAATAAACTGCATTATACATGTATTTTTATATTAATCTGAATATTTTTCTTAATCGATTTTTGCATGCTTGTGCATGGTTATTTTAGCTGGTGTGCTCATGCTTTTAAATCAAAACATATTCAATTCATATTGTCACTGATGCAAAGCTAGAAAGAGTTGTCTTATGGTTTTAATGGACATTTACCCATCCCACCCCCTTCTCTACCCAGCATTGATGAGGAAAATATTGCATATATATGCACAGTGATTCCAGTACCCTTGCAACATCACTGAACCTTAATGTAAATGAAATGTAATTAATTAAAAAAATTTCTACATCCCCTTTTCTAAAGCAATATTATCTTTAATTTTCAAATTTTTAAACTTCAAAACAAGAACTTATAATCCACATCACAAAATCCAAAGTCCCATGATCTTGACCTTTTCCTAAAATCATTAATAAATGACTTTTGCTTAGAGTCAAAGCACACCCAAGGTTGTAACCACCAACTTGAACTATTCTATGAATGAACTTCTGCAATCCCCAATTTGCAAAGTCAAGACCTAATCAAGTTTATTTTTTAAAATCCCAGTGACCTTGCATAAATGACCTTGTCTAAGGATCAGGTTATACACTAAGGTCATTAGCATCTTTTGTACTCATTATAAGCTTCAACTGTTTTCTCTAAAAGCTTCTTCCTATAAAAATCTAAATCCCGGACACAAAGTGGAATAGCTAGCTAGACCGACAGTCAAATGGATATGGTGATCCCAGGAGACACTGCAACATAGAAGACTGCAGGCAAAAAATAATTCAAGGTATTTTATCAGCAAGTGGATCTTTTAAAAATAACAAGATAAATATTTATCATATAGGCATGAAGTATACCACTGCATATGTATGGCATTTTATTATTTCACCGTTTATCTATGGACACTCATGGGGTAAAGGTGACTACTAACAGACATGCTAGTAAACATATAGTTGATACACAATATTCCATATATGTAAATAAAGTATGACATTATTAATGTTCATAGTATCAAAAACTGTCCGTTTGTTGAATTCTTTAAACAATATTTTTTTCCACATTTGTTACATATGACGTACATTTATTACACTCTTGAATACACAAAGTGATTAACGTGGGAAGGTACTAGGTACAAAATTATATGCTAATATATTAAATCATATTATTCATGGTAAACTTTCTTCCCTTTAATTTAGTGTCATGCCATCATTATATAGCTTGTTAGATGTCAAGCTTACAATATTAAACAATTTTCCCCTATACTCACTCTAACATATAATTGACTGTTAACAAATTTTATATCAGGTCCCAAATTATGATCAAGCTCTTCCTGAAATCAAATGTTTCAAATGAAGGGGTAGTACTGAATTATGATAGAGTAACAAAATGCAAGTATGTTCTGAAATTCAATTCAAAGTGTCAACCTACAGTTTAAAATTTATTTTTAAATCAAGCATTGTTTGAAATGTGACTAAACTTATATGAAATCCTATGATTCTAGCTCCTTTACTCTGCACGAACATTCTTCTTTCTGGGTATTCTCTTCACTCATTAATTCAGCTAATATTTTTAAAAGATTTCCTAAAGTTAAATACAACATATAGATATCCTCTACCATAATCTTGTAACACCACTTGTCATAGCAAAGAAAGAAATTGGTTTTCAGACAGTTGCTTGAAAATATCATAGGTCATTCCAGATAAGCATTGATGTCTTGCATAGGATGTGAAATGTTGCTACTCCAGTTAGTTTTGTTTCTATTGGCACAAAAACACATAGAGCAAGAGAAACTGTACAAAAGGTCCGGTCCTTACCCTGAAATGTAAGCATTGATCTCATTCAATATCTAGGATGTTCTACTTACCGATTTAATGAGGTTGTTATCCATGATTACATTACTGGACTCCACGTATCCAACTGCGAAAAAAAACAAAGAAAGGTCAAAAATACCCCAGAAATATAACATCAATTATAGAAGTGATATTTTAACACATTCTGATGGTATTGTATACGACTTATTTTCCACATTCTGTTTCTAAAGTGATAATCTATATTTACAACATTAATTTAGAACAACAAGGGTACCACAAAATGGAGCATCCCCCTCACAAAGAGTATATCTATAAATCAAGGCAGCTTCAACATCCAATCCGATGTAAACTATGTCATTTACATTTCTCACAGCACAAACTCACTCACCCACCAACAAACAGACACTCTCACACATACACATACACCCAATTGCATTAATTTATCTCCTTCAACTCTGTTGCCAGGGGATAAAAAGCAATAAAAACAAATTCTAGAAAATATGCAAGAGTAACATATGATTGTACATGTAACATGAGTTACAACAAATATGATAAAAAATAAACAGAAAGCTCAAAAGGCCAAACAAAAAAGGTTCTAGAATCACTTGAATACTGTCATATTTTCCAAGTTTAAGAAACTGAAAACAAACACAAACTGAAGAGAAATTCTTACTTATACATGTACCAGTAGTTTTCTTCTGACAGGAAAAACAAAATGAAGCTGACCTTTGAACCCAATAATGATAAATAAAGTACGACATTTAAAACAACCAATCATGTCATTACATGTACAAGAGTACTTACTCTGCAACTCCTACAGCTATAGCACAAGGCAGCAAGAAAAAGAGAACTTCGTAAAAATACCAACTTCTTACAGAACACAAACTTTAAAATAGCATGAATATCTTTATATTTAAATTAGGGTCATATATACCTATTCCTGTGGCTGCTAATTTGACCAGCCATTTTCCCTTGGGGTTGTCCGTTATACGGATTATCTGAACTCTCATGCCCTTTTTGACCTCCAGACTGTTTTTGCTTCCTTTTTCGTCCTCCATAATGTTACCTTCACCTTGTGGATTGTCAAGGTCAGACCGCTGTATCTAAGATCAAGATAAAAGGAACACATTTCACTTGCAACAGCTATTGTAGTAAATCATTTCTTTCTAACTTCTGTGATCATGTCTTTAAAAGCTCCTGCAAAGGTCTTTTTTCCTTGTAATATTTTCCCATATATGCAACATTAACTATTTTCTAGACAAACAGCTGAAAAAATATGATCTTCTGAACCCATTAAATGAAATTTATTAATTTGCAGTAACAATTTTTTTTTCAAAATAATGCTTTCACTTGTGTAACGGGAGAGGAGAAAATGCAGCGGACCAGACCGGGATTCGAACCTGGGCCCCCTGAAACTCCGGTCAGGCGCTCTACCAACTAAGCTATCTGGCCACCGGCGATCGAACCGGACTGTCCGCCACATTTGTATCATAAAAAAGAATAATGCTTTCACTTACATTAAACTTTTTCTTGAGCATTTTCATTTCTTTCTCATATTTTTTCTTTTCTTCCTCTTGTCGTTTCTTTTCCTCCTTCATTCTTTTCTACAATACAGGAGATTCAATGTCATTATCCATTACTGTATTACAATAATTGCAGTCTCTTCAATATAACTGCATTATTCTCAAAAAGGTATATTACTTTATTGCAATAGATTAAATATCTCCTCCACCACCTAAGGCCAAATAAAAATATATGTGTTTCCGGTAAGAGGCCACAAAAAATAAGAAGAAGAAGAGAAGGTTGATGGAGGAAAACTTTTTAAAACTTTGCTTTTAATTTTGAAAGCATCAGTTAATTATTCAATAAACTTTTTTTGTTACACACACACATATGAATAAACATAGACAACAAACAAGAGGCCCATGAGCCACATCGCTCACCTGAGTAACTTGGGTGATGCATTTCTTTACCAGATTGCCCCTCTTGCTATACCTATCATGCCCCACTACCCCCTTCCCTTTTATGATTTTAAAACTTTAGAATCTACACTACCCCAGGATGCTTCCATATCAGTTTTAGCTTTCCTGGCCCAGTGGTTCTTGAGAAGAAGATTTTTAAAGATTTGTTCTATATATTTCTATATAAACTTGGATTCCCTATTGTGGCCCCACCCTACCCCCGGCGGTCATGGTTTTAACAATTTTAGAATCTACACTACCCAAGGATGCTTCCACATAAGTTTCAGCTTTCCTGGCCCAGTGGTTCTTGAGAAGAAGATTTTTAAAGATTTGTTCTATATATTTCTATGTAAAACTTGTATTCCCTATTGTGGCCCCGCCCTACCCCTGGGGATCACGATTTTAATAATTTAATATCTACACTACCCAAGGATGCTTCCACATAAATTTCAGCTTTCCTGCCCCAGTGGTTCTTGAGAAGAAGATTTTTAATGATTTGTTCTATATATTTCTATATAAAATTTGGATTCCCTATTGTGGCTCTGCCCTACCCCTGGGGGTCATGATTTTAACAATTTAATATTTACACTACCCAAAGATGCTTCCACATAAGTTTCAGCTTTCCTGGCCCAGTGATTCTTGAGAAGAAGTTTTTTAGTGACCCCACCCTATTTTTGTCTTTTCTTGATTATCTCCCCTTGTAAGGGGACTTGGCCTTTTATTTTAAAAATTTAAACTTCCTGTCACCCAATGATGCTTTGTACCAAGTTTGGTTAAAACTGGCCCATTGGTTCTTGAGAAGAAGTCGAAAATGTGAAAAGTTTACAGACGGAGGGACGACGAACAAAATGTGATCAGAAAAGCTCATTTGAGCCTTCGGCTCAGGTGAGCTAAAAAGTGTACGCTTTAGAACACGTAAAAATTATGGTAAATGGTAGAACAAAAATACAATTCAGTATCAAGATCTGTTAGAAAAAATAGTAAGGTATGTGGGTAAAAATTAGGGTCGAACAGATTACATGAAACAAACATATTATTTTTTAGCCTGATATAAACTCCATCTGATAAACCATCATACCTGCTGAAAAAAAGTTTTGTATAATAATGATATTACTCAATATACAAAACCCTGGTTATCTTAACAGAGTCAAACTTAGCTGCAGAGCTGTAGCTCTCTGATTGATAAAATTCGGACAGATAAAAGAGGAGAGCTACAGATCCATGCATTGTAAAAACCTTCCATTTACACCACCAAATTTTTGTCCCTCCTTTCAGGTATTTTTCCTGTAGTTTATGCCTTTTTACGCTCTTGGAATGGTATCCAATAATTAATCATATATTCTACTCCAATTATTGATACCTGTATTTTATTTACCCTTCAATGGTCTGAAACAAACCTCTATGGATTTGGAATGTCAGTTTAAAAGATTCCCATTATTATGTCCACTTCAACACCCAATAAACACTCCACTTCCATAAACGACCTTTCTTGACGCATTTACAAAATATAATAAATACTATAATCTGAAGTGAGCAACAAAAAAATTGGCAGCGTAAATGGAAGGTTTTTACAATGCATAGATCTGTAGCTCTCTGCTTTATCTGTATGAATTTTCTCAAGCAGAGAGCTACAGTTCTGCAGCTAAGTCAATCTGTGATACCTTGCACTTGACAGGGGTGAGGAAAAAATTAATGATATCTGATGATTTAGAATTTTAAGTTTAAAATACTTTAAAGGAAAGTGGGTTGTGACTTTGAACTCACTATGAAACATCCATGATGGTGTTTGAGATATCAATACTTAAGAAGATACTTATGCACTGTTCACAGGGAGAGCTGAATTCCAAGTAAACATAAGTTACTGTGAATTAGCTTCACTTAGCGTTCATACAGAGAATTTATTGAAAATTAGATTAATTCGAATTAATTTACTGCACATTAAATTACTTCGCATAAACGCTACGCTAAGCTAATTCAAATTAAATTCTGACACATGCGTAAGGCTAGAATTGAGTCACAGGACACATGTTGGTGGTTAGATTTATACACCTGTAGCCACTATAATTCTTATATCAAATGGATGGCTCTGCATCATAATAGCCTTAATGAATAGCTTCTTGTAGAAATAAAATTTTAATACTCATCAGTTTACTTAGCTTTAGCTGTCATGTGAATGCAATTTAATTCACATTATTTTAATTTGCATTAGTTTACTTCGCATTAATTTACTGCGAATTAAACTCTCCGTGTGAACAGGGCATTATTTAAGTTTAACTGTATTTAATATGAACCTGTTCTTCCTTTTTATTTTTTTCTTCCTTCTCCTTTCTTTCTTTCTCCAGTCTCTTCTCTTCTTGTTGCCGTTTCCTTTCTTCTTCCTCTTTTCTGTCCATCTCTCTGTAAGATAAATCATAATGTACTATAAGGGTAATTCTGAAACATCTAAAGAGCTTCAAGAGCCTTATACAGTTTCTACAGCAGAAGCTTCATGTATAATACAAGTAGAGACCTTCAGTCTGAGTGTAGGAATATGAGAAGATAAGCGTCATTTTGTGTACTATTCAGAATAGTACAGGAATTATAAGGAAATCTAGGAAGTTTAGGAAATTGTCATAATTAAACCATTCTATAATAATTTAATTTTGCTTGTATTCTTGCCTCTCATTGGTTGATTTCCAAAAAGGAACGCATAACATTTTGTATAATCTGGTTTGGTATGGGGACACACCCCCTTGACAACCTGCATAATTATCTGTATCTATCAATCCCCTCATTTCCAGTCCTTGGGATTCATGGAAAATTCCAGATTTAATGAATGTACCTTTAATTTCAAACAGTTACTCGATCTTACCTTATGTAAACAAGCATCATGGCCGCTAGATCTATGTATCAGTTTTTACCTCCCCTCGCTTCCCATCACTTCCGTTACTACGGTTGTATTATTGCGCGGTAAATTTGAACTCATAAAAACAACACAATTTTACATCCCCATTTGAATAATCATTTTAAAATTAAATTATAAGGAATGACTCTAATTCTTGGCCAAATTATCGAGTATAATATGGTTTGGGTCAGTTTACGCTTTTTTATAATCCGCTTCGCGGATTATGAAGCGTAAACTGACCCAAACCATATTATACTCGATAATTTGGCCAAGAATTAGAGTCATTCCTTAAATATTTTCATGCAGTATCTCTACTTAAATTACAAAGTATGTAAAGAAGAGGTCCAACTGCTATAATGCTAATCTGTGGGTGTATCACTTATTTATAAAATTACTAAAACTTCTGGTAATTGACGTGACACATCATTATTGTGAAAAGAGGAAAATACTTATTTTGATATATTCTTCACTAAGAAATTTTGCAAATACATGTTAATGTTTTAGAAAGCTTATATGAAAACACATTTAAAATCAAATTTTATTTATCATATCTTTGCAGCATGAAAATTGTTAAACTTTTCTCAAAATTTTTCTGGCTGCATTTCCTTGTCAAGTGTATGTTTATTTGAATGAAAGGTGACTTTTAATAAAACATGTATGTTGTGGATAAGTAATATATCAACCAGTGTAATTAAATGCAAGTTTTCTTTTCAATATTCAAAGAAAAGGCCAACATAGAAAAAATCTCGTAATCTACCGGTACATTTTCTCAGAACATGACCTTCTCATTCAAATTACCATCAAAAGGTCAAGAAAATGAGGTCACGAGTAGATATTGTTTTAAGCATTCAACCATACATTGCCTGATATAACAGACTTTTTAAAATTCCAATCCAGTTTTTAAGCACTCGCTCAGGAAAAACCCTTTTAGTAATTGATAAAACTCTATAAATAGACTGGCTTGAACTTACTCTTGAATGTCATCCAGTGGTTCATACACATCATCCTGTTCTAAGCCCTCTTCTTCCTGTGTGACAGTTAATGTATAGATTAGATCTAAATACTTAACATCATGATACTATCAGGCTTTTAAAGAAATTATAGCTTGTGTCCTATCTTCTATCTCCAATATTGAGACACAGCATTATCATGCAAAGTTAAATTTAAACAAAGATGGGTCTTAGCTATTTAAGGAAATTTCTAACAAATACCACTATAGTGGTTAGAGTGTTTGCTCTAGAGTTTCGGAGTAAGCATCCTTACATCGAGGGTTCAAATCCCACTGTGAGGCGAGGAGACAAATCTTTTGGATGAGAATATACATGTCCAAAAATGCAGTAGTTGCCAGCAAAAAAAAAAGAACCCTGACTGCTAAGACCTGTCAATGCTAAGTTTTGCTCTCAATATTTTCAGCCCTCCGCATGCAGGAGGTGACATTTTAATACGAGTGAAAAATTCTTGAAAGGAAACAATACAACAACACAGTTAACCAACAATCACTAAAAGTGTTCCACAATAAAATTGAGGTCTTAATTTACTCTTACTTTAACCATACCTGCTTAACATCAGAATTCAGAGTAGTACCCATTTCAAGCAAAATAATTCTTTTTCTCCACAGTTATCTTTAGGAATTAGTCAGTTTGTATTGTTTTAAAATGGCCACATATTTAATATCAAAGGTCAAAGACAACACTTAAATTAGGAATATCTTTTAGAAATCTTTTCCTTAATTGTGCAGACAGCCACTTCTACCATGCATACTTAGCATGGGCAATATTCACATCAGAACTATAAATAAAACACTATTGTTTACAATCACTCCTTGGTTTGTCAATTTTACATGATGAAAACATAGGTTGTGGTGTTGACAGACATACTCTTATCTTGAAGCTTGATATATTTTGCAAAGCTAGAATCTGGCCAGGAAAAAAAATTGAAAAAGAAGTTTTATTAATCAACTTACAATCCCACCCGCTTCAGCATCTTGGTATTCTTCTTGTTCAATATCATCTGTGAACCAAAGAAAAAAATTTATGCAAGTTGCAAAGTGTTTTTATTTATTACTTATTTATTCTAAAACTGTATGCAAATTAAAGCAGCACTTTTTGTTTTAGAATCATCTCTTATATATAGTTTTCAGATCATGTACCACTAAAGAATCATTTCTATAAATTAACCAGAACTTCACAATAATTTGTTTAAGAATGAAATTTACTGTCGGTCGATATTGATGGTGTTGATGGTGGGGGTGGGGGTGGTCTCCCCCTGACTGGTATTGAAGGGGGTGGTGGGGGAAGGGATGAGAGGTCCACCTGCGGGGGGCTGGCAACATTGGCAGTATCAGCGTATTCCTCCCCCTCATCCTCCTCATCAGAATCCATTTCTGGTCTGGGGAAAAAATCAGGGAATTAGTCACATATCTATATTTTCATACACATGTATAAAGTTCTTACTTCCTTATAGTTTCAAATTCTTCATATATATCTCTGTTTGTAAAAGTTTCCCTCTTGACTTTTCAATGGTGACACTTCAGATACAGATCTATATATTTGTACAATGTCTGATTTTTGAATTATGATCAAAACAACAATGAGCACAACTATGAGTCAGTTTATACATACATGAGGGAGACCGCCTTCGAGGCCCTCCCCTGCTGGGTGGTTCCAGACCTCCTTGGTACCGGTTCCTCAGGGAGCTCCTCATAAAGTTCATCCACCTCAAACTCCTCCTCTGCTTCTGGCGGAGGTTCAGGAATGTCTTCTAAAACATTAGATTTAAACATGAAGTAATAACTGTGAAGGACAAAGGTGGTACATTTATAGCTTTCTTGTTGGGTATACACATTCCTTGATTTAGAAAAACTCTAAGAATTCTATAATTAAAACATATTTGTCATCTCTATTCTAACTTATACCCATGTATATCTTATTGCAAAATGTAGTATGTCTCAAATATTGCACTGTATCTGCAGTGTAAATAAACTTTCATTCATTTGAACACATGCACAATATCACAAACACAATGAATTACTAGGCATGGCTATCACCTGCAAGTGGTCAGTTGCACCAAATTTAACATGAATTTAGGATTGAATTGAGGGCTAGACCTGAAAATAAACCTAATTAAGACCCCTACACCAGTCAGGTGCTCTAACCACTAAGCTTAACCAAGTCCAATATCCATAGTCCATACAGCCGGAAACTTCAGTTCATCTTTATTATACATGATGCCAAGATGAATAAAAGTCACCCAACTTTAAATTTTTAAGTTGTCAAAAGTCAGCACTCTAGTTTCTTAAATATGTACATTAAGATGAAATGAATGGTTAATTCTTTATTTAAATGCCCCATGGAAATCAATGACTGTTCAGAAAAGATAACGGGAACAGCCAATATATATATGTATATACTGGTACTGTATACCGGTATGTACATCTACACATGTTGGTAGTGACAGGATCATGAATTCATTACAGTTTCTGTTATAAAAATGCTAAAATACTCAGTTACATTCCTTTTCCACTTAATAAGACAAAGACAATTGGTTATTGTCAATTTCACAAAAAAGAATATATCCCAATGAAAGAATTCTTTAAAAATGTCTATGACCTGTCTTTTTTCTAATCTTATTTTGGCAAAAATGTATGTGTAATCTTTCTCTCAGTGTACTTAAACACCTACGAAATGCTTATAAGAATGCAGAAATATTGGTAAGTATCAGGTAATCTAGTTGGAACCAAATATATTTGCCAGTTTGCAAGTGCAGGGCATGCAGATGTTCTAGAGAAGTTGGTTGAAAAAAAACAACAGAAAATTGACAATTGATAAAACAGACTGAAAGAGTCTGATTAAAAAATCTCAAATGAACCAAGGTGTTTACAATATAAAAAATGCACTGTCATCTCCATTTTCACAAAATTTGAGCACACACAGGCATATACCCTTTACAGCTAAATAACATGGACTGTAAATGACACAAGTACCGTATTCATTTTGATCTTAGTGTGTCTTTCACACTAATAGACCTGGTAAGTGTTAATATGAAGATACAGATTAAATCCCTCAAGTGACCTGCACCAAAAATGTCAGAGTTAAATACCTAATTATGAACATGTTATGCAAAGAGTATCATCCTCACAAGAAGTTCAAATTAATATGGGTGTTTTTTTTCTGCCTATGAGCTATTTTAATCATTTCCCTTTATTTTTTGTATACAGAAGGTTACACTCGCGATTTTTTTCTTATATGTACATAGTACATGTTATCACGACATGCTATAGCTAATACACATTATAAGGTCATATTGTGACATTTATAGTTCTTTACTACTCAAGGTTGATCACCAAAATGTTTCTGCATGAGGGCAATTCTTCAATGTTTCATCAGGGATTTAATGTATAATTAATCAAAAAGAAGGATATCGAAACATTGATTAAATTGTTCCACACATCTGATGCATTTTTCACATTTCATCAGAAATTTAAAAAACTTGGCTGCATGTCTCTAAGGAACTAACAAAGTACAGCAAAACATGAACTAACAAAGTACTGCAAAACATGAACTAACAAAGTACCACAAAACATGAGCTAACAAAGTACCGTAAAACATGAACTAACAAAGTACCGTAAAACATGAACTAACAAAGTACCGCAAAACATGAACTAATAAAGTACCACAAAACATGAACTAACAAAGTACCGTAAAACATGAACTAACAAAGTACCGTAAAACATGAACTAACAAAGTACCGTAAAACATGAACTAACAAAGTACCGTAAAACATGAACTAACAAAGTACCGAAAAACATGAACTAACAAAGTACCGAAAAACATGAACTAACAAAGTACCGTAAAACATGAACTAACAAAGTACCGTAAAACATGAACTAACAAAGTACTGTAAAACATGAACTAACAAAGTACTGTAAAACATGAACTAACAAAGTACCGTTAAAACATGAACTAACAAAGTACTGTAAAACATGCTTATAATGAAGTACCAGGGACGGATGATTTTGCTTTATTATAAATGTAATTCATTATACCCGTCAAGTTCAAATTATATTTCAAAGCCACAATTTAAGGAATGAAAATTACTTTACTGTAATTCATTATAAGATTAAGTGTGTTTGCTGTATAAGTGTGCATGTCTTATTGCACAAATAAGACATTTTATATAATTAAAATATGACAATATTTTTAAACATTCCTCTATGAAAATTAACTTAATTACCTATCTTTAACAACTCAGCAATGCATTCCTTATTTAACACAATGGTTGAAAATCTATTGAAGGAATGAAAATTATATGAGAAAGGACATATAGTATTTTTGAAAAAATCTCTTTTTCAACTGGTTATTTCGTGAGTTTCAGGTGGCATTTTTTGGTCTTTCAGAAGGAGAAAAAGTCATAAAATGCTTATTTCTGAAGAGGATTGTATACACGTATACTGATCATTGCTGGTAATTTAATTCACAGAATTGTGTTGATTTAACAAAACAAAAACAAAATCACGCAACCATGAGTCAACATTTAGCATGACACAATTAAAAAAGTATTGTGTACATATTTACTGTTTCATCATGAACAGGGAAGTCCTCAAATCAAGTGAAACCTAAGTCACTGTACACGAAATGTTTAAAGTCAAAGACTACAATCATGTTACAGTGTTTTTAGACAAGTCTATTACACATGTATAATGAGTTTCTTGATAAATGTATTACATACACAAATATTTTCTATGAAATAAAAGACATATAATTTTTAAGTCTCAACTGAAAGCCAGAACTGATTTTTCATGTTTTTTCTTATGTATCTTGACCCCTTACTCTATCAGATTATCTCTGAAGTTTTTTCTCTGTCCTATGCAGTTCAGAATAATGAGATTTGACTGTACTTATGCATTTGAAGGCGTCTTGAATAAATTGTACATGTAGAATCAACAGCACCATGAAACATTTTGGTACAAACTTTTCCTGAACAATATGAGAATGCTATTGCTACAAGAAACTGTTCTTCCGTGGAAGATCAACTTTCTGAAAGATAATACTGTATAAATTTTGATCTCTTGTTGTAGACCTCATTATGTTCCCCAAACGAAGTTTGGGAACATATTGTTTTTACTTTTTCTGAATTTTTCTTTGTTCTCCCGTACTTTTTTGTCCGCGAGTGTTCTCGTAAACTACTCATCCGATCTAGGTGAAACCTTTTTAGGATCACTAGGTATGTTATGTAGATGTGCGGAACGAAGGTCATTTTGCGCGCACGTGCGTGCGTGTGCGCACACGTGTAACGCGTGAAATGACCAATATAATAAATATAGCCGTAACTTTTTAAATTTTGGATGAAATGCTTTGAAACTCATAATATAAGGATATATTAATAATATAGACTTGATGACATGGTCAAAATAGCAAGATCGCAAGCGCATGCACGTGCGCTTCGCTCCGATTGGCTGAAACTTAAAGTCTAAATATCTTTTTTGTTTTCTGACAAAATCCTTTGAAATTTTTAACATAGCCATACATTATGAAGATCTACAGCATGATATATAAGAATAATCATGAACACACGCACATGCACGTGTGCTGCAATATGATTGGCTAAAACTTTAAAGGCCTACAACTTTCTTGGTTCTCAATAATACAGGGTGAAATTTCGAATATGAATAGGTATAATGAATGCCTACATTATACTACTATCAAAAGTAAATGCTAGGACGTGCATGCACATGCACCCGCACACAATGCATTAATCGACAGTATACTTGAGTTTGTGATGTTAATGCAGAATTAAGAATTTCTAAATGTCAAGACATGTAACATACTGAAGCATGCAGTTCTTTTGACCCTTGACCTTGAAACTTAGGTCAAGGTCACTGTTAACCTGAATAAAATGTTGATATTAGCTATATACCAAAACCACCTTGACCTTTAAACTTGACATCGACCTTAACTTTTGTCCTTGACCCAAGGGTAAAAAGAAACATGAAGTACATGTACATGTATCTAGAAACACCTTTCAGAGTTTATTTCGGTTGACAGGATAGAAGTTAAAGAGGTGGTGATTTTTAATGACCTTGACCTTTCATCCAAATGTCACAATCAATCTTAAGTTCTTGGAGTAAGATACAAAATTCAACTCCAACGTTAAATAGGTTAACAATAAAAATACCCCCCCCTCCCCCGCAACAACCAAACAAATCAAATTAATGGCAACGTAGAGAATCGCTGTTGAACTCAAATAACACCTCGGACCTACATAAAATTTCAGGAAAACTGCAGAAAAGAGCTCGAGGAAAGTGTATTAAAATATTTGATTTGAGTTTCCAAAGTATATAGAAATTATCAATTTATACGGAAAAAATTACAAATCCTGTCGTGTTTAAAATTAAAGTGCAGATGAACAAAGTTGGTATATAAGCCTTTTATAGCCTATTTATTCAGATGTCGTTAATAGCATTCAATTCTACTGATTTGAAATAATATTTTAATACCAAGCATCCTTTGTTTATTTTACCTTTGAAATTTATTTGAAATTTTTTTAGAATTACGCAATCCCCAGAAATAGCGATTTTCGGTATACTAAAAATCAATATACAGGTACGCTCCTTCGTAAAATAATCAGATACTTGCATTCATGAAAAAAAATAGTAATAAGAAGGTGTTAAAGAATATTGGTCACATTAGCTGACACGAATGTCTTTTTAAACATCTCTTGTTAACCCCAGAAAGTAGCCCCCTATGCATTGGAAAAAATGAATAGTTCCGGTCAAAAACCTTTATATATTTATTTACATAGTACATGTATATAAAATTTACTAGGCACAGGTACCAGCGTTGTCAAAATGGCCTGAGAGGAAATATTTTAAAATTCCGAACAGAAAGGAAAATCCCTTTTCCATGTATGGAACTACTATTGACTAAGTTCATTTTGATTGGTTAGCTATCGGCGTGATACCCTTAGTCAACCAATCGCAACTTCTCGGGCCTTTCCGGCCAGCGGAAAAACGTCCTCGAATGTAAATGGTAGACGCCATGACAACCCTCCTTTTTTACGATCTTTGAAATAATGCATGGAGGCCTTTTATCTGTGGAATATGGAGTTTAACTTTATTCAATGTAATGATATTACTTAGAATATACTATAGAAGGGGCTTCTAAATTAGTCTATCCTATATTTGAATATACAGGAAGATGTATAGAATTTTAACATCCGGTGATGTTAATACATTCGAGGTTGTTTTCCGACCTCTAACGGAAAGACCTGAGATGATGCGATTGTTAGTCGACTTTAACCCTGCCTTGACGTCGGAATAAAACCAACTTTGAGCCCGATGTTAAAATAAGTAGAGAAATAAAATGTGAATCGATATATTAAAAAAAATGACATATGCTTGAAAATGGTAACTTTATATATGTATTTTTTGTTAACCACATCATCTTGCATTTGTATGTAAATGTACGTGTGCGCGCATGCAAAACGTTAAACAATATATAGCTGATAGTTGATATCATTGTATTTTTATATTCTTAAATGAAATCCTTGGATACTTAGCATATTTAAAAAGGGTCTAAGAGGAATAAGGCACGAAAAGGGACATGAGGAGCGTTTGGGGAACATCTGTAACGGTCCCCGTTACAATTAGCACTAGTTTCATTTGAATCTATGCTACACAAACTTATCAAATACATAATTGCCTTGCTCCTCTGCAGAAAGCAATTAAGAATGTTCATACATCATGTACATATCTAGAAAAAAAACAAAGAAAAGCTGGAGACCAACACCTTAAGGTTAAGATTGCGGAAGATTCTCACGTGTGGATACCGAAAGGTATTCAATAGGGTCTGTAACTAAAGTTCTAAACTTTTAAGTTTATATCTAGAAAAAGTTTGAAAAATCTACAATTTCTGATTTCTGAGCTATGATTGGATATCATAAATCTTCTTTACAATAGATAGTATCATCTTAATAAGCATGCTTTGTAATCATCAAAATTTCATTGGTAAAGAATCAATTCAGGTATGATGCACTGAGCATAAGAAATTCTCTCTCTCTCTCTCTTTCTCTCACTTGCATATTAAAATTTCATTTGCACATTATGAAGAAAATTTTCAAATTTATGCTATATACTTTACCTGAAGTAGAATTTAGCCTGGATTTGTATTCCTCTACAATACTGTCTATATTAGTGACAACAGGTAATTTTGTAGGTTTGGGAGGAGGGGTTACGTCCACTTCTATAGTCTTTATATCTACAGCGTAAAACTTTTTTTGATCAAATTGCCGTGTTATAGATTTCCGAACTATGGACTTCTTAGTTTTTAAGTTCCTTAACACAGGTGGTGGTTCATCTGATTTTTCACTACTGCTGCTTGTCCTCCGCAGTCCTCCTATAGCTTTGTTTAATTCAGACTGGTTTGCCAAAAAAGGACTGCTTTTAAGTCTACTTACAGGAGGAGGTTTGTTTTCATCCTTTGAATCTGTTTTACTTGGCTCTGGTTTGCTCAAAGGCTCTGGTTTGCTCAAAGGCTCTGGTTTGTTTTGGAGATTTTTTTGCTTCCACAGTGGGATTGCTTTATCTTCTGTCACCCTATTGGTTTCGGCAGATGACTTTTTACTTTCCAGCTGAGCTTTCCAAGGTGGTACATTCTCACTTTTGTTAGAAGTATTTTCTTCATCCTTCTGGTCAATGGAAGGTTTACGTTTCCATGCAGGCACAGGTTTTGCAGGATCTGGTTCCTTAGCCGGTGCTTTCCAAGGTGGTGCAGGTTTTTCAGATTCAACTGTTTTTGCAGCTTTCCAAGGTGGGACTGGTTTTTCTGAATCTGGTTTTGGTGCCTTTGGCGGAGTAGCTGGCTTATTTATCTCACTTTTATTTTTCAAGTCATTCGCCAAAAACGGATTCAAAGGTTTGGACTTTGTAGTTTCAGAGTCTTCAGAGTTTGTAACATCCCCATTTTCATGTGCTCTGTTCTCTGCATTTTTAATGGTCCTGAGAATGGTTGCCACACTTCCTTCTTTGTCTGTGGGAAGTCTAGCTGGTTTTAATGCCGGTTTAGGAGTGAAACTGGGTTTGGTGTCCTCCACAGGATTCGTCACATTTTTCTTCGGAATCGGAGGTCTATTCATGGCTGGTTCCTGCTTGTCTGCCAAGAAGGCAGCCGGAATGTTTAGTTTACTGTTCCTTTTGTTTATGCCCGGTTTCTGGCTTGCACTGTGTATTGTTGGAGCATTGCTGCTACTGGAAGGGTTTCCTGGTTGCGTTCTGCCTACATTACTCTCAGGCTTTTCCTGGAGTGCAGATCTACTCCCTGTTCTTTGTACTTTATTTACATCCTGTTAATTTAAAAAAAGAAATTAATAACACTATGCATACATCATATTATGACATATATAAGGAAATTTCTCCTCTTAGTACTTTTAAATAATTCTCTAGATAATGACTAATTCAGAAACAAGTATATGCAAAATTCACTCTTGTTGCTATAGACATGATAGAGTTGAAGGTACATGTACAACTTGTGACAATGTTTTAGCAAGTATGTAAAATCAGACAGAACTAATTGTAAAGTGAGTGGCATATTAATATGCAAAACAGGTCTCCATAACTTCAGCATTAAATAAAAGTGATGATAAAAGGAGTATATATGATAAGAGCCAATTTTGGCCCCCTAAGAATCAATATTTTAGAGTGACATTCAGATATGTTTTATTGATATTTATTTTGTAGAAGAGATTATATAAGAAATATTTCCAATATATTTTTCACATTTAATGCACTCACTAGCTGTAAAGGACATGAAAAATAATGCTATTTTTGCTATCTAACAAAAAAGCCAAAAATATGCCTTATTCTTGATGTTTTTTCTTATGGGAAACATAGAGCGCAGTGTAGAACATACATAACTTTTATGTCACTAACTAGTATTGGATAGATACATCTTTGGTAAAAATATAAAGCTTTTGTTCTAGGCTGCGCTCTATATTTTCTGGAAGAAAAACTGCTTGAAAATAAGCAGTTTTATACAAAATATGCTAAGATGGCAGGTAAACAGGATTTCTATGATGTCATATTTCTAAAATAATGGCATTTTGATCAAAATAAAAATGACCAATAAAGGTTGCATATATAGCTGTACAAATTAAAGCTATATATAAAGTGAAATTAAGATATCGATTTTAAGGGGCCAACTGAGACACTTACCATAAATCGCTCTTTCTGAGTTAAAAACACATTGTTATGAATACTGATGGGCACAACATAGCATGGCAAATTTCAGCCAGGGTTCGCTTAGCATGTTAAAAGAATGGTGGGTATATACTGATTGCAGCAAATCTAATTTACATTGGAAAATTATATTACATACCGCAATATTGCAGCAATTTATTGCCAGAATGTTGCTACAATATTGCTGCAATAATGCCAGAAGATGTCAGAATATCAGTTTTTTGGTAAGGGGACATATGATCTGAAAACTATATACCATTTTTTTGTCTTATAATAATTTGAATTACTAAGTCAGCATGTGAAAATCTGAAAATTTGAAAACTTAAAAGTGCAAAAAAAGTGTAATAACTTGAAAAACATATATTTATGTAATATAATATTTATGATCATCTGCTCAAGGAAGTCTTAAATTTCCAAATCCCCCTTGTGTACTATCAACAACCAATAAATAGAGGTCCACACGCAAAAGATGTCCTTATGTGTATAAATAAGGTTTCAAATGACCAAATGTTCATATTAGGTACATGCATATATAACGTGTACAGTTTTGTTTGCCTATAGGTACATGTATTTCATACATGAATGACCTAAAACAATATTCAATAAGCAGAATGCATGTATATTTCTCCATTTTCCCTTTTTTTATGGTAAGCATGCATGAAAAATGTTAATTTATATGACAACTATTGATAGATGAGAATTATATGCCATAGAACCAAATAGTATACGTGATCACCATAGTGAATTATTCCACTAAGAACTGCTATTTTTTTTATATTGATGCAAACTTTTACAAAACCATATACTGTATACAGGAAAATTTTCGCTCCCGTTTTATTTTCGTTCCTTTCGCCCTCTTTTTGATTGGGTGAATTTAAAACGGGGCGAATTCGAATTACACAGCATAATTTCTTCAAGAGAACTAAGAATGGGCGAATTTAAAACAGGCTAAAATTGTTCCCAAAAGGGCGAAAATAACACAGGGCGAAAATAACCCTGTATACAGTATATTTATAGACTTATCAATATGATTGAACTAAATGTATAGAGGTTTACCGTGGATATTGTATTAATTAAAAGTTAGCTAAGTGTCATTTGGTTGTTGAGTGAGCCTATTAAACTCCAAGTTTTAGGGGAAAATGAGCTAAAAAGATTTTTGAATTTTAAATGGAAATATCCAAATTAAAATTTTCTTTAAAATCTAGACAATTATTATAATGCTTCTCCTTCCACCTCCTACTTAGGCTTTATAGTCATGCTTCAAATGACAGTCATATTTTTTTTTATCTCAGTATTATAATTTAAAAAGAAAAAACAGGAAGAAAATTTTTTACTTATCCCTCAGTGGCTAGTTAAATACTTCCTGTCTCTGACTATATGTATCTACATGTGATGGGGTCTTTAAAGTGGACTATTACACAATTACCAAACTTTACATCCTTTGATTACACCAAATTTATTAATTAAACAATCAATTAAGCAAATGGTTTTAAAAAAAAAACATTAAAAAAAACTATAGCTTTTAACTTTTAAAATTTGCTTAATAGAATTAAATCATGTTTCCCTTTTTTTTTTTTTTTAATATCTGTAAATGTTAAGAGGACTAGAAAGATGTAATACATTGTGTAATATCATAAATGTAAATACGAGACTCAGAGATGATCCTAAGTTTATAAGTACACATGTTAATAAGTGACTGATTCTGGTTTTACAATTGTCAGTGACCCAGTTCTCTATTAGCACTAAGTGCATCTTTCAAATTCAGTGGACTTGGGTTTAAAAACTTCTGATCCATTAGATATTTTCTTCCTGTCTGTACACATCATTCAATGGTAAACTTATAACAATGACACTTGTCAAGCTGTCCACTTCAGTGTTCACTGATCTTCAGCAGAATGTAAAAGTGTCCAGAGTATCATACAAGGAATATGTGACTTCCCACGATCATAACTTAATAAAGGCAAAAATTACATTTTGGGGGCACTAATGATGAAAACAATTTGAAATCAAAACAGCCAGTGCAGCAACACCTTTAATAACAGCATTAATTATCAGCTTTAACATGATTAACATAGTATATACATAATTCCAGTATCATGTATTATAAGTAATCCCAATGCAAAAGGGTGAAGATGATGAACACTATGATCAATCTCATAAAAAACTACAAACAATACACATATGGGAACAAGCCATATACACAGACCCTGTCAAATCCGGAGCTGGAATCAGGTGCCTTAGGAGGAGTAAGCACCCCCTGCTGGCTGTTCAAAACATCAATCTTTGAAAATATTATCTCTGGATTTCTCTCTCCTATTCATTGGTTTATGGTTCCCTGACTGATGAATCAAATGTTTAATGAAGCTCACAAAGTCCACTCAGACAACACAGATTAGGAGGAGAACAAACAAGTACCTCTAAAACGTCAGAGGAGGGATCAGGTGCCATGAAGGATTAGGCATCCCCTGTCAACCGGTCATAGCAACTA
The DNA here is from genome assembly GCA_003671525.1 of Saccostrea glomerata. Classification (NCBI taxonomy): domain Eukaryota; kingdom Metazoa; phylum Mollusca; class Bivalvia; order Ostreida; family Ostreidae; genus Saccostrea; species Saccostrea glomerata. The sequence continues at coordinate 1,616,815 of PRKT01000057.1, read as the reverse complement.
TATGCCCCTTAATTGCCATGAAATATTTTGTAACAAAACCTGATCACTATATGAATTGCTTAAAGGTCAGTGGTATATTGAAAAATTCTGAAGAAATTATATCTTCTCCATTCTTTTCTATTCATATTTCTTAAGATTCTATTAAGGCCACACCAATAACATTTTTTGTTCGTCAGACCCGCACGCTTGTATTTAAACAAAACTATACAAATAATATTGATTTAAAATCCCTGCACATGGGAATTCTAAGCTGTTTTTTGTCCCATTTCTGCTCTATTTATCGTACTTTTAATCTACTTACTCTGCAAATGAGACAAAATATAATTCTTCGCTCAAATTTTTTCACGCTCCGCCTAAAAATTTTGCCTACGATAAATATATATTATTATAACAGTAACTTGATCCGAAGGGTCGTATCACGTCGAGTTGACAGGCGCGGATCATCAGATCAAACGAGACGCGAAGCGTCGAGTTTGATCTGATGAACCGCACCTGTCAACGAGACGTGATACGGCTCTTCGGATGAAGTTACTGTTATAATGATAAATTTATCATATACCCCCTCATAACTAACAAAATATAGCAAAAGAAAACTTTAGTAATTAATTGTATAACATTTATCCATAAAACAAAGCATAATAACAAGGGACTTTTTAACGAACAAGAAAAATAACGTCATGTTACAGCTTACTACGTCATCAGTTTCAGAGAGTGGTGATATGGATTCAGAAAGCTACAGTGTGGCGATCCGGAAAGTCGGATCACAACGTCACGTGATTGCATAAAATGTTCAAATCATGACCCCCGCGTTTAGAGGAGGCACAATAGGGAATCCAAGTTTTACATAGAATTATATTGGAAAAATCTTTAAAAATCTTCTCCTCAAGAACCATTTGGTCAGAAGAGCTAAAATTTATATGGATGCATCTTAGGGTAGTGTAGAATCTAAATTGTTCAAATCATGACCCCTGGGGTAAGGGCGGGGCTGCAATAGGGAATCCAAGTTTTACATAGAAATATATAGGAAAAAATCTTTAAAAATTTTCTTCTCAAGAACCATTGAGTCAGAAAAGCTGAAACTTATGTGGAAGCATCCTGGAGTAGTGTAGAATCTAGATAGTTCAAATCATGACCCCCGGGGTAAGGGCGGGACCACAATAGGGAATCCAAGTTTTACATAGAAATACTTAGGAAAAATCTTTAAAAATCTTCTTCTCAAGAACCATTGGGTCAGAAAAACTGAAACTTATGTGGAAGCACCCTAGGGTAGTGTAGATTCTTAACTGTTCAAATCATGACCCCCGGTGGTAGGGCGGGGCCACAATAGGGAATCCAAGTTTTACATAGATTGATTGATTGATTGTATACTGTTTAACGTCCCTCTCCAGAATATTTCACTGATATGGAGACGTCACCATTGCCGGTGAAGAGCTACAAATTTAGGCCTATGCTCGACGCTTACGGCCTTTGAGCAGGGAGGGATCTTTGTCGTGCCACACCTGCTGTGACACGGGTCCTCGGTTTATACGGTCTCATCCGAAGGACCGCCCCATTTAGTCGCATTTTACGACAAGCAAGGGAGTACTGAGGACCTATTCTAACCCGGATCCCCACGTGGCAAGTTTTACATAGAAATATATAGAAGTATCTCCTTGTCCACGACTTTTTTTTCAGCAGTGATAAAATTAATCCTTAAGATTATTGGCAGTAGAACAGCTTAAGAATTTTTCATAACTTAGCCCCAACGCTAAATAAAATTTTAGCCATTTATCAAACATTGGAAAGATAATTATGAATGGGATTTAAGGTGAGAAAAAAGTGTGTAGAAAACTAAGGATAGTTACAGAAAGATGGAAATTTGAACATCTAAGTAAATTAAAATTTCTTAGTACATGTATTTTTGAAATGTATATTTTTTATCATTTACAACCAAAAAAGATCCAAGAAAAGATTCCCATCTATACGATCAGTTTTTGTTCGTATCATCTGTCCTTAACATGATAACAAACCTGTTATTATATACTGCATGAAATTGATTGATTGATTCCTCTGGAGAACTTTTCACTCATATGTAAAAGTACGCCACCACTTTCCGGTGGAGAGCTTCAAACTTTGCCCTTCACTCGGCATCGTTAAATATAGTTTTACAGATGAAAACTATACTTAACGAATCGTTAACTATAGTTTACGGTTTGTAAACTATAGTTTACAGTCGATAAACCTAGTTTATCAATTGTGAAACTAGGTTTATCTCATTTTTGTGAATTTGGCGTGCCATAGATATAACCAATAGGTCTCCGTTAGATACTCAAAGTTTGTGTCATCAAATTTTATGTTTCTGATCAAACATGTCAAAGGCCTGTATTTTATTTAAACAATACACATTTATTTTGGTTTTGTTCAGACTTAATTCTTAGTTTTACTTTTTTTCAATTAACTCTTAGACCATAATATTTATGTTGTTACTTGCCACGAATACAAATTAGATCTACATTGATGAAATGACTTCTTTTTTTACATACGACATGTAACATCATGCAAATGCAACGAAACGCCATGTTACGGATTGAACATCTTGATCTTGTGTACAGGCTCATTACTACAGGTTAACGTTACACGCTACCATCCGACTACTATTTATGCTACTGACATGCGACAATCTAAGGAATGTCAACTAAAATTAAGAAAGATGTAGAGAAAACTAAATTATTGTTTTTCTTACCACAGATATTCCGTACGCTGTAATAACCGTTTCTTCCTCGATATAACACTACAGACGGGCCCTAACTTCCTTGTTTATAATGACACGATTTACTCACCGGAAAGTCGCATGAATGGGGGCGTAGTCGAAAATCTGGACTAGTGTTTAGAAAGCTGTAGGTAAAACCGGCCAATAAAAAATGTAAAATTTTGTTATAACTTATATCCTTTTAAAAAATACTATGTATATAAAACGTATACATTGATCATTGTTTTTTCAAATTTTTTTTTTCTCAGGACCATTTTGAACCAAATTTGGTATAAAGCATTATTTTATGGATAAAAGAGAACAAAAACAAGAGATGTTTGTAAAACACTTATGCCCCCTCCCCCCAGATTGGATTTTTTCTGAGTCCAAAAGGACTCAACTCTAACAAAAAGTGTGCGATCGTACCCAAAACAGAACTTGACCTAGATATTCAGCTGAAACATATTTATACTAAATTTTATTTCAATATGTGCAACCTCTGCAAGGAAAATGAACGGAAACAGCAAATAAGTGCCAAGTGGAATTTTTCTAAGTCCAAGGGGCATAACTCTGTCAAAAATGGTGCGATCGTACCCAAAACATAACTTGACCTAGATATTCAGCTGAAACATATGTATACTAAATTTCATTTCAATATGTGCAACCTCTACAAAGAAAATGAACGGAAAATAATGTAACTTAATAAGTATTATTCCATCATTGTAAATTATTGTCAATATTCTTAACATTTGTAACCTTGACCTTGGAGAGGACTTATATAGGCCATGCCTGATGTCCAATCCAATTATGTAATCTAACATAATAAAATATTGATTAAATAAAAAAAAAATAAATAAATAAAAAAAAAATGAACGGAAACTGCAAATAAGTGGAATTTTTCTAAGTCCAAGGGGCATAACTTTGTCAAAAATGGTGCGATCGTATCTAAAACAGAACTTGACCTAGATATTCACCTGATAAACCTGTACACCAAATTTCATTTTAGTATGTGCAACGGTTGTGAAGAAAATGAATGGAAACTAAATGGACCGACAGACCGACAGACAGCAGCAAAGCAAAATAAAAAACATGCCGACTGAGCACAAAAAGACAGACCAAAGAGGAAGTCGCACGAATTTGCAATATATTCAGTATGTATGGACATTGGAAATAGTAGATTAACTAAACAGTAAAGCGATCTAGGATTCTGAAATTTATTTTTCAATATATTCAGCTGATAACAATTTACATAAACGCGAGTGATTTATTTTTCGAATGGCACATGCACCTCGTTAAGCGTTTTGCTCCTAATCCACAATTTAAGTGTACGAGGAAGCAAAGATGAAATAAAAACTATACCTTATCCTTTTAGCACATTTATTAACATTAAAAAATGTTATTTAGGTGTACGAGGAAGATAAAACATATACTCAAAGATGAAATTTCACCTTATCCAGCTTCAGGATTTGTAAACGCATCTAAGCAAACCTTAATCGCAAATATTTTTTTTAATGTAAAGGCCGAAAAAATCCAATACCTATACGCAGGAAACATATATGTAGGCAAATGTAAAGAATTGCATAAAACATTCATTTTTTCCATTAAATACTTTTGTGCCAGTGAATTTTATTATATGTGATGTACACAATCTATCGATCAAGATGCAAGTTAATTAGAAAGAAATGTAATTAGACGTTTAATGGTTCTCTAATCAGCCCAATCCACAGAAACAAGATTGTTTGAAAAAAGCATGTTCTTTCAAAATACATTCAAGTCACAGAATCCTTAATTGCAGACAAAAAAATCCAAATCAAGATTTTTTGGACAAGGGGAAATTCTTTTCCTAAAGTAACAAAAACTTTTCGGGGGGGGGGGGGGGGGGGGGGGGGGGGGG
>PRKT01000057.1:1518316-1602976 GCA_003671525.1 Saccostrea glomerata | reverse complement strand
ACCCCCCCCCCCCCCCACTGCATGCAACGCAGCGCCTATTTTCTGGAATTATATTTCCTAAAAAAATGATTTTTTTTCTTCAAAATGTTAAGCTTGGTATACAATTCAGGTGTATATAACCATTTTTTTAAGTTGACGATACACTATCATTTCAAACAAACAGCAAAATACAGACTTGAAGAAAGGTTTGTTTCAGATTTACGTTCCGAATGATAACGTGCATTACACTTGAAACTATGCAATATTAACCAATTGCTCAAAATGGAAAGATTCAATCATTAAACCACAATTCTACTTTTGAATAATATTTTGTCAATTTAATTTTCAAATCACACGGATGCACAAGATATTGAGTGAAAAATGTTCACCTTTGCATGTGCACTTCAATTTGCATTTCTGCACTCTTGTTACAGAAAAAATGACATTTTAAGAAACAGTGTATATTTCTTCATGTTCTTAGTATTTACATTCACTCGCAAATCTGTTCAAACAGCTTTGGAAATTTTAATACTTATTTACTTTAAAACATGGTAACGTAAATATGGGTAACGTAAATATCGGTAACGTAAATATCTTTCTGAGATTTTTCGTAACTTTTAATGCCATTTTTCAATTATTCAACTGTTAATTAAAGGCATATTCTAGTGCTTGAGTGTATGGCAATTTGACCCATAGGGAACAGTGTAGTTCTCTTACTTAATTTGTGAATAAATACTAACACGTAAATATCGTTGAATTTTTTAACCATTGGACTTATAAGAAAAGGGGAGCTATTGTTCATAAATACAGATAAAGAGTGTCCTTTTTACCATTCCATGCAATAGAAAGGGTGTTCATGGTGTTAAAAAGTTACAACTTAGTCCTATTGAGTCAGTTTATCAATCCTTCCAGTCCTTTTGAATTTCCAAATAGAAAAGTAATAATTCTGCGGTGACATCAAAATTTGATAAATATATTTAAAAAACTTTTTATGTGTGAAGGGTGTGATATTCAGAAAATATAACTCAAATGTAGGACAATCTTACTAAAAAAAAGATATGTAAATGATTTAAAACTTCTTTTTGGTTTAAAATAAAAACTACACGATGATCGGCGACAGTAACGTAAATATCGATTTCTGCTATAAAATGTGATTTTCTCCTAGGACAATCATTCAAACTACAACAAACAATTGTTGCATTTTAATCAACAACCAACAATGGTTCATATGAGTGGCAGAAAAAAAAATTATTTGAGATATTATATTACATTGAGACTATAAATTGAGAATGCGTGTGTTACATTTAGCACCAGAGGGTAAATTTGTTTGCTTGTGAATAGAATGCAGACGATTTGTGCTTTCGCCGCATTAAAATTAGCGTTTTATTAATTATAAATCTGTTTGTAGCTTATTTAGATAAATCTTTTTGAATATACAGTAACAAAATCAGTTTCCTATTTTACCACTTTATCACTAAAGTCACGGAGTTTTAATATGGCGTAGGGAGGTCCGTGAAACAGCCTCGCTTATAGCTTTAGAAACCTGCAATATACAGTGTTTTAATTGCAAAAGACACATTGATGTGGTCTAAATATGTATTTCATTCTTAAGTCAAATGTACATTTCAACTGCACAGGTTTGATACGTGTTTCTGATCTGATTATTTTTTTTTGACGACGTTCGTGATTTATTGGAGAATAATGTCCGCAGCATTTCTTTGATATCGGCAATATCCGTAGTAGAATTAGTGGTATTGGAGGAGTTGGGAACTTGGGATATGGGATGGGAATTCTCCAGTATTACAGACGGACACCCCATCACTATAAATCCCCGCTTTCCAACCCAGGCAATCCACTGGACAAAAATATTTTAAATGATAATATTTTACCTGGTGCCCAGTTCTCCTGACATAACAGAAATGGACACAACTTCGATTTGAGCAGCACCACCTCCAAAGCTAAACAGCCAGCCTCCTTTTTTCTTGTAAAGTAAGTCCACAGACGTGACCTCTCCAACCTCAGTGGGCACCGCGACGACCTTTGTAACTACACCGTTTGTCTTAAGATGGCTATCTTTCCTAAAAAAAAAAAAGGAAAAAGGTCATTTTTACACAAATGAATCCTTCCCTCATTTTCTTAAATGTTATTCTCTACCATAGTGTAATATTACAGAACCTACTCAGTAAAGGCGATGGAATGGCTGTTACCAAAGTCCCCATGAAGTGTGATAAAAAGAGTGCCGTAAGTGTCGGTATTTCCAAGATCAAATTTAATCATATAGTGAAAACCTATTGGAAGTAGAGTAATGAATTTAAATGCAAACGAACTAGGGACATCATTGTGGACAAGAAATCAAACAGATTAATATTTTGATAAAATATATTCATATTTAAAATATATCAATGAATATGACTTTTTTCCCTTTTCATTTGATATTAAAGGTCAAATTTGGGAAAACAGTGAGACCACCATATCGATCACATCCAAAACTTACCACAGAATGGCCCCTGATTTTTATCCACAGTCATGAGGTACATTTTGCCCCTTGCCGAGTACTGATCAGCATAATATCCCAACTCCGAGCAGCCCCTAGTTCCGCATGTCATGCACTCACCATGGGTAAAATTTTCCTAAAACATCAGACTTATCTTAATCTGCGGGTAACTCATTTGAAAAAAAAAACTCAGAGGAAATAAGCAAACAGATAGTTGTACCTACGTAATTGTCACAAGGGTAAGCTGTAAAGGGACAATCTGTCAATATGGACTCAGTGAAATACACATGAGAACGACCATGACTACAAGCGATAGCCTCTCCAATGACTGAAAAGAAAGATTTTCCCCGATGTATTTCAAACTAACAATGAAAATAACTGTTTCTGAACTGACAACACATGTCAAAATTTGAAAGATGGATTTAAAAAAAAAGAGGAGGAAAGACAGAAGAGTATCATTAAAAACAACATTTCTGTATGTTTCTTTAATGTATACCTGAAGTATTAAAGGTAAAGATGGTGTTGAATAATCCACCAATTTGATTTGGACATCCAGTTTGCTTTTCACCTCCATTAACGTAGAAATCCACGTGACCGGAAACCTGCATAAGACCGTAACCGAGGCTAGAAAATGGTGCACCATTTGTATGTATGACATCAACAAAATTAGCATCTTCAGGATCGAGTCGAATGCCAGCAGAGAGATGTTCGAAGTCGGGTTCTGCAGGATCCATACCTAGTATCAAATCAAGAAATGTCTTTAACAAACCGTATTATCATCCTCACAATCCTGGATTCTATTTCCATTAAAAAAAACTACATATTTGTAGTAGCTGCAGCCTGGTTGAAGGTAAGTTTTTGAAATGGAATAGACACTAACCCATTGCTTGCAATGATTTTCGAGACTTACACGAAGAGGATATGCTTATATAGAGAATATATAAATTACCCGTTATCCTTTCTAATCTGCCATGCAGAAGTCGTCCTGTGTAGCCTGCTGTATGGGCGCCAAGACTGTGACCAATCAGATGCATGTCGCTCACCTTGGCACCTGCTCTTACCAACATGTCAATGATCAGGCGAAGCTGGGTCCCCACCATTCGGGTATTAGACGCAGCCTGGTTATAGTTAGGTGCAGTGGCTCCTCTACCCCATGCCACGATAATAACATTAAAATCTCCCTGTCAGCGGAAAATTCAAATTGTGTACAATGTTTAACCTTCAAATGAAAAACTTCATTTTGAACAAGGGAATTGGGAAAAGTAACATCCCCCATTAAATTTATAAAAAATACTTAGTATTGTGCACTTACACATTTAATAATATACTGTTTGCAGTAACTTTAACCTTGTCATCGCTGATTGATTTTAATTCCATTATTATTCATTAAAAGAATTGTTTACCTTCTTGAGAAGAGCATCTTTCATATCGTACAGCCATTTTGTCTTGATGGAATTGGTGAATCCGTGAATTATAATTTTTGTTTTGAGGATGCCTTTGTAAAATGAGTTTGTTACGGAGGACAGTGATGTGTAATTCAGAGGTTGGGAGGTATTCAAGTTTCTTCTCGTGAAGAGTAAAAATTCAGTACCGATTTGTTGAGGAGACCTTATAGGATTCTCGAGTTTGGCCAATTTTAATTTAATTTTATTTGCTTGTCAACTTTTTCAGGAAAAGTAAAAAAAAATTCTCTGGTTTGCCCCCCGCCCCCTTTCAAAAATGATGCTACGCGCCTGGCATGTGAAGTTAAAACAAATCTTCAAATCAGGACAGAATTTTAATACAAGTACATATTTACATCTACATATATGCTGAATTGATCACAAGCATAACCGAATTGCTGCTTTTAATGATATTCCAGACCTGTAATTAAGTGGGGGTGGGGGAGGGGCCCTATAAAACTGCTTACAAGCAAGAACAAACTAAAAAGTCTAAAATAAAACAACACAAATAGAAAAGGAGAAAAAATATGTTAAAACCAGAACATCTTATGTCGTGGAATTGGAGAGAGTTTGGGTCCTTCTCTTATTCTATCACTGTTCCTTTTTAGTTCACTTTTTCCAAATCCTGGAATTGTTATCTTAAATTCGACCTTGCAGCAACAAAGTGGGAGGGGGAGCAACTAACATATTCTTTGTCACTTTGCAATAGCCAAAATATACTAGTACCCAGAACAAGAGCCTCATAGGCCATAACGCTTACCAGAGTAACTCTGCCAGATTTCCCATTGTAATACCCCTTGTGATCCTGGAGTCATGATTTGGAATCCGCAACACCCGAGAGGGCACAATTAAGTTTCAGTTTTTCTGGTCCGGTGGTTCTTAAAAAGAAGATATCTTTAACGATGTTTCCAATATATTTATATGTAAAATTTGGATTCCCTATTGTGGCTCCGTCAGGAACCCCTGGAGGTCATGATTTGAACAGAATCTATACCAAATATTAATCCAGGATGCTACCACACAAGCTTCAGCTTTTCTGGTTCAGTGGTTCTTGAAGAGAAGATTTTTGAGTGACCCACACCATATTTTTTTTGTTTTATCTTGATATCCCCCCTTTTTTGAAGGGGTTTGAATCTTCATTTGACAATTTAAGCTTAATTTGGTTCTTGAGAACAATTAAGTTGGAAACTGGGGAAAATTTACAGGAGAACGCAATAAATAAAAATACGCATGATAATCAATGATTTTCAAGAAATTTGATTTAAAAAGTACATTGTATAATTAAAAAATATCGTAAAAAGTTGGTTCAGTTACTGTGAGGACTGAGTTCACGAAATAATACCCCCGCCTCCCATAAGATTTTAAGAGCAACGTCCATGTTTTTATGGGAGACCCGAAGTGTGCAATGGCTCTATGCAATAAAGAACCCGTGAAAATATTATTAAACTTTATTTAGTTGTAAAGGAGGAGTTGCAGATAAGAGTTTGGTACCCCTCAATATTATAGAAAAAATGGTTGTGTCCATGTTTTGCTAATAGAAAGCTAAAATATGTATCCAATCAGAAAGTAAAACAGGAGGAGAACAGTGACACTGAATGGGATTTAATGAGATGTTCACAGAATCTCTGTTACATGGTGCCATTGTGCACCTCCTATTTTGCCTTTTGATGGATACATATTTCGGGTTTCCCATAGCAAAAGATGGAAATTGTCATTCTTTCTGTAATATTGAGGGGCGTCCATCTCTTATCCGCAATTCCTCCTATTTTACTTGTTGATCTGACACTTATTTTGGGTGTCCAATAGCAATTATTGCCATTATAATCATATTAGAGGCGTAGGTATCATTTCGTGAGCTCAGTGTTCAAAGTGCCGCTAGTTATGTTTCTGCTTTGACCGTCAGAAGGGTTCCATGTTGTTCTTGGGATGATCTTGTGCATGAATATGGCGCTATCAATGTCAAGGCCGTTTTTTGGAAAACGTTGTGTTAAGTCTTTCACCATTGTTGTAACTTTCTCCTGGCCCTTGTTCAGTGTTTTACTTTCTTTCCTTCCTTTCTTTTTTGGTTGACCCGACTTCATGTCAGAAAAACATCGTGCATTTTTGTTTTATCAATCATCGTTTGAAGGTTTTCAAAAACAGTCTTTCTCTTCATCCTGAGTAATCTCTGTTAGAGCTTTGCAAATAATGAGTTTGTTGTGTATTGTCTTGATGAATTATTAATCTTTCGCTGGGTTAATATTCTAGTATGTAAAATTCCATCTCTCTACTATGATGGTCATGTGATCTTCCTGAATTGAGGAGCTGCATCCAAATGATAAGTACATACTAGTACCATTGACTTTTCAATTGGTCTGACTACAATTTACATTTAGCTTGATTTTAGGAAACACAGGGCGGTCCCATTGGTGGAGGATCGGTAGATTCCTACAGTCCACTCCATCTGTTTATTTAGGATGGAATTTGTCTGCTATTGAGCAGGGTTTTTTTCTGTTGAGTTTGACTGACAACCTTTTCATGTAATGCATATACATGTATCCTCCTTTCAGATGCTTGTTCTTTAAAATTTCTTTGGCGTAGATATATTAACATGACAGGGTTCTTACTGTTCTTGCTCAGAACCTTCCAAAGCCGGAAAAGGGGTTTCTCTGTTGAAGATTTACTTTCCCAAAAATATAGATTTTCATTTGAAAGTGTCACGTTTGGGTTCCTTTTTATTTTTCCAAAGCGCCAGAGATATGGTTAATGAAGTACAGAATATAAAACGTGCCAGCAAGAAACGAAATGTTGCGTGTAAGAAGCGTACCAAACCGACAAAAATATTTACTGTAATAGACAATAGACCTACGTATAGTTACTTCATTATTTTTATTGATACATTTATAGGTAATGGACACAGTTGCTTCAGAGAATTTAGAAAATAATTAACTGATGTGAACCAAATTATTTTACTTACAGCGGGAGATGCCACCCTCAACAAAAACACAACCCATGGTCACGTAACAACCACACCAACATCTTTAAATTTAACAACCCACAAGCCAAACCCGTATGCAAATAAGACTGAATGTTTTCCATATGTTGGTTGTTTCGATAATTTCCCTCCATTCGATAACACTGATTTAGATTTGCCTCGGTCTCCTCAACAAATCGGTACTGAATTTTTACTCTTCACGAGAAGAAACTTGAATACCTCCCAACCTCTGAATTACACATCACTGTCCTCCGTAACAAACTCATTTTACAAAGGCTCTAAAAACAAAATAATATTTATGATAATGATAAAAGCTGCCAGTATCCTGCCCTCTTGTATATTATTTTCTCTACGATACCTGACAGTGTGTAGCCATACTGCTGGCCTCGATGGCGTACACTTTTCTGGCTCCGGCCTGGACGGCAAAGAATGACAAAATCCCTGAACCAGCACCAACATCTAACACAACCTATAAAACAGATTATTTATATAACACAGCATAGAAGACAGATTATTCATCTAACAAATCACACATGGAAATGAGAAGATTGTACAGCAACATATTTTAATATGAACTGTAAATTTTATAAATTTCTCCCTGTGCTCCAAATTTTAAAAGACAATAACTGACCTTGTCATGGAAATCTATTAAGTTAGCCAGCATTGCCCTCTGATACGTAGATGTCCTGATGTAATCCTGCATCATGTTCTGTTGTTGTGAGAGGTATCCATAAAACTACAAAGGAGAATGCCTACTGTTTGTAGTAAAACTAAACACAAGATACAAGATATTTTATTTACAAATCAAGGGCTCCGAAAGGCATTTCAACATATACATTGTACAAGGAACCCACTTGAAGATAATGAAGTTTACCTGGAAATACTGGACAGCTGATGCTGAATCTGTTCTATCACTGAATACAGATTTTAAGCCATCTTTCAATTCATTCAGTCTAAACTGAAACTGCTTCATATCTGAAAAAAAACAAAACGTTATTGCATTGAATTTTTTTTCTTCATTTTATAGTAGTTCCATGAATTTTAAATTTGTTAATAAAAATAAATTAGGAACTTAAGGATACATGTACTTATTACACTTTAGCGAGATTGACTTACTGTGAACAGTAGGAAAATGGACCAAAGTTGTGTCCTTGTCTTTTGTGAAGATGATACTTTGTGATCCCAGTCGAGAATGCTCAGTGTCATTGTTTATCGACAATGTGTGCACAGGAACTTTTTCTACAAAAAAGTACAATTTTTACAATAAGAAATGCGTGGTGCCTTAATTCAGTATGTGTAACAAATATAAACAAATTACTGCTGATATACTGCAATGTACCCATCTTGGACAGAGAGCAAGATATAACATTCTATCTACGTTATATTTTTTATTGTTTCAATATTTTTCTGTCATTTTTGAGAACATTCTGTAAAATGTCTTTAATTTAAAAAAAAAAACTTTTTGATAAAAATCTAAGTCGTATGGTCACATACCTGACTTATGGTGATTGCGTCTTTCGGGTAATACATAATTCCAATCGTACTAGAATCATTGGTCAGATCCTGAGGAAATTCAAGATGCGTCGCGTCATTTAGTTGACATTGACGAGTCTTTGACGCAAAGTTAAATGATTTACATCGAGGCGTTCTGTGGCATTCCATAGCACACTGGGTGACTTGGAACTTTGTCGAAAAATTAGAAATTCGATGGTCTCGAAATTCATGTCCAATATATGAAAGATTTGAGTTCACATTGAAAGCAAATATTTTAGAATTTCTTTGAATTTCTGTGATTTGACTACAAGCAAGTGTAAAAAATAACAAAAATGATAATATCCGAGGTGCAGTGCCCATCTTCCGACGTTCCTTTAGTTCATTAAAAGACACCGTTCTAAGATATATCGGAAGATTTCTCCATCACTGATGACGTATCATCTTTAATTATTTATTTAATTAGCGGTCAAGAAAGAAATAAAGAGTATGTGTAGATAATTGTAAAAATCGAATGGGTTAATTAAATTTGGTTCCATGGATCACCGTAATGACTTCGACTACCTGCAATGTTCTCATACCTGGACCAAAGTCATGCATATTTGATGGAATACCTGGTTGTTAATAGCAGAGAAAGAAATAAGTCAGGCCATATACCTTGGATTCTTTTACCGCCTGATGTTTAATGGAAATTCGATAATATTGTTAGCGGAAGTAAATTGTTTATTTCTTGATTTTCATGGTCTCCATAAAAGAAAAATAATAAATTTTTAAAAAGAAAAAATGGCGGTTTTTAAAATTAACCTTAACATTGATCAACATTGAAAACATTACTAAGTTTTGCAATTGTTGCTTCTGAAATCCCCTAGCTATGAAATTTATTATCAAAAACTCATGATCTTAGCTCATGAGAAATCGGAGAAAATCGACATTCTTTGACAAAGGTGAATATGGAAATCATCTTAAATCCTTATTGCGCATCAATATTATGGATCACTGCAAAAATTAAGAGAAGGTAAGGAAACCAGATTTTTGTAGAAAAACGTCTTTTCCCAACTTCCTATCATTCCATAAGATGAAAATAAAACTTCAAAAAACTTATTGCTTGAACTTTTTCTACAATATAATTAGCATAGTTCGGGAAAGGGCTGATTACTAGAAATTGCCTGAGTTTTTACACCAAGCCATCTCAAATATACCAAAATGGTAGGAACTCAAACAACATGGTCGTCGAAAAAATAAGCACAGGAAGAAATCTACAGTGTTGGTAGTCAGTATCTTAGGTTTTTAGATTTCACGTGGGTTTGGTTAAGGTGACTCTTCTGTTGATAAGACACAAATGACAAAATGATGTCACTGGTACTAATATCGTTGGCGTTTATAGGTAAGAGGTACAATAAACTCCATATTAATAATGTTTATGACGTTTAATAACATGTGCGGGAATAAATTCGTTTTAAAAGATTTTTATTCAAAGTAAAACACATATTCTTTGTTATTTCAAAATAACAATAGATAATCTTTACAAAAAGTAGCTGAAGATGATATAAGCCTTCAAAAACACGCTTGAATTTTAATGTGATATTAAAAGGTTGCTAGTGCTTCACTTTATAGTTGGTGTCCAGTCAACAACGACCACTACAACAACCGTAAACCCACTGGCGAATAAAACAGTCTGTTACGATCATGTCGGCTGTTTCAATAACCTCCCTCCGTTTGATAACGCTGCCTTTGACTTGCCACTATCTCCAAACCAGATAGGGACACAGTTTCTACTTTTTACTCGAAGAAATAGAAACAATGCAGATACACTGGACTATGTATCTCATGCTTCTGTGCACAATTCTCATTTCTCGAGCACTCAGAAGACAAAGCTCGTAGTCCATGGATTTGCCAATTCAGTTAAAACCGCATGGTTATATGCTATGAGAGATGCTTTTCTTACAAAGGTAAGAATCCAACAATTTCAAGTTTAAAAAAAAATTGTGAAGACTATTTAATCAATGTATTTTTTCTAGCGACTAAATCCAATACCATCATACATAGAGAATTGTTGTTTTGCATAATATAAACATTTTGAACGTTGAAAAAATTGAATCAAATAAAAATATACCGGTATTGCATTGGTCTACATGTATTTTATTTTCAACTATGGTGCAACACCATGGACAATCATAATGTTAAGAATACTCGATGATTACTAGTATTTTGCTATTACAAGTGATTTTACTTGCAGGGGGATTACAATGTCATCATTGTGGCTTGGGGTAAAGGAGCTGTCCCACCACATTATAACCAAGCTGTTTCCAATACCAGAATGGTGGGAACTCAAACTAGACTCATTATTGAGAAACTGGTTCAAGCCGGGGCCAGTTTAGATGATATCCACATCATAGGCCACAGCTTAGGGGCTCATACTGCGGGCTCAGCCGGTAGGCAACTGCACGGCAAAGTTGGCAGAATCAGTGGTATGGCTTATATGTGGTTAAAAAGGAAATTGCTTCATTGTCATATCAACATGTAAGAGTATTCTGAAATTATGCGATATCGTACGATGATCTTCAGGGCTTGATCCAGCTGAGCCAGATTTTGAAAACCACCCAGCTGGTGTAAGAATAGATCCAACTGATGCAAAGTTCGTCGACATCATTCACACAAATGGTGCACCCATAAGAAGAGGCGGAGCTGGGTTAATGCAAGTGTCAGGGCATGTGGATTTCTACGTAAACGGGGGGAAATCCCAACCAGGATGTCCAAACTTAGTAGCAGGGGCCTTTCAACAACTTTTTAATCACAACGTATCTGGTAGGTTTGCGAATTCCTTCTGTATTTGCCAATGTCCTTTTCAAAAAGAGAAAGAGCCATTCAGTATTATAAACACCATTGAATACATATGCATTGGCAACAAGTAATGCATGATCTATATATTTTTTTCTATAATATTGAGGGGTACCAAACTCTTATCTGCAACTCCTCCTTTACAACTAAATAAAGTTTAATAATATTTTCACGGGTTCTTTATTGCATAGAGCCATTGCACACTTCGGGTCTCCCATAAAAACATGGACGTTGCTCTTAAAATCTTATGGGAGGCGGGGGTATTATTTCGTGAACTCAGTCCTCACAGTACCTCGAGTTTTATTTTGAGTTATAAGAGATATATAAACTCAACGTAGAAATGAAATTAAATATCGTTGATTGACAACGTTGTCCATACATGTATCGAAATGTCCAGTTGAAGGCAAGTAAGAGGATTCTTTTCATATAGAAGTTTTTGAATAGATTCTGCTTCATATGAAACCCAAAAAGCAGATCTGCTAATCAACAAAAATAGAAGAAGAGCAAGAGGTTACTTTTTGGAATCAAAAATAAACACAGACAGTAACTGAAACAAGTTCTGTTCCGCATATCAAAATCCAGGGTAGGTGTTGCATCACTTGGGAGTTTATGGATACCTTAGAATCAATTGCAACCTCAGATGCTTCAGGAGCTCTTTCTGTATACTGAAAAATCATGAAAGCTGACAAATACAGTAATCACAGCAAATGTGTCTTCCTATGCAGACATTGCATACTTATCTTGTGGATAAAGTCCATCTGCAACGAAGAACTAAATTATATGAAAAAGAATAACACCTAGCCCCTGTCCCTAAGAAACAAAAGTAAAAGCAAAGGAGGATTAAGTCATGTTTTCAGGTCACAACAAGATTTCATTCCCGGGGTCGCATAAAGGTTAATTCCATCATAAAAGAGCATAAAATAAGATTCAGAGAAACTTAGAGAAAGGAATTAAAAGTAAGGGAATGGTCACTAAGCTAGATCTTACATTGACGTACACATTCGCTTAAGACAAGCTGAAGGACTCGTTACTTTCTTGTATTTCTTTACAGCGACACTATTTGTTAAATTAATCCAAAACAACAATTCCAAAATGGTTTTACTCTAATTTACGTACATATCATCTTATAGGATATCTCTTATCACGTACAGGCGGCGTCGGTCATTCATCTTTGAATAACAGCAAAGAATAATATGAATACAGAGTCCAAACTATCTATATAATTTTCTAATGGTTTTCCCTGTATGAATGTGGTTTTAAATTTAGAGTGATTAAGATACCTACTGCAAATCTTGAAACACAACCCCGTGAGGATTATCCACAACGTGGCCATGCTTAAGGTTGTCTTGTGGAGATAAAGAACGCACCGGATTCCCCCCGGAAAGACAGACCAAAACATTTTGACCAAAATCAAGTGAAGGTCGAGTCATATTTAGATTCAATATTCATTGAACGCTATTGTGTCACCAAAGATCACTGAACAAACCAGCTGTGCAGATTAAACATGTATGTTTTCGTGCAGATAGTGTCTGGAAAATTATGACGTCTTCGATATTTCCGTGTCCTTTTCAACAACAGAATAAGAACCTTTTTTTTGCAAAACGAGTATTTTTGGTTGGATGTAACACTGTTATAATTCTCTTCCTATGGAAAAAGTATGTTTTTAACAATTGACAACAACTACTTAAGATCTTTAAATAAACATTGCATTACTAAATGGCTTTTGAACCAAAGGCACAGTGTCTTAAGAAATAAATTTATTCCAAATTGGATTAATAATTGTTTTTCAAATGACGAGCGATACGGTCTGTCAAACTACAAACTTGTCTTGGAAATAAATACATAATTAACAAGATTTAAGATTTCTAAGCAAGCATGTTGTGATTAGATACACATACAACTTGTAAAAATGTGACACAATTTTCGAAGTCGAGGATGCATTTCAAGAAATCATCAATACGTAGTACCCTTTTTGAAGTGACGACCAATATCCGTATACCTTGAATTTACTACACAACGTGAACCAAAGATCGAGTTCATCTCAAATCATGGAGACTGATGTAAAATATGTAATTATTTCATAGATCGAATTTAATCTAAATTGAAGTGATGATGGCGGTAAGATGGGGCAGTCTTTGATTAATACGTTAAAAAAACTTTTCCAAGAATAAAAGTGTGTGTGAGAAGATATTAAAGCTTAAATTAAAGAAGTAGTCCTTTATTGCAACATTTTATTCAGACTTTGATCAACATTTTGGCTCTAACAAGTTGTGGTAGAGGATATGTGCATGCTTTTGACAGCTACTCCATCTGGTAGGTTGATTCCTCTCATGCAGAAAGTGTACCTTGGAAAGAGAAAACATAATTCAGTACATACACAGTAAAATACATTGTATACACACTCCTCTGAAAATTTGATTCTATTAAATGCATTGGTTTCTTCATACTACGTGTATTGATAAATAATCTGAAATTCACAGGTTATCGCAATACCATATACGTTTAAGATACCGAGTAACTCATGATTTTCGACCTTTGCTTTACATTACTAGCAAAAGAAAAAAAGCACACCTATTACTGGTCTGAATTTCCTCGACAGACACTGACGTTAACGTTATTTGGTTCTTCCCTCCCCTTCCAAACAGAAAGCCGTCTTTCTTATGATAGAGTACATCGATGGATGTTATGTCTGTGAACCTACTTGCCAGAACAACAACCTGAGTGTGAGGCATTCCAGCTCTTAAGTGTGCTCCAGGACTACATTGTAACAGTATCAATAATTATTGACATAATATGAAGTATGTTTAATTTATTTGATTAAAAGAGCTATTAATTCGTTTGACAATAGAATCATTTTGAGAAGAATCCTACTGAATGATAGAAAATGTGTTCCCCTGTTTACTTATATATACCCCCTATTTACTTTGTAATGGCAATTTGTTCTATGTATCCATCAGCATCATGCACTGTGATTATAATTTGACTATTTTTTGTGGGGTAAAAATTTCTGTGGTTTCGAGGAAAAAACTATGCCGTTCATGGGGATTGAAATTCAGGGTCAATTTTGATTAAATCATGACCCCATTTGATGGGGGTGGGGGGCACAACAGGGGATCAAAGTTTTCATAGGAATAGTTTTCAAAAAACTTAAAAATCCACAAAACCAGGTCAGGGGCCATAAAACTGAGACAAGCCCACTTTTGATCTCAGCCTCACATTTACTAAAGAAATTGATAGTGGAAAAGTGAGTCTTAGATCATGAGTGAGCTCTTTTTCAGCTTTATGTCCCTGGAACCTGGTTTAATTATATTTATTTGGATCCATTCTCAGGTAAAGTAGATTCAGTTTTGTTCAAATTATGACCCCTAGGTGTAACTGTAGGGTAAGCCACAATGGGGGATTGTAGTTTTGATTTATTGATTGATTCATTGTTTATTGTTTAATGTCTCTCGAGAATTTTTCACTCATGTGCAGACACCACCACTTGCTGGTGGAGAGCTGCAAATTTTGTCCATTACTCGGCACTCAGGGCCATTGAACAGGGAGAGATCTTTTTCGGGCCAGCACTTACTGCGACACGGGGCCTCGATTTATGCGGTCTCATCTGAAGGACCAGTCTCCATGTCCCACAGTGGGATTCAAACCCACGACGAAAGGATCAACTTACTTTGCGGCTCTAGAGCAGACGCTCTAACCACTGCACCACGGGGGCGACGTTTAAAGTTTTGAATAGAAATACATGAGAAAAATATTCAATAAATGTCTCGTAAACAGCAGTCACTGACTGATGATTAAACATATTTTGGCCATTTATACAAAAAAATTGTGTGGTTGCCCTCTCCCAGACCACCTTTGTTCGCCTGATATAGAAACATCCTCATTAGTGTAGATTGAAGTTTGTTCAAATCATGACTCCTTAGGGTATCGTAGGCTAGGACCACTATTTGTAATCAAAGTTTTTACATAGGAATACTGTAAACCAAATATTTCTCGCAGCGAATCGGTCTTTGAAGCCTCTGTGTCTATTAACAACAGATTTAAAAAGACTTGATCACGAAAATTAATCGTCCTGAAGTAGTTTACCCCCGGTAAATCGCGAAATAGAGTCGTCGTGAATATAAATTGGTTTACAGTATATAGGAAAAAGAATCTGTTGCTTATGCCATGTTTGGTTACCCTCTCACGACTCGGTCTGAAAATATGAGGTGTAGGTAGGTGAGAAATTTTTTTTTTCAAAATATTTAAATTTCAACGTTTTAAACATGGCCTGAAGAACAGAAAGGCCATAGTTACTCAGGGGAGCATTGTAGCACATTTTTAGGTCACCTGAGTAAACTCAGGTGACCTATTGCTATATGTTTTCGTCCGTCGTCGTGCGTCGTCTGTTAACATTTGAACATTTTCAGCTTCTTCTCTGCAACCACTGAACCAATTTCAACCAAATTTGGCACAAAGCATCTATGGCTAAAGGGGAACAAAATTGTGAATTTCATGGTCCCTGCCCCCCTGGGGCCTGGGGGGTGGGGCAAAAACCACTAAAATTAATGCAATCTTTAAAAATCTTCTCCTTTACTCCTGGACATCAAGCAGTCAAACTGTTTCCATGATTGTAATCAGCATTAAGTCCTTTACCAAAATTGTGAAATTCATGGCCCTGGGGTCGGGTTCTATTGCTAGGGCGGGGCTAAATAAGTATACAGTGAAAATGCATTATTTCTTTGAAAATCTTCTTCTCTGCTCCTGGGTATTAAATAAACTAACTAAGTGCATAGTTATGATGAGCAAGAGTGCCTCTACCAAAATTGTGAATTTTATGGCCCCAGGGTCAGGGGTTCTGGTGTTAGGGCGGGGCTCTATAGATTATATAGTGAAAATACATGAATTTTATGAAAATCTTCTTCTCTGCTCTGGGTATCAAATAAACATACTAAGTGCATAGTTATGATGAACAAGAGTGCCTCTACCAAAATTGTGAATTTTATGACCCAAGGGTCAGGGGTTCTGGTGTAAGGGCGGGGCTCTATAGATTATATAGTGAAATTACACGAATTCTTTGAAAATCTTCTTCTCTGCTCCTTGCATTGGTATTAAATAAACTAGCTAAGTGTATAGTTATAATGAGCAAGAGTGCCTCTACCAAAATTGTGAATTTTATGGCCCCAGGGTCAGGGGTTCATTATTGCTGAATATTACTGATTACTTGAAATGCATTTTTTGTTCCCCCACCCTGCCTATGGGTATTAAGTAAACAAACTAAGCAACCGCTAAGTGTATTGTTATGATGATCAATGGCGCCTCTTTCAAAATTGTGAAAGCCATAGCATCTGGCTTAAAACATGAATCAAATTGAATCACTGGAAAGTTGTTGCATAATGCTCAGGTGACCTATAAGGCACATGGGCCTCTTGTTTTTCCTCAGCTCAGCACAACTTAGACCTCAAGAAATGGGAAGAGGAAGACACTTTTTATCAGGAAACTCACAGCTTCTCTTCAATGATGCAAAAAGTGAAAGACCAACCATATGTAATTTTTGTTGGAGTCCCAGGGTCAGGGAAATCGGCCACAGCTCGTCACATTGCACTAAAGCTCAAAAGTGAAAATTACCGGATTTTGCCCATCAAGGACATTAGAAAAATAGAGGATTATTGCGATACCAATAACCCACAGGTTTTTGTTATGGAAGACGCCTTGGGTGTATATGGCCTTCAACAGTCGGAATTGAATATCATTCTCCGATATAGAGAGCGAATAGTCACACCAATAAATGAAAATTCAAAATTATTGCTGACATGCAGAGAGATTGTATTCAATGAGATAACATTTCACAAAGTCTTTTTAGGTAAAGACAGCAATGTTATTAAGATGTGCAATTCTGAACATGCCTTAAATGACCATGACAAGAAACAAATTCTCCAAAGATATGGTTTAGATGAAGACCTGCTGACCCCTTCAGAACTCGCATCTGCATCTCCCATGTTTCCTCTTCTTTGTAAACTGTTTTCGAAAGAATCAAAATTCAGACATCAGGGCTCAAAGTTTTTCCTAAAGCCTGTTAAGTGTATCCTGGATGAATTAGATAAAATGAAGGTTTTAAACAAGCTAAACTATGTAACACTTATTCTATGCATGATGAATGGAGATGTTCTCACAAAAGAAATTCTAAGAGAGAAAGAAAATACCGAATTTTTGGAAATGAAAACTGTGGTGTTGGAAAGTTGTAGGGTAGAAAGTCATACAGATACGTTCAAGTTTATGGATGCATTGTCAGCCATGGAAGGTACCTACACAAAAAAGTTTGGTGCACAGTACTCATTTATTCATGATTACTTGTACGAAATCTGTGCTTTTCATTATGGTCAAATGTGTCTGGACCAAATTTTACTTTATATGGATAGCTGTTACATTGCAAACTATGTAGTACCAGAGACTGTCGAAGCAACTACCAGTACCGCAGATGAGGAGTCCTTTGATTTGTGTCTGAGGTTAAATGAAGGTCAGTATCCTATGTTCGCAGAGAGGCTTTACAGAGACATTCAGGATCTGGAGCTGTATGATGTCTTCATGAACGATTCTTTGAAACATCCTCAAGTAATACAGGCATTCATCAATGTGTTGGAAAGAAAATCCTACACTGAATTAAAATCTGTATTCCTACAAACGCAAGTCAGGGGCCCACCTAACTTATTAAGTCAAGTGCGGGACTTAATCAAGGAAACTCGGATGCAGACAAATGAGGAGACTGAAACAGAAAGACAATGTGTGTTGTTGGATGAGAAGTGGCATGCTAAAACATACATGCACAACATCAGAGTGATCAGTTGGATCACTCTGTATGGACATTATCGGATCCTGGAGTATATTTTAAAAGAAGTGAAGAAATATGATGATGATGTAGAAAGAGAAGTATTTATGGACACTCAAATTTCTGAACATCCTCAAAGTGAAAGTGAAACATTTCATGACAAGATAATTAATGATATAACACGAAGTTCAAATGCCACAAAGTTATTGTTAAATTGCAGGTACATAGAGCAGACCAGATTACTTGTGTTGGCTTGTTACAGTGGTGATGTTGAGACTGTAAAAGCAATTCTCCCTCACATGAACAGAAATTCACTTGACAGTATTTGTCTGAGTAATGCTCATACGCCACTGGTAATTGCTTGTCAAGGTGGATTTACAGATATTGTTGAAGAATTGATAAATGCAGGAGCTGATATCAGTCAGCAAGATTTACAGGGAAATGCTCCACTGGTAACTGCATGTCAAGTTGGAAATTTGAGTGTGATGGAAAAGCTAGTGAGTGTAGGGGTAGATGTCAATCAATCTGATGGAAGAGGAAGAAGGCCGATTGTAGCTGCTTGTCAGGGTGGAAATTTGAGTCTAGTACAGGAGCTGGTGAAGGCAAAGGCTGATGTCAATTTAAGAAATGGAGATGGGTATCCATCATTAGTACCCAGCGAAGATTTTCATGAACAGGAGATGACGACTGGTAAAAAAGGACAATATTTGTGGAAATTTACAACCAAACTAGATAAAGAAAGATACACACCATTGGTAGCAGCTTCCAAAAGTGGGAATGTTAGATTGATTGAAGAACTGGTGAAGGCAGGTGCTAATGTCAACTTACAGGATGGCGAAGGGAATACACCATTGGTGTCAGCTTGCAGAAACGGTCATTTGAATGTTGTGGAAGAACTTGTGAAGGCGGGTGCTGATGTCTACTTATGTGATGGTAATGGGGATACAGCATTGGTATTAGCATGGAAAAATGGAAATCTGAGCTTATGGGACTTTTTACTGACCATGGTATCTGATGTCACTCACCAAGATGTATGGAGTAATTCAATACTTCCAGCTGCATTAAGAAAAGATTCTCAGTCATGGATACAATGTGTGATGAAAAGGAAACTGAATTGTGGTGGACTGGTCAACTTTCATGCAACTGCTTTGCATTTAGCATATCGCATAAAAAGACTAGATATAGTGAATGCACTGTTGAGACTGGAAAGTAAAACAAGTTTAAATTTAAACTTATTTAACACTTTGGTGTTCCTTAGACACGCTGTTGTAAAAATGGACAGTAAAGGTGATGTGGTAGTCTCAGAGAGGTATGTCTGGCAGATGGAAGGTGATGATTTCTATTCACTAATCAGAATGTTGGACAGTGATGGTCTCAGAAATTTGTTGCAGGCTGGACTTGACGTTAATCAGTGGATACAATATACCAACAAGGACAGAACCTTTAACGCAAAACCACTTTTACACATACTTCTAAATGAATATGGTCCATGTAATATTGACAGGGAAGGGAAAGTAAGGATCCTGCTCCAGGCAGGGGCAGATGCAAATGTCAGAGTGGGGTTTCGAGAGGATGACAATGTATTTCTTAATCGGATGTTTGAATGTTATAAATGTTACGACAGACAAAAAGATCAATGTTGTGACAGGTTAGACTGGGAAGGTGTTTCTGCTTTAGGGAGAGCAAGAAGAGTTTTTTGTGACTATGGTTATTGTAAAAATAGATGGTTGGAAAAGAGAGACGAGTACAAGAAAATAATTCAAGAAATTAAGAAACATGTCAGGAGATATTCATTTTGAGACTGATGAATATAAACATTATTAACTTTCATAGACATAGAAGCAGAGTGATTTTTTTTATTCCCCATCCAGGAAAAAAAATGCAGTTTTCTAACTATGCTCTGTTTCCTTGACGTTGTTTTGCTTTGCTCAAGTAAAAAAATTAAGCTTAATTTTGGTATATTCATTTATAATGATAACTTTAAGTCGGATTAAATTTGAGTACTTGTTGATTGTAGTTAAAATTTAATTAAAACTAGAAATTAAATTTTTAAAAATGTGAATTGATTTTGTGAACTTTATTAGGGCACCTGAGTAACTAAGGTGACCTATTGCTATCTGTTTTTGGTGGGTGTCAACACGTAAAGTGATATGCATTCAATATATTTGAACATTTTCAGTCCTTCTCTTATAGCGTTGAACCAATTTCAACCAATTTTAGTATATAGCATCTTTTGGTATTAAAGGGAACAAAAATTTTTGAAATTCATCAACCCTGCCCCCCTCCCCCTTGAAATCTTAAAATCTTCTTTACTCCTGGACGTCAAGCAGTCAAACTGTTGGATGATTGTATTAAGCAGTGAGTCCTCTACCAAAATAGTGAAATTTATAGCCCTGGGGATAGAGGTTCTAGTGCTATGGCAGGGCTATATAGATCATACAGTAAAAGTACATTGGATAGGTTTTTCTTCCCCCCCCCCCCCCCCCTCCCATCTTTGATGGTTGAAGCATTTTTCACATTATGTAATCATTTTGAAAAGTGTTTAAAAAAAGCTTTCAATTCTAATCTGTCACATGTGATATATTTGTGATCATAAATTTTATCATACCCGATTATGATTATGGGTTAGTATGATAATGATTTTGACACTTTTTGGAACTGATCTGTAATTACTGATTAGATAGATTGACTGATTGTGATTGATTATATCAGTTGATTGTGAATTTTGATTTTGAATTGTATGATTATGAATTATTGATCTGACTTATTTGATTGATTAGATTGATTGTGAGATTTGTCTTCATCATTTCAATAAATGACAATTTTCAATTCAATACATTTTCTATTGTATATTCTATCAACCATCAAACAAAGCACAACATACAGAAATTGTGCCATAAAAGTGCATTGTTTCTTTGAAAATCTTCTCCTCTGCTCTTGGGTATTAAACAAACAAACCTAATGTATCGTATTTGTAATGAAGAAGGACGTTCATGGCTCCTGGGTCATGCAGGGACTCTGGCTTAGGGTGGGGCTCTATTGATTTATATACATGTATAATGAAAATTCATTTATTCTTATAAAATCTTCTCTGCATGCTCCTGTGTGTTATAAACTATCTACATACATAGTTTGATGAGCAAGCTTGGCTGATGTTAGGGCGGGAATCTAATGATTTTATAGTGAAAACGCAATTTTTTCATTGAAAATTTCCTCTGCTTCTGGGTATAAAACCAATTAACTATGTACATACTATAAAATCAAATATTTTTGTGGAGTCAAACTTCGAGGTTTGAGAAAAAAATATTGAATTTGATGGAGAAGTGTTTAACAATGCATAAGAAATTTTACATTTCGAGGTAGATGTCATGTTGTAAATTTTGAATTTACCGGGTGGCAGTAAATACAAAATCTAAAACATGACAACAATTTTGTATTTACTGCCACCTGGTAAATTCAAAATTTACAACATGACATAACCATAAATTTGTGGATCTTGACATTATGTTTGGATTTTTTTTTGATATACCCCTTTGACTTTGTTATTATTATTTGTGTGATAATTCTAAAATTGATTGGTACATGTAAACTGAATAAATTTTTTTTTTACAAAATCTCGTAAAAAATTCTCATATACAGGTATGCTGTTACACACAATAAATAAGATTGGTGGGGAAGTCCTGATCTGCCTTCTAGATATATATGTGCTTACATAATCCAAAAGTATGAGAAAAAAATCTACACAAGTAATAAAATAGTAAAGAATGATATAATTGAAGCTCTACCGGTTTCAATTATATCATCAGTAGTTTTGACATATTGCTATAGATACAAACATTTTAAAAGTACGAGAGACGTTCAATAAATAATGTCATTAGCTAGATGACATACAACATAGAAGTCATATGGCATTAAGCTTGACTTTCTTTCATTATTGAATCTTTAATGAATTGATAACAGTTTATGACCACTTTTCATTGCATTATTTCATTTTGGGAAGCTGGAAAACAAGGACTATTCGTGACACTGCATTAAAAATGAATGGTCAAGAATCAGTAAACTAGAGCAAAAATTAAACGCGTCAATAAAGAAGCTGTAAAACTTGTAAATATCCCAAAAAATATATTACCTGAAATATTGTAAATTTACAGCAACTAATGTTTTTTTTATAGACACGTGAACATGCAGATTTTAACAAACAAAAATTAAATAATGGGCATCAAAAATGGGTACCGTCCTTGACAACAATGACTTACAACAACCGATGTAAATTTGCAAAAATTCAACAAATTATCACTGATAATGTTTTGTTGACTTTAAGACACATAGCAAAATTGATAAAAATCATTTGGGGGTAGTTCACACTGTTTTAAAGAAACATTTGATAGTAAAAAAGTTTAATGCTCAAAGGTCACCCTTTATTTTGAAAAATGAGTAAAACTACAGCGTGTAGGAATATCTAAACAATTTATTTTAAAAAATCAAAAATTGTACTTAACCACGTTTGTCTGAAATTCAAACAGATACTGGGTTTATATACATGTACGTGCAGTACATGGTCATTTCAGTAGTTGCGGGTACATTGTAGTACCGTACTTGTCATATAATAATTAAATTATCACGCTTTAATTTAATTCAAATTATACGGCAGATAACCTGTATTTGTTAAAAAGCAGTTTTAATGGCCAACACTAAATTTTTCTTCAATCAAAACACGTGGGCCATGGGTTTTGATTACCCATGCGTAAAGTGTAACCACGTGTATTTGTTACCTGCATTTAGGTGCATATTAGTTTTCATCGACATATTGGTTTCAAAATCATTCAAATAACTATCGAACTTACTAAAGATGTGGAAGGATATTTTTACTTCTTCCTACATTAACACATTTATTACCGTCCAGCGGTTTTTTACTGCATTGTATTGAAGATCTTGGGGGTGTACATGAACTCATCGTAAAAGCATATAGGAAAGTAATTAATATTTTGACGTTTACTTGTCAAGGACTTTTATCAACTGCACTCGTTTGAATTAATTGTCAATTATTTATTAAAACTAACTATTCTTTATTAATCTACCCTGTTGTTCGTGAGATAAAGACATAACACTGATTAATGTCGTTCTACATGTAGCCATGGTATGGATGAAACGGATATATACAACGAAGATGACCTTTATTTAAAAAAAAAATTCCGCGAATTCAAGAAACTGCGATCGTGTCAGAGGAGAGAAATACGTGAAAATTACAACCAGTGAAATAGATCCCCTATACAGTAATGGATGGAAACACCACTTGTGGCTGCATTAAAATTAAACTCTCAGTCTTGGGTACAAAGTTTGATGAAAAAAGACTACATTGGGGTGGGATGGTCAACCTCATTGCAACCATTTCGCATACAAAAAAGTTGGACAAGATTCAGTGAATTGATTGTTGAAATTTGAAAACAGAATTAATGTAAAATTAAATCTTTTTCACACCCTGATGCTCTTTAGAGATGACGATGTAAAATTAGACAGCAAAGATGATGTTGTAATCTTAAAGAGAGAAGCCTGGTTGGTGGCTCAGAATGCTGGGCATTTATAAGAATGCTGGACAGTGATACTCAAATATCTTTTGCCAGTTGGCCTAGACGTAAATCAGCAGATACGTGATAACAAGAGCATCTATATTGAGGCAAGACCATTGCTGCACATGCTCTTGAATGACAGTGGCTTATAATTGTTGACAGGGTAGAGAAAGTAAGGATTCTCCTCCAGGTAGGGGCAGATGTAAATGTCGGTGAGGTTTCGAGAGGATGACAACATCTTTTCTTCATCGACTTTTGATATACTATTAAGATGGAACAAGAGAAAGAAATATCCTTATTATAAATTAGACTGGAAAAGTGGTGTTTCTGCTTTTAGATCAAAAAGAATCTTTGATGAGTAAATGCTGACTTACTTTTTTGATACTGATTGTTAGGCCATTATTTACATACCTGATTGTCCAAAGATATTTCCTTTTTTTCCCGAACATGACAAGGAGCAGACGGCGGGTGTGCCCGGTGTCGGGCTGTCGGCAGGGGATGCTCACTCCTCCATGGCACCTGATCCCACCTCTGATGATTTGCAGGTCTCTGTTTTTTTTAACTCGAATACTGTTCGTTATCTCAACATATTTCATCCCTCAGTGCTCAAAGGTAACGATGAATGCGTTTAGTTTACAAATAAATTTTATATTGAAATAATTAAATTAAGTTAGTAGTTTCACTCAAAATTAAACACGAAACACGTAATGTTGTCCCTGATTAACAAACACAGACTACCTGTGTACTGCTACGTGTACAGAGATTTTTGACGGCTGCATTTCATTTCCGGAATTTTTGGTAATTATAAATTTTTCATTTCCGACATTTTTTAGCTTTCATTTCCGACATTTTTTTTTGTTTTTTCATTTCCGACATTTTTCAAATAAATAAGTAGTACTTATAGTTACAAATTAATATTTTGGCATAAATACTTTTAAAATTTCATTTTCTTTTACTTAGAAAACAATGAATTGCCGCAAGGGTAAATTCCGGAAATGAAATAAAAAATTATGTCGAAAATGAAAACAAAAAATGTCGGAAATGAAATTTAAAAATGTCGGAAATGCTATGCATATTTCCGGAAATGAAATGCGGCGTTTTTGAGGCTGCATTTCATTTCCGGAATTTTGAGCAATTATCAATTTTTCATTTCCGACATTTTTTAGTTTTCATTTCCGACATTTTTTTGTTTTCATTTCCGACATTTTCAGATAGTACATTTAGTAACAGATTTGAAGAATTTACCTATGAAAAATTTAAAGAAATACAAATCATAAATCAATCATTGAAATCCAATTTCTGAGTTTTTATAAATTTATCAATGAAACGACTGTGAAAATGGAAAATGCAGGCAACTACAAATGTACCTGAATTAAAGTTCGAGTGATTGAATCAATGCTTCCTCTGCGCAGATGTTAAATAGAAAAAAAAGTTCTTTGTAGAGCTGTATAATAAATGCGTTATCAACCGGGGTAAAAACTCGATTAGAGTACCTCAAATGTCAGGGACATAAGTTTGGTGCTGTCACTGATATTTATTTAACTGCAGATTAAATGATTTGAGAAAGCTGTATAATCATTGAACTCGTTTACCTAGACCAATTGCTAAATGTATGCATATATGTATAATAATATATAGATTTAAACAATATTTTACAATAAATACTTTTAAAATTTCATTTTCACTGACTATATATTAAGGGGAAAATGAAATTGCTGCACAGGTAAATTCCGGAAATGAAAACAAAATTATGTCGGAAATGAAATTAAAAAATGTCGGAAATGAAATAAAAAAATGTCGGAAACGCTATGCAGATTTCCGGAAATGAAATGCAGCGGTTTTTGACATCTTGGGTATAAGGGGTCTCCAGGTAAATAACATCACTGTTACCTAGACCACTCCCCCACCTCAGGTAACCGTACGGTAAAAAAAATTGTGTCTTTAAGTAATCATAAGAAACAAATTCTAGCTAGAAATCAAATCAAACATCAAATCATAAACTAGCAAGTGAAACAGAAAGATTGGAAGGTACTGAAAGGGCTAATAATTTTTTATTAATGTGAAAATGATGTAGTTGACGAATTTCACTATATTTTATGCTCTGACGAGTTGAAAAGATGAAAGAAATTTCAAATATGTTTCAATACCAACTGTAATCAAGTTTAATTAATTGTTTTCTTCCAGAAATATTTGATAATTAATTAAGTAAACTTTTTTTCGTTTATAAAAATTGTAAACGAATGATCATAAAATCTGTATTTATATATAGAAATATGATGTGATTGTAAACACATGTTGCATATTACTCGTATGTTATATATTCTGCTTACGCAGGTATGTATGTTGTTATAATTGTGATATGTTGCTTTGATCTCTATGTTGTTACTTAACAACCGAAGAGGTACTAATAAACTGATATACTGATTTTAAAATCAATAAATGAACTATCGAAATAAAATAAGTTAATACGTAAATAAGTTAAATAAACAAACAGAAATTAATCAAACACGTTTGTATACGTCAATTGGCAAAGTATTCTATTAAAAAAAACATTTTGATGTAAACACATGTTACTTGTTTTCCAAAATTAATATTTAAAAGATGCTTAAGCTTTAGACCAATTATTATCAAAGTCGTTTTTAAGAGATCAAATCTTTCAACATTCTACCTCAAGTACCAATTGCACCCCCGTTATCTATATACATGGTTGTATAGACCTATTTTTGTATCCGGATGAATTATCAGATTTAAATATTTATTATTATTCCTTTGTTGATTCGATATGTCCATTTGATCTAGACATAAAAGATACCACTAAGTCTTACTTATCTTAACACATCTTTAATTTTTTTTTAATTTACATAATTGCTTCCAATTTATTTTAATTGTAAAGAATGACTCGCATTAAGCGATTGATAGGAGATATGAAAAACATCTATTTTCTTTCTTCGATAATTCAGAAAAAAGAATGCTGTACTGGTCCCAGCTGACGGAGTAGGTTCAGTGTCTTTGTATAAGGTTCATTATTTTAATTAATTGTATATGTTAGGTGATCAAATATTTAATTAATTAAGGCTTAAGCCTAACATATTTTAGATAAATATATTAATCAAATTTTATTTGATGTTTTTCTTAACAAAAAAAATAATGAAACAATAGAATTCGGATTGTTCTTTGCTTCAAATGTCTACATCGTTTTTTAAATGTGCACAAATATATATCTGGTCCACTTCTTCCTGGAAAAAGATTTTGTTCTCCATGTAGGTACGGAAGCCCATTTAGGACCTATCGAAAAATATTTTTGAATCCGACATAACGAATTGTCGATTTTGTTATAAAGAATTCAATTCGTTTTAACAATTTATTTGAATTCATTATAATGAAATTAATATGTTATAACAAATTTGTTGATTTCGTTATAACGAATTCAAAAATGTGTAAATGCGAATTAAACTCGTTTTAACAGATTCTTAAACTTGTTTTAACGAATTAAATTCGTTTAAACGAATTTCATGATTTGTTATAACGTATTAAATTCGTTAAAACGAATTCGACAAATTGTTATATCGAATTCATATATATTTTTCTATTGGCCTTGATTATTGAATTTGATTAAACGAATTTAATTTTGATATAACAAACTTTGGAATTTGTTTTAAAAATGTTTTGAATTCGTTATAACAAATAAAAGAATTCGTTATAACGAAATTGAAAATTATCAAAAAATATTTTTCGATAGGTCCCAATACGATTATTAAATTGAAAATCAGTTATCGTTATAATGAATTTAATCTGTTATAACAAAGAATGACTGCACTTAAGGACGTTATTTGGAACCTTTTCGGCTACCCATTTGAAGCTTAACATTACAATAAATCGCTGAATTAATCTATGATTAATGGGCAAGCATATGCTTTTGACATTTATTTCTATAATTTTTCGTCATACATATTTCAAAAATTACATAAAACGCTATTGAAAAGAACATGTTTAACCCATAAATTCCGGAAAATTGAACTGGACCGTTTTCGATTTTAAGGTCGCAGCAAAGGGGCGGAGACATTTAAATCTTTTCAATTCAATTTTCTATTCAATATTTGATTCATGTTTTCAAATATATGTCATATTGTTATTTGCCAAATTAAATGACATAAGTAGACATATCCACATATAAACCCAATTAAATGTGAAAATAGATAATTTTTGGGCTCATAATGTTTTTGTTATCAAAAATCGTTTTTTATTTTCTTATTTTATCAGATCATATTCCATTATGCCTTTGTTCCGCCAATATAAGAAAGTAATTTTTCTGCTATTTATAAGGGTTAGAAAAAGAAATACCTTTGTGAAATTGGAGCATAACACAGTCTCCTTGGTGAGAGACATCAAGAGTAAGCGGATCATCAGTCAAAAACTTAAAATTGTAATTATCCGCGAGCACGGCGACCTGCACGTTGTCAAATCTTGACGCCATTTTCTCTATAATTTATATAGTCTATTTCAAAAATTTGGTATAGAAATCAGTTAAATCACAAATTCTATGCAAATGAACAACTAATTTACATTTCAGTAAATTCAAAGTAACATTTAGTTTCTTTAGTAAATGCTATCAAATTAAAAATCTTTGCAAAATATACTGTTTAGTACGATGTTTTGAATACCTTGAAAATGAAATAGACTATATTTGATGATGACCTTAAAATTCAGGCCAATACCTAAAAATCAAGTGCGGAATAAGTTGAAATTAAGCATATCTTTTATAATTTGTCTATCCGCTACCTTGAAGTTATTCTATTTCATCAAGAAAATTTGTTTTTAGAATTTTTGAATGCAATTGAAACTTAAGAATAAAACTATTAAAGTTTTATAATTGATGAGAAATAGAAAATCAATAAATTCCCTGGATTTCTGTTCCAAATTTGTCCGACCAAAAAAGGATTTTCCTTAATCTGTATCTAAAAGGTGCATAGAGAAGGCTTTTCATCTCTGTGAATTCAAACACACTAATGACACCGAAGAAATGAAAACAAGCATGGCTGACAATGTGGGAAAAGTTGTTGTACCTGGAGAGATTCTCACTGATTTACACGGAGCAGATCTACCTTCAAAAGTTGTGTTAGGTCCAGGAATACGTCAAGATTCAGACTCTGTTATAATATCGAAACCAGGGGTATTGAAGTTCAAAGAACCAAATATTTATTGGGTTGATAGTTTTCAGAAACGCGTAAGAAATGATTTATTTTATTTAGATCTCTCACTATATGAATTATGATCATTTCATGATGGAATATACTCTCTGGTGACAAATTTCTGTCCCCTGCATATAAGATAAATTATGTCAGTATGCGAGTAAAGTATGTCAGCATGCAAAATTAGTATGTCTGCATATGTCGGATTGATTGATTGTATATTGTTTAATATCCCTCTTGAGAATTTTCACTCATACGGAGAAGCCATCACTTGTCGATGGAGAGCTAGAAATTTTGTCCTATACTTGGCACTCAGGGTCATTGAGCAGGGAGGGATCTTTTACGTGCCGCACCTACTGCGACACAGGACTTTGGTTTATACAGTCTCATCTGAATGACCAGTATCCATGTCCCAAAGTGGGATTCGAACCCGCGACGTAAGGATCAACTTCAGTCTTCTTACTTCATGACTCTAGAGCATACGCTCTAACCACTGCGCCACGCAGGTGACGCATATGTAGGATAAGTTTTCATTCTTTTAACATATATTGATTTCAAAATACATGTACTTACAGAACTAACTAGTATTTCTCATCATGCAGATCAGAGGCAATATATTAAGGTTAAATTCTCAGTATGCAGGTTAACATTTTCATTGAATTATGACATACTTTTGTGCATAACATAAACAAGTGTGGAATGAATTAAATAACTAAAGATAATCATTTACCTTTTCCTTTTTTCAGTATGTTCCTCAAAAAGGAGATTCTGTTATAGGGATTGTAACTGCAAAAGCTGGTGATGTCTTCCGTGTAGATGTTGGTGCTAATGAACTGGCAACACTGTCATATTTGGCATTTGAGAGTGCAACGAAAAGAAACCGACCAGATGTCAAGGTATGCTGATGATTATCATATAGTAACTTCCTCTTATTGCATTCATTTATGTTGTGAAATAGGCTTTGTCTGCTGCACAATTTTGTGAGTAAATTTGTGCAAAGCCTCTTTCAGAAAAGGGTAGTCCTCATCTATGTAACTTTATACCTGGCTGTACATGTTCATTCGTTTTTCCAGGTGGGTGACATAGTTTACTGCAAATTTTTAGTAGCAAACAAAGATATGGAGCCAGAGTTAGTTTGCATAGATAGCCACGGAAAGAGTGCAGGACTTGGTGTGATTGGAAGGGATGGAGGAATGCTGGTTCAAGTCCCCCTTAATTTAATAAGAAAGTAAGTTTCTCTGAGTTATACATTAAAGCAGAATGAAGAAATTTTCATTTAAAACACAGAGCATGTGGTTCCTTTCTTTTTCAGGGTATTGAGCCAAGACTGTGTTCTTTTCAAGTCACTAGGAAAGAGTCTACAGTATGAGGTTGCGGTAGGAATGAATGGACGGATCTGGATTAAGTGTCACACAGTGATGGAGACTATTGCTGTAACTAATGCCATCTCAGCTTCACAACACATGACTAACCAGCAAATACAGGAAATGTGTAGACACTTGGCAGATTCACTTGCTGGATTTTGATAGTTTTTTCTCTCTCCAAATTTTAATTATAAATTGATTATTTCTGGCAGCTAGTCATATTCAGAAACTACAGCACGCAATTCCAGTGACAGTGTTGTAAACTACTCATGAGGGAAATTTTCAGGTGGATTTCCATTATCTGATTCATATTGGATTATTAGTCTCTGAAAATCATTGTGACTGAAACCAAGTTTTCCCAAAGGTTCATGACAGTTACAGGTGTTTTATATTAATTGGAATGACAACTGAATCCAGCACAAAAAAAATTTATTGAGATGATTTTATCAATAAAAAATGTTTCAAAATAACAAAATGTATTATATTTAATATGTGTAAATTACTTTCATAACAAATATCTATAAAAAGCTAATTTTATAGATGAAACACAATGGAGAAGTCTGCAAAAAGCATATTTTCCATCTAACAAAAAACAAAATACACTAGAACATTTTGACATCGTTCATAATTATTATGTGTTTTAAGCATGGCTTCTGTTATATATGCAATCAAACTCACGCGCAAAAAGGTATTTTTCACACACACATATGAATGTATTTCTCACCTTCTCAGTTTCACACATTTGGATAAAAGACATACCTAAAAGACATTCATTTTATTAAATCATGAGTAACAAAGATTCCCATCTTGAATAATAACAAGATATCTTTTTGAAATTTGATATTTGAGAACTCATCAGGTTAAATGACTGTGATATTCATTACCTCCATTTCAGAGGACAGTTTGGGATGGGCGACATGGGCTGAGTGGTCTCCATGCTCTACCTCGTGTGGCAACGGATACCATGTCCGTCAGAGGAAATGTAAAAACCTGGATAGTGGCGCGGATCTATCCTCATCTCAGTGCTATGGGCGGGATATCGAATACAAAGCATGTCAATTCAGAAAATGCCCAAGTAAGATGTTGAAAAAATAACTGTATAAAAGCTATAAAATGTCTTTTATCATGTATCTGTTTGTTTTTAATTCAATCACACTCTTATAAAAGAAGTGATCCGTATCTACTAAAACGCAACTTGTATCTTTTAGTGTGGGAAGACTGGGGTACATGGGGAGAATGCACCACCCTGACCACTTGTGGGACAGGTTCCCGGTCGCGTACACGGTCGTGTGGAAATGGTGGAAAACCTGGCATCGATCGTTATTGTCTCGGACCTGTCAACGAAACAATGGCATGCGATGGAGTTCCCTGCAATGGTACTTACAGTTCGCAACTAAAGTGTCTTTTCTGAATTATCAAATGATGGTGCCAATGAAAAGATTGAAAGTTTTTCAACGTCATTGATACTAGTATTCCCTTTCATGTTTACAACTGCATTAATTTGAACAAACTCTTTGTTACTATCTTCAAGGAATGGTACGTCTGAAGAACGGTGTGAAGTTTGGAGAAGGACGTGTTGATATATTTAACAGTCATACCAAGAAATGGTTACAAGTATGTGGAGAGAACTGGAATCAAAAGGCAGCAGACATCGCATGCAAACAACGAGGCTTTCTTGGAGCTCACATCGGTAAACAGTGTTCTCTATACTTTCTAAGTAATAGACGTATATAAAAGCGTATTCTGTTTACTCTAGTCTACTCTTTTTACTAATTGTCCATACAATACAGAGTGTCCTTTGATCTTCTTATCATTTTAAGCTCTGACCAACGGAACGTATGACAAAGCCGATGATTTGGATGTTGTGACATTGGAGTGTACAGGAGACGAGTCTTTTCTTCATCAATGCCGCCGAGTGGGAGCTGACCAGTGTTCTGTTATTGCTGGAGTTCATTGCATGGGTAAATAGATGGCTATTCGTAAAGCTACACAAAAAGTTATTAGATATATTTGTGTTATTAAAGACTCCATTCGTCAGCTAGGAAATCGAAATAGAAAAGTCTCATGAATGAGCTTGACACTGAAATCTTTTCGTGCAGAATGTTTCATTTTAAACATCCCAAATTGATTAGATGTAACATGTTCATCTTTAATAATGAAGAATTGGTGTTGGAATGTATACACACGTGAATGGGAAAAGAAGACAATACTTTGCAATTTAGTGGGGGTATTGGTTCGTTTTCAATTTTTATCTGTTGAAGAACCTGAAGAATGGACCTCTTTGAGTGTAAGTTTCAGATGAAAAGTTCTTTTGCAGTGCGTGGAGCCTGGAGTTTATGGACTTTCTGGGGAGGATGTTCCGTCACCTGTGAAAATGGAACGCGCACGCGCACTCGTGTCTGTAACCATCCGCCTCCAAATTTCGGCGGCCGTAAGTGTCCCGGAGATGACCTTGAGTTCAAACCATGCACGATGAAAATGTGTCCAGGTATGTTGATATTTACTAAAACTCTTTTTTTTTCTCTAATATTAAAGTAAGCTTCTCCGCAATATTTTTTTAACAAAGAAAATAAAAGAACACGACAAATATTACTCTGTATATTGGCATATTATGTTCACAGTTATATCTCTCACGAAATTGTACACCGTTTATTGTACTTAATGTATGAAATGAAAATATACGGTAAAACCTGTTATGTGTGTTTTCACTGTCATTTACATATTGCATCACTGTTCTGAGCTCTTTAGGGTTTACATTTTCACAATTACGTCTCTGTGTGTGATAAAACATATTACCTCACAATAATATTCTTTCACAGTACATGCAATACTATTCACTTGCATGTATATTTATAAGAAAAATCAATTGCTATACAATACTTCGTTAAAATTCTTTCACATATTGTAAAATTTGCTTTACAATTTGCAATACTTGTCTGATCACAGCAGTCAATTTTTGCTTATGAAAAGTAAAAAAAGGAAACAACATTTTTTTCTGCAATATATTACTACGTTTTAATAGTTTTGCATTTTGAAGAAAACGTTTGTAGTCACTCTTTGCTCAAGAGCAAGAGATTGACAAACGTGACGTGATTTCTGTAGGAAATGGCGTTTGGTTGTCATGGGAAGCTTGGTCAGCTTGTTCTGCTTCATGTGATGGCGGGACAATTTCCCGCCAAAGACATTGCGACACGTCTCGGGGGTCCTGCTTAGGCAGAGCTTATCAAAACGAGACTTGCAATAACGTCTCGTGCGATGGTAAAATAAATGTATATACCCCCTTTTCCAGCTTCAGTATTTCCCGCAACTTCTCAACCACAACTATCAGACTTCTTTACAAAATGCCTGCTACTGCTGTGTCCAATCACACGGTACCCTGCATGTTATAAGCATGTTTCCTCTGTGCTCAGGACCCTTTATATGTTTACTAACTGTCAATAACATTAACTCATAAGCTGCATGTAAAATTCAATGTGACAGTGGATGGCGAGTGGGAGAACTGGTCGACTTGGTCAGATTGTTCCGTATCCTGTGCCAATGGGACCAAATATCGAACTCGTTCTTGCATTGGACCATTCCATGACGGTCAAAACTGCACAGGCGACTACATAGAAACAACATCTTGCTTTCCAAAGGAGTGTCCAGGCAAGTTAATCTGTAATTACAGATTTAATGTTAAACTTTAAAACGTTTGATGGTATAAATTTAACATTTTATTATGTTCCTTTAGTTGATGGAGAATGGGAGGAATGGGCTAAGTGGACCGATTGTACAGTTACTTGTGGTTACGGCACAAGGAATCGTTCTCGCTCTTGCAAAGGACCATTCTATAAAGGAAAAGATTGCGTTGGACCAGAGGATGAAATTGAAGCATGCAATGCATTCTCTTGCCCAGGTAAACATGACCATGAGATACAAAAACTTTTTAACTATAGACAAAAAAGTAATTAGAAGGTATATGTTAATTTTTATGTATTTACCCAGTGGATGGTTCGTGGAAAATGTGGAGTGAATGGGATACTTGTTCAGTATCTTGTGGAGGTGGAATACAGAATCGAACGCGAGAATGCAACATGCCAAAACACGGGGGAGATGGATGTATAGGGCATTCTGAGGAATCAAGAACGTGCAACGAAGATCCATGTCCAGGTGAATATTAAAGGCAAATTTTTAACATTTTGGTATGTATGTATTGACAAAAATATTACCGATGTATTTTTTATTTATAGTTGATGGTGTGTGGACGGATTGGGCAGATTGGTCGGAATGCTCTGTGACTTGTGCCAACGGTACACAGTGGCGAAACAGGACATGTATAGGTCCTTTGCACGGAGGTAGTAACTGTACGGGAAACAGTACAGAAGAAAGAGTCTGCGTGACTGCATCCTGTCCAGGTATGAATTGCTAAAAAACTATTAAGAATTTTATTTTGTTCTTTTTACCTGACACGACTCTCTTAAAGAAAGAAAATCTCTTTTCAGTCAATGGTGTTTGGAAACCATGGACAGAATGGGATCATTGTAATGTTACATGTGGTGGAGGAGAAAAGGCCAGAAGAAGAACTTGTATTCAGCCACTCTTTGGCGGAGATCCATGTGAAGGTCCCGACGAGGAACGTCAAACTTGCAACAACTTTGAGTGTCCAAGTAAGAATTACAATTCATAGTTCTCATGTTCAAAAGAAGGTTAAGCAATACCAATTGCATTTCACTGTCTTTGTTGTCTTGTATACTAGTTGATGGCATTTGGGAAGCTTGGAGTACATGGACGAATTGCAGTCGTCGCTGTGGTACAGGAGAACAGACGAGATCCCGGAGTTGTACGGGTCCTTTTTATAATGGCACTGACTGTCAGGGAGACTGGAACCAAACAAAATTATGCAACACTCATTCTTGTGCAGGTAATGGCACAGAACTTTTATTTCATTTCTCTTGTAAATACTCATTCGGTAAGTTACGCACATTTTTTCGAATTGCAGTGCAGTGAAGTGGCTTTTTTCGTATATCCAACGTTTTCAACTTGAAAGTTATGAACAATTTCAGATAATCACGATAATATATATATCAAAGAAATAATATATTAGTCCGTCTAAAATATTGATTCGACCAAAACAAGAAAAAATGTATTTTTGAAAATAAGCAGTCTAAATATATCTAAACCAATGTGATATCTGAAGTGTTCAATAACTGTATTTGTTTTCCTGTGTGCTTTGTGTGCTGTGCTGTGTCGTGTATTTGCTGTGTGCTGTTTCACAGTCGATGGTTTCTGGCACGAGTGGTCCAACTGGACCTCCTGTAATGTCTCTTGTGGAGGGGGATCTATTTGGCGCAGACGCCGTTGCGAGGAACCTGTGTTTGGAGGCAAAAACTGTTCTGGACCTTCTTTAGAAATGCAAGATTGCAACACCTTCCCATGTCCAGGTAATATGTTGTCAAGTATTTCTTTGCATGAGCTTTTATCATTTTTTTTTACACTTTGTGAAATGTTCATGGCTTCGTCTTTCAGTTGATGGTGTTTTTAAGACTTGGTCAAATTGGTCCGAATGTACCTTGACGTGTGGGAATGGCACACAGTTTAGAAATAGGTCATGTGAGGGTCCATATTTCGGAGGGCAAAACTGTACCGGTCAATGGGCCCAAGTGAAGGATTGTAATTCATTTCCTTGTCCAGGTAAAGACTCATCATAACTTACAATTACAAATATAAATATCGCAATAAAAATGCTGCCTTAGTATATCTGTATTTCGCATTTACCCCATTTTAGTTGATGGGTTTTGGCAAAACTGGTCAAATTGGTCGGATTGTTCTCAATCTTGTGGTCGAGGTTTCATGGTTCGTACGCGAATTTGTAAAGAGCCTCAACACGGTGGTGCAGAGTGCGTTGGTTCTTCCAATGAAACAGCCGTGTGTTATCCATCAAGCTGCCCTGGTATGTTAATACTACTCAGCGTGCTTATCGTCTGCTTTTGTACGCTATGATGTAAGCTTTCAGTGGTTATATGCTTTGATGAATTTTTTCTCAAGTAAACTAAAATTTTATCATAAATTTTGTATACTTCCTTCTGTATGTTCCTGATCAATATACACTTATCCTTTAATATTGTATAAACTTCATATGAATTATGTCTTTGTTGTATTGATGTTGCCACTTGCTTTTGTTGCTGAATTTTCCTCCTTCTGTGGCACAGACGTTTCACCCTTCCTTCTTATAGAAGGAAGAAGGACCTCCGTCAGTGCTACTGTGGAGTGAACAGTTTTTCGCTAAGTAGTTGTAGTTAAGTGTTTTCTATAGTGGATGGAATATGGAATACCTGGCAAGAATGGTCACAATGTGACGTATCTTGCGGGTTGGGTACGCAGTCTAGGAA
Source organism: Saccostrea glomerata (assembly GCA_003671525.1). Taxonomy (NCBI): domain Eukaryota; kingdom Metazoa; phylum Mollusca; class Bivalvia; order Ostreida; family Ostreidae; genus Saccostrea; species Saccostrea glomerata. The sequence continues at coordinate 1,566,468 of PRKT01000057.1, read as the reverse complement.
CCGTACTTGTGACGGACCTTACTATGGTGGCCAGAACTGCACAGGAGCAGATGAAGAAAGTCAAGAATGCTTTCCAAAGGAATGCCCAGGTACATTGACATTTGGAATACCTGAAGAATTATGTTCAACATAACTTAAACTATAAGTTTTAACACAATTTTAATATATAATTTTTAGTGGATGGGCTCTTCACTGAATGGACAACCTGGACAAACTGTCCCGTTTCATGTGGTGGGTCAGTGCGAAACAGGAATCGAATTTGCATAGGTCCATTCTTTGGTGGCAAGGATTGTATTGGACCGAGGAATAGTAGCGAGACTTGTGGAGACTTTCCTTGTCCAGGTAAACTCCAACAATAGTACATATTACTACACTGTATAAGGCATTGTAAAATGTACTTTAAACTCTCACTTAAACAAACTATTTCTGTAGTTGATGGAGAGTGGAGTCTATGGTCATCCTGGGGCATCTGTTCATTATCTTGTGGAAAAGGACAATCTCAAAGATACCGTTACTGTACAGAGAATAAATTTGGTGGACAAGATTGTACAGGAGAGTCGATACAACTCAAAGATTGTAACGATTTTCCATGCCCTGGTAAGAAAGTAGAAGATTGTTATGTTTTTCTTGATCATGCTACAGTTTTTAATGAAGTATATGAATATTTTATGTCGTTTTTTTTAGTTGACGGTGTTTTCAATCCATGGTCCAACTGGACAGAATGTAGCTTGACATGTGGCACGGGGACACAATCTAGAAACCGAACGTGTGATGGTCCGTATTACAATGGCCAGGACTGTATGGGGAATTTCAGTGAGACTCAAGAATGTAACACGCATAACTGCCCAGGTTCTACATTTGTTTGATTATCAATTTGAATTTTTCATATTTTTAAATCAAATTTTCGGATGTCCACAATAATGAATCTATTCTTTCTTTTTTTTTTTAGTTTACATGTATTTGAGTTTCCTCTCTTAATCTTAAGCATCTTATATATGTCAAAAGCACGTTAATTTTATTAGTATTTCAAATGACTGGTAAAAATCTTTCACCTGGACAGTGGTGTGTATTACAGTCCCTGGTGTCCATACTATTTCCGGAACAATTCCATCCACCGTGATAGGGGCCATCACATGTGCGGTATCGAGACTGATTCCCTCCACCACAAATTTCGCTACAGTTGTCCCATACTGACCACGGATTCCAAATACCATCAACTTGAATAATTATTTTCAATTAGCAAATCGATATTTTTCCAAATTTATCAATGAAATTTCTATATTTTACAAAGAAGAGTGTCATACTTGGACAGGGAAAGGTGTTGCAACTGCTTGAGTCCTCCTCCTCACCCTCGCATGGCTTACCACCGAAGAAAGGTCCATTACATGTTCTATTACGTACACGTGTTCCACCTCCGCAAGTGACATTACATGAACCCCAATCACCCCAAGGAAGCCAAAGGCCATCCACTGCAACATCACGTAGCATTTTATCATTCCAAACAAAATTATACAGTTTTACGAAACTTTTTCGCTCTCTATATACACCAATACTAATTAAGGTGCCTGCAAAACGATCTTTTATTTTACACATAAAGCAACTACTGCAGACAACGACACGGACAGAACAACAGTCAAATGTAGTGTAGTATTTTTCTACAGCGTGGCAGCATATTGACAAAGCGACGCTGACGAACGATACTGACTTGTCGGAATCGCAGAATTTCAACCATGTCACAAGCGATCTGAAACAAACCGTGCGATGGTGTTATGGAATGAATATGACAGATGAGAAGAGTGCGATTCATAGCAATTTGTAATTGTTTGTTTTACCTGGACATGGGAACGTATTACACTCCTGATAATCGATCAAAGAACCGTTACAAGAAGCACCACCATAGAAAGGTCCTAAACATGTGCGCTCACGTGATTGATTCCCTCCTCCACAAGTGACATCACAATCTTCCCAAGTACCCCATGTATTCCAAACTCCATCAACTAGATTGAAGCATAGGAAAATTAAGTTTTTGATTGATGTTCCATTTTACATAGGGTTGAATTTTGACAAGTGTCACTGTACCTGGACAATTATGATCATTGCAAGTTCTGTTTTCTTGAAAATTCCCCATACAATCATTTCCTCCATAGAAAGGTCCAATACAAGAACGTGACCGACTATGTTTTCCTGATCCACAGGACAGAGAACAATCCGTCCACGCTGACCACTCCATAAATACTCCGTCAACTAAAAAAAAAAAAGAAAGAATAGATTCATTATTGTGGACATCCGAAAATTTGATTTAAAAATATGAAAAATTCAAATTGATAATCAAACAAATGTTAGATTGAAGAAATATTATTTCGAAATATTTAACAAAGTAACATATAATTATTATTCACTTTGAAACATTAAATTTTATCAGCGAATTTATATTTTCATGTTTAGCAATTTATATGATTTTTCCACTGTAGAATTTTAACAAAATTATCAGATTGTTAGCCACAATCTCAATGTATTCTATGTTATTTTCCTTGGAGTGCTGAAAGCAGGAAACACACAGTGATTTGCGGTCAATTCCTGTAAACTCGCGTCATTTGACACGAATTCATAGGAATTTGACAAGATGTGAGAAACTATATCTATAACACCAAAACATTGAAACGGTTATAGACACATCATAGATCTCGTCATCTGTAAAAGAAAATTATTCTCCTTGGCTTCTGACCAGGACACGGTTGTGGATTGCATTCTTGAGACTCTTCGCCCGGTCCAGTGCAGTTTGATCCTCCATAAAACGGACCAAGGCACTCCCTGGAGCGGAACTGTATCCCTGTACCACAAGACAAACTGCACATTTCCCATTCATTCCAGTTTTTCCAAACGCCATCCACTGTGAATGATTAAAGTTTTACCTTTACAACAATATCAATTTGCAAAAATGTATTTCTACAAACCTATTGGAAACCTGAAGGTTCCGTAAAAACCTTATTCATGTACATACCTGGGCACGGATGTGTATTACATTCCTGGTAGTCATCCATGGAACCTGTACAATTTGCTCCGCCATGATACGGTCCATCACAGGTCCTGTTCCTCCTCCGAGTTCCTCCACCACAAGAGACATTGCATGAATCCCAGTCCCCCCAGGACATCCACTCTCCATCAACTGAATAATGAGAAAATAATAAGAACTAGTTGACGAAATTCATATTATGACACCACAAGTGCTAAATATGGATGTAAAAGCAACTTACTCGGACATGGTTGTTCATTACAACTGGTTGATTCTTCAAAAGCTCCTGAGCAGTTGTCTCCCCCGTAGAAAGGCCCGATGCAGCTTCTGTTTCTCCACTGAACTCCACCGCCACACGTCAGACTACATTCATACCACTCTGACCAGTTGCCAAACAATCCATTCACTAGAAGACCAAGCATTCTTTCAAAATTTCTCCGACATTTTATGGACATACCAAAGAAAATAAATATTAAATTCAATAAATAAAAAGAAAATACATACACATGTATTTGAGTTTCCTCTCTTAATCTTAAGCATCTTATATATGTCAAAAGCTTCCTTCCCTTACACACAGGCCACGGCGAACACGCAAGTTGTTGGAGCAGAAATTGCCAAGCTTATCTCTGTCTTAAAGGTAAAAAGTTCGAATGTTTTTTAAAAAACACACCAAATTTGTTGATTTTTTAAACTGCAATAACGTTTCGATTTGTGAACCCATTTTACTCTATACAAGAAATACTACATTGATAATAAAAATGATAACAACATTATTCAGAAAATTTCCAATGCGGATCCAACGAAAGTTCATATTATTGGACACAGCTTGGGAGCTCACATTGCCGGGTACGCCGGAGAGAGGACACCAAACCTTGGGAGAATTACAGGTTCATTGTCTCTGTGATAGTCATCGAAATCAAATAGGAAATATTTTCTGGAGAATTATGACCTTTTAGATTGTAACGTCTTTTCCAGGTCTTGATCCTGCAGGTCCTTACTTCGAGAACACAGACAAGCTCGTTCGCTTGGATCCCACTGACGCCATCTTTGTTGACGCTCTCCATACGGACGCAGAGACTTTGGTTCCAAACGTTGGTAAGTGGACAAAATACTGAATTACGCGGTGAATCGCTTGATGGACTTTTGAGCTCAAATACTGTTCGTAATCTCAACATAGTTTAGCTACAATCTTTACTTATTTTTTAACAGGGTTCGGAATGATGGAACCTGTGGGTCACGTGGACTTTTACCCAAATGGAGGCAAAGATCAACCCGGTTGTAATACTGATCCTTTGACACACATTCAAATACAAGGCGGAATCTATGATGGTAAACCCCATTTCTTGAATTCTTTTAAGATAGCAGTATTCATTTTGAAAAATTTCTACAAAGGAAATCAAGTCTAACATGCTCTTCAAATGCATTTGAAGACAAAGGGTTTGTTACATCTCAAAAAATTGATTCAGCGGATATTTACAATACATATAAAAGCTTCAAATTTTCACGTATGATCTATAAGGTATGAATCATTAAACGCAAAACCGTTGATTCAGGTACCAAGCAGTTTATCGCTTGCAACCACCTCAGAGCTTATGAGTATTTTACGGAATCCATCAGCAGTGCCTGTCCGTTTGAAGCCTACAGTTGTGATTCTTATGATCATTTTAAGGTACGACTTTGTAAACTTACCATTCTGATGCAAATACAATGAAGCGCATTGAAGTGGTAAAATTTCCCGTTTGGATGGAACGTTTAGAGCTATCTTTAGAACAGCTACACAGTGTCATTATGTTATAATTATACCCCCCGCTTGAAAAGCGGGAGGATATATAGTAATCGGTATATCTGTCCGCCCGTTACACTTTGGGGTACCCTTCTCTTATCCGCAAATCCTCTCATATCACTGAAGGAATTTTAATGAAACTTTCACATGTGGCTAACAATCTGATAATTTTGTTAAAATTCTACAGTGGAAAAATCATATAAATTGCTAAACATGAAAATATAAATTCGCTGATAAAATTTAATGTTTCAAAGTGAATAATAATTATATGTTACTTTGTTAAATATTTCGAAATAATATTTCTTCAATCTTGTTTGTAGCAATTACATTACATAACACATATAACTTTAAATGATATTTTTTCACTTCGTTATATTAACGCTGACAATGTTACAGTGGACGGCGTGTTTAAGGAGTGGTCGGTTTGGGGGAATTGTGATGTTACTTGTGGAGGTGGGTCTCAACAGCGGAGTCGTACATGTGACGGTCCCCTTCATGGGGGTAAGAATTGCTCTGGGGCATGGTCAGAGACCCAGGATTGTAATACACAAAATTGTCCAGGTAAGCCACATCATTTTCAATTATTTTACTTAGACACTAAATGCATCCTTCCTACGCAAGTTCCTGGGTAATGGAAAGAATATTAAAATTAAAGCCATGTTTACAGAAATGACGAATGACTTACTGAGTCTCATAGACAAATAGGATTTGGATATTGGAGATGGTCTATCTCATTTGCAAAACTTTGCGACTTTACGGTACCTGATATGGATTTTTTCTTCAGATGTAGCTACGGGTTGGAGTTCATGGTTTCCTTGGTACGCATGTAGTGTTCCTTGTGGCGGAGGAATGCGGCTGCGTAGTAGGGCTTGTCTTGGTGGTACTTGCGTTGGTAGTCAATATTCAATTCATTATTGCAATACCCATCCTTGTCAGTCCGCAAGCTCTTATATAAAGCGTCTGATTGCTCGTCCAGGTATCAATTGATACTGGTGAAGGAAATTTGTTTGTTGTATTTGAATTTCCTCGGTGATGGCTCTGCATATGCTTGTCTAACTTGGATATATCATTTAAAATTCTTAATAGTGTTAACATATTGTTAAAAGAAAATCGGACCGGGAGGTGGAAGAAAATTCCTGTCAAGTTTTATAGCACTTTCTAGTTTAAATATGAATAGTTGGTGGTTTTGGAATGGTGGCGGGTAGTAACATATGATATTAGTGAAAAGTTTAACAAATAAAACAAAATAGAAAAGTGGATTTAAAGCAAAAACTTTTTTAGCCTTTATTGTCGATAAATTGACATTGCGTAGTATGAAGTTTGTTATCAATGTAACCACACATACAGCTTAATTTGCAATATTCTTGTAAAAAAAAAATTTTTTTATATCGTAAAAAGGTTAATTGATATGACAAAATGTTACACCCGGTAAAGTTTAAATGTTGGTTGTTTGAATTATAACAGAGGATGGCGTTTGGATGACGTGGTCCGTCTGGGGAGACTGTTCCGTTACGTGCGGTGGGGGTTTACAATATAGAAATAGGACGTGTGACGGACCACGATATGGTGGCGCGGAGTGTGAAGGGGCGGATCAGGAACAACAGGAGTGTGGAAAAAATCCTTGTCCAAGTATGACTAAGATTATATTACCCAAAATAACAAATTAAAACAAATATATGACAAAAACGAAAAATAAATTGTAATAAAACTGCGCAAAAATTAATTTTTAAAAAAGGACATTCATGATATTATTTTATATTTTTATTTTATATAGGTCTTTTGAACTCTGCATTAAGCTTCTGTGTTATCTGTTAAACGTTGTGCGCTTTCACCGCAAACCTACCATCCCTATCTCTGCCTTTTTTTCCTACTTACTCTAATACTTCTCATTATACTATTGCTGAATTTTTGCAAAACATCATTTCTATCGCAAAGACAAATTAAACTTTGGGAATAAAAAAATGCTTCTAACAGTTCCTGGGGATTGGATGTCATGGTCGGGTTGGTCTAGATGCAGCGCCACCTGTGGAACAGGAATAAGATGGCGAACACGAGAATGCAATACGACTTCATATGGTGATCTCACTGCACCATGCGAAGGAACAAGCAATGGGACGGAGGACTGCAATATTTTCCCGTGCAGGCCTTTTGGTAAACATGTCAAATAATTATAAATTGTATCTTGTGCAACTGTCCATAAATACGATAAATAGCTGGTTCCAACTCTTTACTCTGGTAAGTAGTAAAACTAGTGACTTATCTTCGTTAATTGCAGCTTCCACGTGCAGTCAGCTACGTGAGTGGGGAATGGTAGAAAGTGGCATGGTTCAACTAAAACCCGAACGAAAAGACAAATGGTCTGGGAAGCCTGAACTACAACCAGTATGGCTGAAGTGTGATATGGAATCAGAAGGTGGAGTCGGTTTGACCGTGATAGGTAAGATACGGAAATCATCAGATGCTCTAAACGTTTCGATTCTTATGAATGACAATGTCGACGAAATGAAGTTTGGAAATGGCATAATTTTGCTGAAATGTGTGAAACAAACCTTCTTCTAGGTCATGACCGAGAAACACGAACCAGAGTATTTGGATTCGAAGGTGCAGGAGAGTACATAGCGAAATTGAACTACAGTATATCCATTGACCACGTAATTGCTATCATTGATGCTTCAAAGTACTGCAAACAATATCTGAGATGGGAATGCAAAGGCTCTGTTATACATAATCCTCATCAAATGGATTCTTGGACAACGTTTTGGACAAATCGAAGTAGTGAGTTTAGTAACTACGAAATCCCGTCTTCTTACTTTGCTGGAGCCAAGCCAGGTAGTGGAAATTGCGCATGCGGTGACACTCGCTCATGCGCAAACGCATCTCTTCCATGTAACTGTGACAGTAACGATCTACAATGGCGGTCAGACGAGGGTTACATAACGTACAAGGATGACTTACCCATCCTCGCTTTTCGCGCAGGAGATACCGGTGAGTTTATATCCTCTATATATTCCATAAGTTTAATTTCTAAATGTCTTATTAATTCATCTGAATGTAAGTCTTAACAATGTTTCTACTTATTGTCACTTTTCAGATAGCATTCATTTTTTTAAATGGGGCATACAAGTGCACATTGTTTCATGAATCCTATTAAAATGTCTTAAACGTATTATGATAAAAATTATATAATTATAAAATATAAATACATGTATTTATTTAACTATAAGTTTTATATGATTATGCATATGTCCTCAATCAAACTAAATCATTGCATGATGATCTTAAGAAGTTATCTTTAAACTTTTAAAGAAAACATGTATAAATGTAAGCCTACTTTTACATTTTAAGTCATTAATAAAAAAAAAAATGTGCTTTAAAACGTTGCATGTGAACTAGAAATTTATAATTCCTTATATATATATTACATTTCAACAATACGAAATGTAGATTGAAAGCTTTTTCTTAAAGTTATATGCATAGCAAATGAAAGAATAATATTGTAATTTCTTTATGCAAAACAATAAATATAAAGAACAGACTAAACAATTATTTTTAATCGAAGTAAATTTTCAATATTTTGTTTCCAGCAGAGAGGTAAATTCTCTTTATGTATCTACATGACTAATCATAAAATTTATATGAAATTGCAATAGGTAAATAAAAAAAATCGAACACAACCACACTAACAATAGGGCACTGTACTTAATCACATGACCTTGTTTCTAAAGGTAGCGCATCTGAAGACGGATACGTCACAATCGGACCAGTGCTGGCGTATGGAACCTTGGGATAACGTTTGCTTGCTAAAGAAATGGCCAAATCGACAACCGGAAACTGGAACAACATTTTTTTTTGGATATCACCGCGCATACTTCTTTTATTACACACAATTAACAAAATTCGCCTATATTCAGGGCAGAAAATGTGTAATAATTGGGGCATGCCTCATGATATCCAAAGAAAAAGGACACTTTTTTGTTTGTGCTTGTTGTTTTTATTTGTGTTTATTGTCTTTGTAGGAAATGAACCTGTGGAGCAGGGAGCGCATACAATAGGGCGTGTTCGTTGTCAGGGCGTGGCGTAGGAAAATAGCGGCAATAACAGCTTTATGCGCGCATTTTCTGTCTTTAAACATTTCACTTATCATCAATATACACTATTAAGAAATAGTTTCTATCAATTGAATTTCAATTTTGACGACGAGTATCTGTTTGCTATAATACAGGTGATCAGGAGACAGAGTGGGGTTATCACACAATCGGCGTACTTCAGTGTTTTGGGGTGTGAATGTAAGGTGTTTTGTCTTGTACGCCTTTGGCTTTCAGATAGACAAAGTAGCCATGCTTCTGCTTATGTCTCATGTTTTGTGTTCGTCAGTGACGTATTTCATATTGTATATCAAGTTGACCAATCACCGAGTCCGTTGAATTACTGAGTACTTGCACCAAAAAAAAATTAATCTCAGTGCAGATAATTTGTCTCCATTTTCTGTAAATCTATCCAAGGGGACAGTTCAAACTAGCTTAACATTTGTAATCAGGGTAGAGCGTAATTACACTTGACGTTGAGAATTATTTTATAAAAAGTTACAATTTTTATAAACAATTAAAAACTAAAATGGAGATGACGTCAAGAGTCATTACAAAAACGGACTGAGAAAGTTTGTTAAGTTACAACTTTGTCATCATGTTTTTGTTAACCGTTGTTATATTTTGTTGCCAATAAATGTTGCAAAGCAGAATCTCTAGATCTTATTTATATATAAACATAGAACACAACCAAATAATGGTGTCTGTGAGAAAACAGATTATACGAGGGGTGTTAGAAAAGTTCGCGGACAAGTTCTATTGTGAGCGCGCTATTTTCACTAAACCGGTCAAACTTTCCAGATATAATCTTGAGCTTTTTTCCAATAGATATACAAGAATTTGGTGCTCTCCGGTGATTATTGAAAAATATACGGCACTTTTATTTCGATAAATCTTGCTTCACGGAGCATGCTACATTTTGGCACGTTTATATCACAAAGACTCTTTATTAAAATTAAAAATTGCACAGTTGTGGTGCCAAGAGATTTATGATACTTTACCTGCCGCTAAAGTATGCAGGAAACGTCACTGGGAGAAATTTTGAACTAAATTGGAGGGTATATGACTGTTTAATAGACGTTTATAAATGATTTACGCGTAAAATCATAGCCAAAATTCGGAACGTCATTGAGCGTCATGGAGCACTGCACTACGTAAAAATTATGTATGCAGACAGGAAAATGTCTAAAATTAGATCAAAATGTTCAAGATGCTGCCGGGAATATCCTACACATACAAAGAACAAGTTTTCAAATGGTTGTAGCTTCATAAAAATGGAAGGAGTAACATTTTGAATGATTAACTCCATCGATACTTCAATACCCCCCTATCGCATGGACGTTGCGTTGCGCCTATGTGGTTTTGCATAGTTTCCATACCTGATCGATTGACTGCATAGACTTTTTTTTTATCTTTTAAGATCTCAATACTATCCGAAACAGTACAAAAGACATTATAGTAGAAAAGTAATATGTCTTGATATAGATATTCAATTTTAAAGTAGAAAAAAGATAAGAAAATATCTGAAGAAATGAAAGATTTATAGAACTGCGACAAAGCTTAAAGAATGGAAATCTGGTTGTCACGTCGCTTACGTCAAGTGATTGCTCCGTGAATCCCATAACCCCATAGTAAAAATAGTTGTAAAATTTTAAGATTTTATTTTATGGACCTGATTTTTTACATACCAATAAACAAATTGTAGGAATTCATTCAGACATAGGTCATACTTCTGAGTACACAATAGATTTTCTGTAATTCAATGTGTCCGCGAACTTTTCTAACAACCCTCGTACACGTTCCAATAGCAAAACACAGATGCGCACTCTATAGAGAAAGAGCGAGAAGTAGGCTCTATTTTTATATACACCTAGTGATACATTGTTGCTTTTATATACTGTATACATTGATTATTTGTATGATGTTTAACGTCTCGTTTAAGAACTTTTTATTCCCTTTATTCCCTTTGAAAACATCATTATATAGCAGTGAAGGGCTTCAAAATTCATCAGTACTCGTACTTAGGGTCATTGAGCTAACGCCAATACCGTGACACAGGGCCTTGGTTTTAAGGTCACAATTTTCACTTCAAAGTACCAAGCGCTTGGCGAAGGGACAGTTGCTACCTATTATTTTTAATCGACTTGGGTCATTCGTGGCCTTAATTCAAACACAAGACCTTTCAATCACGAAGCGCGCGCTCTATCGACTGAAAAACCGTGACGGCTACGGTATATTTTTTTAGATGCTAAAATTGAAAATTCTTTTTATTTTAAACCAGTGCTGTGTTCTAACAGCATGTTTTCTATGGAAATTGTTCTCATCTCATAAGAATTTGGATAAATTCTATAACAAATCAAAGGTTGATACAAAAAAAAAAGATACAAACAATCTTGTTACGGTTTTATATTAGTAAAAAAATAAACATGTATATATATTTAGTTAGCAAATTGTGTTAAGGGTCCTCTGAGATCCGCTTTCTGTACCTAAGGTGCTACAAAATGCCACTCTGAAAAAAAGTTAAATTAAATCTTGATACATAAAAACTTAATAAACAACTTAAAGTCATAGGTGTTTTCTTTTTAGTCGTATTAAAAAAATCTATTAAAAAAAAGCGGGGAAAAAGTGATAAACTTTTGCTAAAAATCACGAATTGAAATTACAAGGAACACAAATGAATAGTCAGAATAAATTATTTAACATTTTTATGTTTTTAAAAAATAAAATGATAATGAAGAAAAAAAATATATAGATGTATAAAATAGAAATCGAGATCATAAACTCATTAAATCGCAATGCATAAGAAATCAATACAAAAAATAATTCGGAAATCTGGATTTGCGATTAATCATGGAAAACCAGACTCACTTTTGATGGGTGCCGCCTGAAACCACTTCTACTCTTTGGAAGTAAAGCATTGGATGGCGAAGGTTGAATAGATTCCACTGAAACGGATTAATGCTCGCCCCGTGGTGAACCCACTGAAGCGAGACGTCTCTGATGTCACCGATGCTATGAGGTATTGCGATGACGTAAGAGTAACTCTTGCCAGGTTGGAAATAAACATAACTGCAAGCAAAAATGCATAATTTTATTAACAGTCACTGCTGGTAATAATTATGAGCTACAAGAAAAGACAGTTTGTTATGTTCCAACAGGGTCATAACACATAAAGAGTTTATGTCGAATAGACGTTGTTATTGACAGTAGGCATGTAGTTTATACATACTCATCGGTAACAGTTCTTTGACCAAGTTGTCCATGTGTGCCATGTATATTTGCCTTAAGTTCCCCACGCCATTCATGGGATCCAGCTGGATGGCCCAAGGTAACCCGGATAACGTAATGGTACTCTATACACAAATTATAGGGAAAACTTAGGTATATTGGTTTAGTTGATCAGACTAATATTGAAATTCATATCAATATTAAATAACCACGAATAATGTAATTATCCCTTGCAAGAAAATTTATTTTACTGTGTCTGCTTGTTTTGCACGATAACGATTTTGCATTGACGTTTGCACCAAAATCGCCCCTCAGGTAACATTATCTGGAACATTTATGTAAGTATTCGAAGATGAACAGAATTTCAGTATTTCAAACATAATGAACAGGAAAATTTCAAATCAACGTTCAAAATGCGTAGAGACTTTTGTACATGTACAACTATAATTTAGATAATCCTTGCCAAATCTAGTAATCGAAAAGACACGGTTCCGCGTCAAATCTAAGATGTTTCACACAGCTTCTGTTTCTCTGCTAACTGCCCGAGGAATGAGAAATAAAAAATCATGAGTCTTATGGATGAAACCTTAAAACCGAGCGACCGCGTCACAATAGACTTTAATGAGATAAAGACAGATCAAGGCTATGCATCTAGTTCAAAATTTGTGACACTTCCTTGAAAGTTTATACGAATGAGTGAAAAAAAAATCAAATTGGACGATAAACAGCATATAATCAGCCAACCACTGACATCCAAAAGATTTATATACATCTTTTAACAGGAAAGTCGTCAAGAGATAGGTGCTTATGATTACTGAACACAATTATATATTTTTATTTATTATAAACTCTCGTTTTTGAAAGGTTGCACAGGCCCGACTTTGAATAATTCACTGTTGTTTAACGTCTCTTGCAAGATTATTTCACGCCAATGAGATATTAATAGGCAAATTAATGTGCTTAATATCTGGGCTTTTATTTGACACTCAGGTCCATTGAGCACTGATGAACTTTTAGCATGATTAAACCATTTGCGACCAAAGGCCTTAGATATTAAGGTCTCATCCAAAACACCAGCAACTTTTACTACAAAATGCCGAGGAACATTTGCTCCTAATTGCTTTTATCTATCTATGTATATCACAGACAGGGAGTGAGCCCAAGACCTTCCGAACATGGAGCGCTGTATTGACTAAGTTTCTATCAAAAATTATTCAAAAAGAAATAAACCATTGGTCAAAGAGAAATATTACCCCTTTGGGAAAAATAACAGTAGTAAAAAGTTTGTTCCTATCAAAGTTCACTCATTTATTTACATCCCTTCCAAAACCTAGTTTGCAGTGGATACAGCTCTTTGAAAAAACCTTATATAAATTTATATGGGGAAATAAAGTTGATAGAATTTCTCGAAAAACATTGCAACTGGATTTCGGAAATGGTGGATTAAGAATGACTAATATAGAAACATTTATTAAATCTCTTAAACTTACTTGGATAAGGAGAATTTTAACTACTAATCCAGATTGGAGTAATCTTTTTTCAGAAATTACTGGATGTAATATTAACAAGTTATGTAGTTTTGGGCCTGAATATTGTAAACAAAGGGCAAAAATCACACAAAACATGTTTTGGAAAGAAACTTTATTTTATTTTAGTGAGTTTATAGAGAGTTTTAATTTACATTCACTGAGTGAGCCACTGTGGTACAATAATAAAATAAAGATTTAAAATAAATATGTATTTTGTAAACCAATGTTCGATAAAGGGTTCCATATAGTGCATGATTTATTCAATACAGAAGGCAATTTTATTAGTTATGAAAGTATCACAAATGATTATTTTGTAATGTTACCTTTTACCACATATGAAGGTTTGAAGCAAAGCATTTTGACTGCATGGCCTAATATCAAACAATATTTATATTATACTTTTGTTAAACCATATCAGCCTGAATTTGTAAAAATACTTTGTAAGAACAGAAAAGGATCCAGAAATATTTATGATTATTTAATGTCAAAAACACAGTACAGACCTATTTGTGAAAACAAATGGGATACTGATCTAAAATTAGAGTTAAATTTTGATTGGAAACATGTTTGTGCAAACTTTAAATTGACAACAAAAGATTCAGGACTTATATGGTTCAATTATAGAATTATCCATAGAATATTAGGTACTAATAAGAACCTATATCTGTCAAAAATAAAAAATTCACCACTTTGTTCAATATGTAACTTAGAACCAGAATCAATCAAGCATCTATTTTTCTACTGTCCACAGGTATCTATGATTTGGTTAGCATTGTCAGATTGGATATTTCAAAAGTCTGGTACAAGAATTGTATTTGATGTCAAAACTGTTATTTTTGGTAATTTGGAAGAAGATCATATGGCAATTAAGTTGATTATCCTACTAGTGAAGAAATACTTATTTCAATAATCAATAAAGAACAATAATATTGTTTTTAATGAAATCTTAAAATATTTAAATAATTACTATTGTTTAGAAGAAAAATTGTCAGGAACTATATTTTACAAAAATAGATGGTCCAAGTGGAAATGTCTTTTTAATGTGTCCAAAAATAACTCTTAATATAATTACTGATTGAATATGCATTGCATATTGCGTCAGTTTATGTTTATGTATATTACTACGTATACTGAAGTGTAGCTATCCTTATGTATTTATACTAGATGTTTATAAATGTGTGTATTTGTATTTCTCCAACAGGTATGAGAGTGGGAGAGAAAGGTGTATATGTCTTGAAATTACTTAAATAAAATTTAAAAAAAAAAAAAAAAGTTTCTATCAAATGCGTTTTTGAAAATACACGTAAATCAACCTGTACTTTCAAAAATATAAGCGTGTATTGCCACCACTTCCTAGTGCCCTGAATAAGTTTTGAATTACTTACCACAATATGGATCACGGGTTGTTGTCTTCAAGAAATACTTTTTACCAATTGCGTTTTTCACGGATTTTAACTCGCCAGCGTGGTATCCCATTTTCCCACAATTACCAGCAACGGAACAATCCAAGTGACATGTTCCATCCTGTGCAGATGTCAAGTATCAATATATAGAATTACCACTGGGAGACCAATTTACATACTTTAAGCATCCTACCCGAGAATTTACATTCCAAACAAATGAATTCGTAGAGGCATTTATTCACTGAGTACTTTTAAAATACAATTTGCTCATTTATTATCAAATATCCCCATAACAATAAAATGTTGGTTGCCCACAAATATTCTAAAATTCTTCAGCCCTTTATAATTTTCGTCAAGGAATCACTAAAAAGATCTAAAAGAAACAATGAAGCGCATTGAAATAGTTAAATTTTCCGTTTGGATGAAACGTTCTGAGTAATGATTTGAACGTCAAGTAGAGGTACTGTGAGCAATGAGCTCACTAAATGATACCCCGCCTCCCATTATATGAATAAAATGGCAGTATCCCTGTTTTGCTATGGAAAATCCAAAATATATGTCAGATCAAAAAGTAAAATAGGAGGTGCATAATGGCAATATGTAATGAAGATTTTGTGAAAGTTTCATTAAAATTCCTTCAGTGATATGAGAGGATTTGCGGATAAGAGAAGGGTACCCCAAAGTGTAACGGGCGGACAGATATACCGATTACTATATATCCTCCCGCTTTTCAAGCGGGGGGTATAATTATAACATAATGACACTGTGTAGCTGTTCTAAAGATAGCTCTAAACGTTCCATCCAAACGGGAAATTTTACCACTTCAATGCGCTTCATTGTATTTGCATCAGAATGGTAAGTTTACAAAGTCGTACCTTAAAATGATCATAAGAATCACAACTGTAGGCTTCAAACGGACAGGCACTGCTGATGGATTCCGTAAAATACTCATAAGCTCTGAGGTGGTTGCAAGCGATAAACTGCTTGGTACCTGAATCAACGGTTTTGCGTTTAATGATTCATACCTTATAGATCATACGTGAAAATTTGAAGCTTTTATATGTATTGTAAATATCCGCTGAATCAATTTTTTGAGATGTAACAAACCCTTTGTCTTCAAATGCATTTGAAGAGCATGTTAGACTTGATTTCCTTTGTAGAAATTTTTCAAAATGAATACTGCTATCTTAAAAGAATTCAAGAAATGGGGTTTACCATCATAGATTCCGCCTTGTATTTGAATGTGTGTCAGAGGATCAGTATTACAACCGGGTTGATCTTTGCCTCCATTTGGGTAAAAGTCCACGTGACCCACAGGTTCCATCATTCCGAACCCTGTTAAAAAATAAGTAAAGATTGTAGCTAAAATATGTTGAGATTACGAACAGTATTTGAGCTCAAAAGTCCATCAAGCGATTCACCGCGTAATTCAGTATTTTGTCCACTTACCAACGTTTGGAACCAAAGTCTCTGCGTCCGTATGGAGAGCGTCAACAAAGATGGCGTCAGTGGGATCCAAGCGAACGAGCTTGTCTGTGTTCTCGAAGTAAGGACCTGCAGGATCAAGACCTGGAAAAGACGTTACAATCTAAAAGGTCATAATTCTCCAGAAAATATTTCCTATTTGATTTCGATGACTATCACAGAGACAATGAACCTGTAATTCTCCCAAGGTTTGGTGTCCTCTCTCCGGCGTACCCGGCAATGTGAGCTCCCAAGCTGTGTCCAATAATATGAACTTTCGTTGGATCCGCATTGGAAATTTTCTGAATAATGTTGTTATCATTTTTATTATCAATGTAGTATTTCTTGTATAGAGTAAAATGGGTTCACAAATCGAAACGTTATTGCAGTTTAAAAAATCAACAAATTTGGTGTGTTTTTTTTAAAAACATTCGAACTTTTTACCTTTAAGACAGAGATAAGCTTGGCAATTTCTGCTCCAACAACTTGCGTGTTCGCCGTGGCCTGTGTGTAAGGGAAGGAGGATCCACCGCCCCAGTCAACCAACACCACGTTCAAATCTTCCGACTTTAGAAACTCGTCTTTCATATCCTGTGAATAGTTTTAGAATTTTATTTTTTGTTCACTGTATCAAATGCATTTAAAATGTGATAGCTTTTACTGTCATTGTTACCATACCCTCATCCAGCTTGTGAAACCATTTTCAAGAAAACCGTGAGATATAATTTTAGTGTCCTTGCTCCTATCAAAGTGAGAATTGGTGACGCTGTTGTAGTCGTTGGCGATGAGTTGATTGTAATGGACCTTGTTAGATCTTGTGTAAAGAAAGAATCTCGTATTGATCTTCTGAGGAGTTTGAGGAAGGAAATTTATAGGCCTATGGATACTCCAGAAAGGACTTCCGGTACTGTAGCACCCAAGATCGTCATAGCAAACACTGAAACCTAAAAATAATCAATTTTTATGCATATAAGTTGTTTTCGAAAAAAAAATTCAGGCTTTATACAGTATAAATTCAGTCTCCCGGTTTTTTTTAAATATGAATTCCATTTTGTTATCTAACAAACGGTAAAAATGAATTTCTCTTGCCACATCATACAGCGCAGTTTCTACGGCCTGTAAACAATGACTTTTAAGATTTAAATGTACTCACGTTTATGGATAGTATGGAGGGTTTCAGCTTGGTCCTTACTAAGCACCCTAGCATCAACCCGCCAAAGTGTTCCAAAAAGACCTAAAGCAACTACCCACAACATTGCAACAGACGTCCTGTCTTGGGCAACGGATTTCTTATCAAACCTTCAAACCAGTTGACCTTATCTGTGTCTGATTTCTTGATATGCATATATGATTCTCTGTAGTGTCGTGGGATGAATTTATTAATTTCTTCAAGTTATTATTCTTATCTGGATAAAAATACTGATTATACATCGAAAAGATTGTTCTAAAACTGTCATTATTCTCATTAGTATTATTTGTACCATTTTGATCAGAGTGGTGTACATCAATAATGAAAAAAACTTTCTGAAACACTTTATTTCTTTAGTCATTGTAATACCATATAAAATTTTTAAAAACTGGATTTTATTTTTTATTCTAATACAACAAAAATTGTTTAAAAATACAGCAGCACAACTGAGACAAAAATGTATATTTAACATTTGTGTACATTATGTCGATTATAACATGCACACTCATATCTTTAAAAACAATTTACAAATGACAGTCATCGACATATTCAAGGCAGATTCCTTCGGCCATTTTCAAAAAATAGTAAAGACAGTCATTCAGTCGGTATAGGTGCTTCTGCACCGGCTTAACCTTTGGCAAGCCTTTATTCCATACACGTTATCTAATTCCTTTTCCTGTTTCCCAATATACACTCCAAGAAACAAGATAATAAAGAGATATGTACGAAACACTACTGTGTTATATTAAATTTCACAGTCTTTCAATTATTGGTATATATATGGTGGTTGACCTATCTGAGGTGAAAGACGGGACATCGAGAGTTAATGGCCGCTATATCCTTTGAATGACCAGTACTTCACACAAGACTAAGGAGCGGGGACTTCGGCCATCTGACCCTCTTCGAATTATCACATATCTACAGAAATGGAGAAAAAATTGCACTGGGTCTAAAGAGTTTGCAGTTTGCAATAGTTTTCGGAAACAAGAATTATTGTGAATTTAAAATTATCAATTTGTGTCTAATGGACGTGATTGAATCAAATATACTGTTTCATATATGAAAAATCTTGATATCATTTCATAATTAAAAATTCTTCAATCATATTTTCCCAAACTAAAACTTGATAATGATATGTGATAGGTAAATATAAATAAATATCTATCATGATCTATTAAGGATAAGCGAAATTTAAACCTGCCGTCCGTATTCCGTCCACACGATGTTACGATGGAAGTGGAAACCTTTTCAGTCTGGGTGAAACAGGGATCTTGTTTGATCGTTTTAGAATCGGATAAATTGGGCTCGTCGTTCTGAATTGTTATACTTATATTTCGAAGACCTGAAAATTTAATTTTAGAAGTCCATAATTAGGTTGGTATAATGTGAAAAAACATCAAGAGCAAAAGGTACCAAGTACTGCAAATATATAAGACATATATATAAGCTAAAACAAGTAATTTTGGAAGAATATTGTGTTCTGATACCTTGATCTACGCTTCCTTTAATAATGACGCCCTCTATCGGTCTAATGGACTTAAGATCCACCCACCAACATGGCCATATCTCCTCATCTATAATCAATAGAAGAATATTAAATTTAGGGATAAAAATAATCTTATTTTACATCCAAACTCCAATTAATATACGTATATATAGACAATAGAGATACCGTCCGAAATGAGCTGAAAGTGTTGAAATGTTCAGAAAACTCTTTCCATATTTACTTTTTCATTATGCAAGACCATTTTAACTCTGTCTATTCTACTTTAAATTAACTTTGCTGTCCTTTGATAAGTTAGTTTCCTATTTTACCTGTTTTACTGGAGTTTTGATGGCCATTTTCTCAGCTTTACCTGTTTGGGAGCACGTTGTTATGTCGCCATCCACGGCAAGCTCCGAGTAACCTCTGGTTCCGAACGCGTGGTCAGAACTTTGTTTTGTTGGTTTCTCAAGGGCAAAGTTATTCGTGGCGACGAAGTGATCTGCATTCAGAAAACCATCTTGCTTTACATGATATTACGTGAACGATTCCAAAGAGAAAGATAGGCTGCATAGTCAATTTAAGTGTACTGAAGATATAAACTCTTACTTAAATTTCCTTTAATTTGCAGGTTAGTTTAATATTATTCTTTTCCTCAGTAATCATATTTAAGAACCTTTCCCCCCAAATAATTAATAAGATGCTTAATCATTTTAATGTTAAGAATCTGTTTATAAATGCTTGCATCTTGTAGGTGAAACTTTATAGATAGTAAAAACTCGGCTTTGAGGAAAAAATCCCAATCCAAGGATAAATCATAAAAAATTATTGATATACTTTTAAAGTTCTTTATTGCTCAAGAAGTGGGACACTATTCTGTCTAATAAGCCTGTATATTCATTAAGTAATTCACTTGATAATGCAGAGCATGACATTAAGATCTTTTTGGCAATGCTTTTATAACAAAAGAAAAAAACAGTTATTACCTTAAATTACCGAAATGAAATAACTGGGTGCAATTAACCGATACGCTTTGTACAATAACTTAATAACCAAATGTAAAAAAAAAAAAAAAAATACACACATAATAATCAATTCTAAAAATCTTAATCGAGGGAGAAAATATTAATTCAATCAGAGTGGTTGTAAAAATACTTGCTTCAGCAGAAATATTTGAGAAGATTTCGTGCTGCCTTTTTATCATTGGAAAATGATATATTTCACATTTTTTTATTGGTCCAATAGAATAATTTCCTAATAAAAGTTTTATGGGTGAATTTATTAAAACTTGCTTTAATATTTTCAATATTGTTATCATGTTTTAATTCTATTTTCATTTCTCACTCGATATTCATTATTTTATAATGGGGTAACAAGAGATACTCTCAGAACAAGACTGTGAAAGGTGTGGAAAAAAAAGATTTTTAAAAAATGGTTAAATTATGTGCAGCATAGTCATCAGATATAATGGGTGTCACCATGCGACAAAGATCCAGGGTTTTGGCTAGTAGAAATTTAATCCTTTTTTTTGGTCACTTGAAGATTACGGGTATTTCTTTTTCTGATTGTTGATTGATTGTTGATTGTTTTATGTCCCATTCGAGAACTTTTCACTCCTATAGAGAATTGACCATACACCTGTGATGGGCACTCAGGACCATTGACCAGTTAAGAATCTTTATCGTGTCAATCCTACCGTGACACGAGGCCATCCGAGGATCCTGCAACTTTCACTCCATAGTTGAAGAGAAAGGTACTGACCTATTTTTTTTATCGACTTAGACCAATCGCGGACGGGATTCGAACCCAAGACATTCAAGTCACAGAACAACTGCTCTACTGACTGATCTATAGTGACGGTCTCTTTTTTCGAATGATAGTGATAATACATATCATTTATCAATGATTTTCAATTTATGAATAAATTTCTAATTTTAAAAAAAGTTGTATGTATTATTTCTGTTTATTTTTTTGCTTTGTATAGAGTTTTGAAATAAAAATATCCAGACTTTTATTTTGAAACAACTTGCTTTCTTCCTGAAAATACACTTTATTTTTCTTTTTGCGGCCAATTTGAAGAAGTGCATCGCTCTTTACTTGCAATAAGACAGTTTTGGCATCATATGCGCTAAAGACAGAACCGATATACGATTTCGCGAATCGGTTGATGAGAACGGTGTGTTTACGACAAATGATATGGTGACATGAACTGAACAACAATTAGGTGATATCACCTTTCTGCATTGGTTATATTACTAAATGGCAATTATAACTAAAACAACGTTCCATATATCATAGAAAAAAATCTACCTTCGGGACGTGACAATTAGTCGCCATTAGAAGCGGAAGGTGTTCACTGATAACTTACCAACATTTTCCTCTATGAAGCGCTCACTCCAAGCCATCTGAAATCAATAAGTAAAAAAAAAAAAGCTACAGTCATCGTATGCCAAGAATTTTAATGTTGTGAAAATATTACTTTTCCTTTGCCAAAGTAAATGTTTATCATGATATGTCTGTGCAATGAATGCTAGCAATTCTTCGGTGTCTATTTTTGTTGTCTTGAACTTTCTTTATTGAAACTTCTTCACAAAATACACCACTTCAAAAGTTTTCATTTGTTTAATGATATGTGTTTGTTATTTAAGCATTGAATTCATATTTTTGGGTGTCTTCGGCCCTATAACACACCTGGCCGTGCCGACAAATTGAATACCGCGCGTTAGCGCGGTATGATAATTTGTCGGCACGGCCAGGTGTGTTATAGGGCCGAAGACACCCAAAAATATGAATTCAATGCTTATATAACAAACACATATCATTAAACAAATGAAAACTTTTGAAGTGGTGTATTTTGTGAAGAAGTTTCAATAAAGAAAGTTCAAGACAACAAAAATAGACACCGAAGAATTGCTAGCATTCATTGCACAGACATATCATGATAAACATTTACTTTGGCAAAGGAAAAGTAATATTTTCACAACATTAAAATTCTTGGCATACGATGACTGTAGCTTTTTTTTTTTTACTTATTGATTTCAGATGGCTTGGAGTGAGCGCTTCATAGAGGAAAATGTTGGTAAGTTATCAGTGAACACCTTCCGCTTCTAATGGCGACTAATTGTCACGTCCCGAAGGTAGATTTTTTTCTATGATATATGGAACGTTGTTTTAGTTATAATTGCCATTTAGTAATATAACCAATGCAGAAAGGTGATATCACCTAATTGTTGTTCAGTTCATGTCACCATATCATTTGTCGTAAACACACCGTTCTCATCAACCGATTCGCGAAATCGTATATCGGTTCTGTCTTTAGCGCATATGATGCCAAAACTGTCTTATTGCAAGTAAAGAGCGATGCACTTCTTCAAATTGGCCGCAAAAAGAAAAATAAAGTGTATTTTCAGGAAGAAAGCAAGTTGTTTCAAAATAAAAGTCTGGATATTTTTATTTCAAAACTCTATACAAAGCAAAAAAATAAACAGAAATAATACATACAACTTTTTTTAAAATTAGAAATTTATTCATAAATTGAAAATCATTGATAAATGATATGTATTATCACTATCATTCGAAAAAAGAGACCGTCACTATAGATCAGTCAGTAGAGCAGTTGTTCTGTGACTTGAATGTCTTGGGTTCGAATCCCGTCCGCGATTGGTCTAAGTCGATAAAAAAAATAGGTCAGTACCTTTCTCTTCAACTATGGAGTGAAAGTTGCAGGATCCTCGGATGGCCTCGTGTCACGGTAGGATTGACACGATAAAGATTCTTAACTGGTCAATGGTCCTGAGTGCCCATCACAGGTGTATGGTCAATTCTCTATAGGAGTGAAAAGTTCTCGAATGGGACATAAAACAATCAACAATCTCCCCCCCCCCTTTTAATATCCTTCCGACGCGCACGCCTATGTATGAGCTTGAAGCGAAGCTTGTGGTGCTTGAACTATGTAAATTTCATATGAAGTAAAAATAGACAACATAATCATTCTGAAAGTTTTGTTTCATTTCGTTTCGGCAGGTTTCGTTTTGATTTCGTTTCGTTTCGTCTTGATTTCGTTTCGTTTCGGTAGGTTTCGTTTCGTTTCGGTAGATTTCGTTTCGTTTCGGCAGATTTCGTTTCGTTTCAGTTCGTTTCGTTTCGTTTCGTTTCTATTTCGTTTCGCACTTTACAGGTACGCTGGATTTCTAATGGATTTCATAAGGAAAATTACACTGAATGTAAATATAATGGAATTGAATTTCTTCAATGTTATTCTTTTATTATTGATGATCGTTAATTAATTAATTAATCAATCAAAGCAATTGATAATCTTACCTCGCCTTCCTTATTACACTGGTGGACTCTAATGGTTCCCGCCACCATTAATATCAGAGACACAAAAAACAGAAGACAACCAAAAACGAGGTACACAGTTCTCAGTCTGTCTGTCAAGCATGTCCTCTTCGGTATGGTCAGGACAGGCACATACTTTCGGGTGATTTTAATGGACTCTTTGTCCACAGACGTTAACAAGTGACTGTCGTCTGCTGATATTGGACAGCCATCTTGTGAAAGTTTGTCATCTTTGTTAAGTGAAGATGACGAGGCATCAGGAACTTCACTCATTTTGGGGGGAGAAAAACTACTCACATTTGCTACTGCAGATTTCTTACATAATGCAAGTGGGGAAATGCTGCTGAGGAATTTTCCCAAAAATCAATAGATCACCTTGGCATTGTGCTCCGCGAGATTAATGGTGATCACTACTCTCCCATCTCAATATTCAATTTGTACCTGCAGAAAGAAAACATTGCATGTCATAACAATGATACGTTGACAATGTTCATTGGAATCAATAAATTTCTCACCATAATCCCTTCTACGAAAAACAATTCCGAGCTTAATACTTTATTGCTTTATCAAAGATCCAACAATAAATATACAAATTTTTATTTAGTTATAAATAAAGTATTCTTATAATAAAAGGACAAACAAGAAATAGCACAGATATTAAAACAATACCTTTAAGATGATACATAAATGAGTAGGAACTGTGTAAAAAACACGTTTTTTTCAGAACTTTGGAGATTTTGTATGGTACTTGAATTTAAAAAAACATTTATAAACAGAAAATACTGGAATTCTTCTCAAACTCAATTCGAAATTTCAGTTCCTCGTACATATACGTTTGTTATGTGTAGCTAAAGCATGTATCGAATATATTCAAAAATATTTATTTACCAATGTACTTTACCTCAAATATATTCCTGGGAGTATTAATTTCGGTTTGTTCTCATCTCGCCTTAACTGTAAAATTTAGCATTCCCATTTCGCCTTAGTAAGCTCTCTGGTGAATTAAGGTGAAGAAGATTTAAAATATTTAGAATAATGTATTTTATGGTATTACACATATTATTTCATTCACAGTATTCATAAATTTCCATTAATTGTTAAATTAAATCTAAAAAAATTATCATTTAAACTTTTATATCAACCTAGTAATAATATTTACAAATACTGAAATTCCCATTTCGCCTTAGTACTTTTTAACTTTTTCTTACCTGTATTTCACAGTTAAGGCGAAATGGGAACACACCTTAATTTCATATTCTTTGAAAACCTATACTGTATTATTCCAAGTCTTTATCTATTGTAGTCTGCCTCTTTAGATTTTGCTTTGATCCAAGCAAGTTTTCTTCTAGAGAAGAACGTCTTTACACCAATGTTTTTTTTCTCACGGATATATGGAGGCTCTCTTGTTTCAATGACTCAATGTACGGACTTCAAAGTTTAATTTTTTTTTTTTGCCATCTGGTTTGTTCTGGTAACCTTTGGTGGTAGTACAATCTGCCGTACCGACTTAAAGGTTTCTTAAATGCTGACTGAATCCTCCGTTTTTGGTACATGAACAAGAGTAGGTTCCCTTGGTTTTCTCAGGCCTTTCAATGTTCTACTCTTCTTAAATCTCAACTTTAGATCTTGTTCTGAGAGTAGAACTTTAGATTGCTGCACAATGTTAGCATCAGATTTTCAGAGTGATTCAAAGTTTTTTATTTAATCAGGTTAATTGTCTATCCACTACGGAGGATGATTTTTACTTCGGCGAAGACAGTCTTAAAACTTTTCCAGAATATTAACTTATCGATTCATTAATCATGCTTCTTCCATAATTTAGATCTCCTGGTCGTTACCTCTTCTTAGCTTCTTGTCTGTTCTTATTTTGAAATATCTTTATCATTCTTCTGAAAATCGTCGAGTGTTTCGAATTCGCACGAATCTTTTTTTCCTATGATGTTTACAAGCAATACTTCCTGAATTGATGTGTTTGTGTCATCTTCTTTCTTTCAGTTAGGATTAAACTAGTTGCAACGTTCACACGGACGTCTACTTAGAGAATCTGCATTTCTGTGTTTGGCTCCTACTCGATGTTCTCTTTCCATGTCAACATATCCAATGTACTTCAACCACTTGGATAACTTCCCTTCAGAGTTCTTACAATAAAAATGAAGCCATTTTAATCATATGGCATCTGTTTTTATGGTAAAAAGTGCCCATAAAGTAGTATTTATAGTGCTAAATGAATGTTACGATGAGCTCTTTCGTTGTTACAAATTTCCATCTGACTTTGTCTGAGTAAGTAACTTACTTTAGCTACCACTCCGTATTCTTTTTGTATCTGTGACACATGTCACCCACTGCATATTCATTTGATACTGGAACTTTGCATTTAGGTTTGATTTTGATGCCATCTTTCACGTTCTCGTAACGGTGCTCCGTAAAGTTGTTCTGAGCTGCTAATCTCTCACTTAACTCCTCCGATAGTTCATCATAATCACAAAGAGCATCACCGAACATATCACCAAGCATATCTTTTGCTTGTACTCTTAATGAAAAGGCTAGGTATTGCTCTTTCTGGAGTCTGCACCGATTAAATCCAAAGTATTGGATACAGATTAAAGTGAGATTTATATTCCAGCTATGACCAGTTTCCATTGCATGCAGCAAGCTTTAAATCTCGGAACTGGAGCTATTGTATAATATTTGCGCTTTGATCACGAAGTACATACTTGTCCGTCTTGAACTATGTTTTCATTTTTTTTAGAATACTCAGGTAGTCGCATCCATTAGGTTATATTTGGCTTGTATTCATCAAAACCCATTTCAATTAATATTAATACTCGTCTTCTACTTGCCGATCAGGTGTTTTCAATCTTTCACTAAATGTGTTCTCAAATCGAACATCTCATTAAATACTTTGCCGTTCTAGATCTCGTTCTTCTTTCTTTTATTTAGGATTAAACTAGTAGCAACGTTCACATGGACGTCTACTTAGAGAATCTGCATTTCTATGTTTGGCTCCTACTCGATGTTCTCTTGCCACGTCAACATACCCAATGTACTTCAAACCACTTGGCTAATTTGCCCTCAGAGTTCTTACAATAAACATGAAGCCACTTTAATGAACTGGCATTTGTGTTTATGGTAAAAAAAATGTCCATAAAAGTAGTATCAATAGTTTTAAATGAATGCTACGATGGGCTCTTTCGTTGTTACAAATTTCCTTCTGACTTTGTCAGTAAGTAACTTACTTTAGCTACCACTCCGTATTCTTTTTGTATCTGTGTCACATGTCACCCACTGCATATTCATTTGATACTGGAACTTTGCAGATGGGTATGATTCTGATGCCGTCTTTCACGTTCTCATAACTGGGCTCGGTAAAGTTAATCTGAGGTACAATTCTCTCACTTATCGTTCCTCCGATAGTTCATTATACATGCAATCAATAAGAGCATCACCGTACATCATTACCAAGTTCATGTATATCTTTTGCGTGTCCTCTTAATGAAAAAGCTAAGTACTGCTCTTTTTAAATTCTCAAGTTTCCTCCTGTGTGTAGATTAGAGTGAGATTTATATTCTAGCTATGTAGTTCTATTGTATGTAGCAAGCTTTATATTTAGTTTTCTTTGACCAATTGGACTGTTCTGTTCCAAAATGTCATAGCTATTGTCTCATATTTGCGCCTTGATCATGAAGTACATCCTTATCTGTCTTGTGCTTTGTTTTCTTCTTTTAATAGATACTCGGGTGGTTGCTTCCATCAAGTCTTATTTGGCTCCTATGCATCATAGCCCATTTCTATTGATATCAATACTCGTCTTCTACTTACCGATCAGGTGTTTTCAGTCGTTCACTTCTGACTAAATGTGTTTTCAAATCAAACATTTCATCCTTTTTTTGGTGCTCATTTTGGCTTGGGCCTAGCATCACGGGTTTCAAGTACGTGTATTTCATTTCTTCTTTTTTCCATTAGTAATTTTCTTCGTCAATATATAAAGGATTTAAATGCTTTCCAATTCTCAATTTTGAAAGACTCTTCGGCAGTCTTCGCCTCAACCCCTGAATCTGTAGTTTTCTTGTCACTTAGCTTTGGCGTAGAATGACCAGATGCCACCACCTCGGTATTTCGCTTTCAAGCTCAGCCTATATGCTACTCAGTATATCTCTGACTCCAGATCCGTATTTAACTATTTGTTATCTCGACGATCTCTGCACTCATCGTGGCTATTCGTTTCTGTCTCATACTGTCACAATCCTTTATGATTTTCAATCATTTCCGTTTTCAATTTCTCAGACTGACTAAATTAAAGTTTCATTCAGTTGTCTCAGTTATTCTTGATTTCTTGATCATCTATTTATTACCCAGGTTTACTTTGTATTAAAAACTTTAAAGTACGAAAGGGAAGTAAAGGCCTGATTATTTTGCCTCATCTTTTACTAACTTTTTTTTCTTTCGCCCCATTTTCCCATTCAATTGAACTGAAGAGACAGCGCTTTTAACAGCAAAATGTATTCTTCTCTACACCAGAGTTTCCAATCACTATCTAGAATTATCCCTGATCATCACACATCAGTATAAGCTTCAATAAATGACAGACGATTTGAGGATTGTCAAAATGGACAACTGCGATAAAATGATGACTCAAAGCTGTTACCAGCCATGAGAATTGTTGGAAAATTGTGTTGCATTTCAAAAAAACCTACTTAAATTACATTCTGAAATAAGAATAAAGGTACATGTATAGGTGTAAAATGCAACCAGAATCATTAAGAACCAAGATGTGTTTGTGTTACACTGATGTCTCCATATGGCTGCTTGTGGCGAAGGTAAATGTTTCACAAATGCAAGGCAATCTCCAAGGTCAAGGTCAAAAGATTAAAATGTTGTTTCCCCAAAAAAAAGGACTTGTGGACTTGTCTCAAGACCATTCTTTGAGTATCAACAAACTTGACCTCTTGACCATGACTTCAGAGTTCGGCCCATTTTGCAAAAAAAAATTCCAAACTTTTACCTTTTCCATTACTTTTCAATAACTATAGCTTTCATACTTCACGTGTGTATTCATTGTAACAAGGCCTATTTTTCGGTTTGATAATGTTTGACCATTGATCTTGACTATAGAATTTGACTTATTTAAAAAAAAACAGTAACCTTTCAATCAGTGGTGCTAAGACTCATTTTACAGGTGAACGTTTTATTGATTGTATGTTGTTTAACGTCCCTCTCGAGAATTTCTCACTCAAATGGAACCGCCACCACTTGCCGGTGGAGAGCTGCAAATTTTGTCCTATACTTGGAACTTATTGAAATTGAGCAGTAACGGATCTTTTCGTGTCAGCACCTACTGCGACACGAGATCTTGGTTTATGCGGTCTCGAAGGACCGGTCTCCACGCAAACTCCATACAGAGTCGATTCTTCGGGACTACTTTCGTGCCCTACGAATATGGAGTTGTAGCGTAACGTAATACTGAGCTGTCTGGAGCTTGGTCTCCATGTCCCATAGTGGGAGTCAAACCGGCGACGTAAGAATCAACTCCTTGCTTCGCGACTCTAGAGCAGACGCTCTGACCACTGCACCACGCGGGCAGATAACTCTTGTAGAAAATCTTCATTTGAATAGCAATAATTCGACCCTTTTGATCCTGAAATTGAAGTTTAACCTGCTCTTGAAAAACTTGAACTTTGGTTATAACTTTTGAAAAGTTGGTGCTAGAGCTTTGATTCTTGTGACAAGGTCTGGGTATAATTAATTGGGGATAATAAAATCACCTGTATGTCAGTCTGTCCATCTGCCACAAGAATTTTAACATTGGCCATGACTTTTGTATGAAAAGAGATAGAACTTTCATATTTGACATTTACATTAACTGTAATAAGCTATTGTTTTTAATCCCGTTACCTTGCCTTATATTGACAGTTATATATTTTTTTTTATAGATTTTGATAAAATATACAGTCATACATGATAGTTGCCTGAAACTGATGTCAGTAAGTAGCTTTGGTGAGTTTATCCGTAATCCCCATTCTCAACCAGAGGTTTTGCGAGATAAGCTGCAAAGTATCAAGGTTCTTTTTATAAACACCAACCAATCTAGTGTGTATTGATGATAAATCGTACGAGAATCACGGTAAATACTGAGTATATAGAAATGATGATTTTGTTAAGACTTGGTCAGGTACACCTTCTATCAATTGAAGTATTGATTTTATTGGGTCACATTGTTCAAGTTCTGATTTAAATCGAACCCAATAACAAAATAAATGTACATGGTTGGGGTCGTGTTTGCTTTAGATCCACAATTTGGGATTTAAGTTGTTTTAAAATTCAGCGATGATATCTTGTTACCATATTATAAAGCTTTGATTTAATTCAGTTAATCGAGACGTATCTGAATATACATTCGATATGTCACCTAAATGAATTGAACAATTGATAAAGTATAGTTTTTGGTGCTCTGAATTACGTGTGGAAAATAGTCCCATCGATCCTTTATTGAACAGGTAAGTAAAATCATTCAGTGCTGCGTCCATTAGAATGCATTTTCCCGTTGAGGCGTTTTAAACAGCTTTTACTTTCGGAGTGAATGCATTCATTAACTAACAGCCATTTAACTCGATCATTTCAGAATTCACAGTATGTTCTCAAACTCGGGATAAAGTGAACAGCGTGATGCCCCCCGCTTGGTCGGAGTATATCACCAATGTCTTGATTGAAAGTGGATACGTATCTCGGGCTGCTGTTGTGGGCGCTGATGGGCGTCGATGGGCAACATCGCCCACTTTAGAACTCTCTTCGGCGGAGATCCAGGCTATCGCGCGGGGATTTGTGGAACCATCCAGTCTCCGACTAGATGGGATATTTCTGTGTGGTAAGCCATATACGTGCACACGGATGGATAGTGTGGTGATGGTGGGGCGTGAGGGCGCCACAGGGTCGGGGTGTATCGTGTATCGATGTAGGAACGCTTTAGTGATCGGTGTGTATGAAGATGGTGTACATCCTGGAGGGTGCTATAACATGATATGTAAAGTGGGCGACTACCTCAGGGAGCAAGGAATCTAAAAATTATTGTTATTAGATATAAGAAAAATATTGTGTTCTTCGTCAAACATTGGAATTAAAGCAAGTTGAATCTACAACGAAATTCGGAGAATTCGAACCCGTTTTCCATGCTTCAAACTCAGAAAATGACAAACAGGTGTAGTTGCATACTTAGAAAAAGAAGAAGACCATGGAATTTCGATAAATTAATAAAGTATACATAGGTAGTGTTTAATTGGTATAATGGATCGACTGTGTTTGTGTAACAGCGTGAGAAAGTTATCTTAACCACAAAAGAGTCCATAGACAATGAAATACCGCCTTAAACGATCTTTAGAAATGTTTTAAATTGGATTACAATGATTCTTTTAAAAGTCGATTTACTTTGTTCAAGCGAGTACAGGGTATTACGGATTTGTTATTTTTAAATGTAATAAATGAGCTTATATGTCTGAATCAGCCTGTTGTCTGATTAATAAAGTTGATTTTACTTCGTAATAGATGGTTGAGTTTTGATTTGAAATAAAGTTCTTCTGACGGATGTCACTGAAATGTTTATATTGAATGATTTGGTCTAGTGCTGCGGAGAGTCATCGTCCGCTGAACCAGTTATACACAAAATGAGCGTGTTTTATGTTTGAGAAGGTCCTATTTAATTGTCAATTAGAGGCATCTTGTTTTTACTTGATTATCTGAAATATACAGACCTTTTTATGCCTTTGTAATCTATTCGGAGTAAATAGTTTTTGTCTTGTCCGTTCGTCTGTCTGTACTCTCTTTGTCCGCAAAAATATTTAACTTGTCCATAACTTTTCAGTAGGTTGGAATATGGATCTCTTATTTCATACGCGTATTCCATGTGACAAGATCTTTCTTTGGGTACCACCAAATTTGATCTCTTTACTTTGGGTTTTGAGTTATACCTACTTTTACCAAAAATTTCACTTTAACCTTGCCTTTAGTTTTTTATTTATTTGGTGCTGGGAATTTCTTACTTCAGAAGTGTATTTATTGTCACAAGACCTTTGAATGGGTAATTTTTTTTTTTACATTTTGGCCTTGACAAGCCCTTCCGTTGGATACCAACAATTTGACCTTTGACTTGCATTTGAGATTTCCATCAGTGTTTCACAAACACCTTTTGTTTTTCTTTTAAATCTTTTTTAGCTTGAAAGCTCAGGTTTTTCTGTTCACATTTTGTCTGGCGTGCGTTTGTTAACTTTTTTTTCTTCATTTTTTAAAACTTATTTTTTAGATCACCAGAGCTGAAGGCTCAAGTGAGCTTTTCTGATCAAAATTTGTCCGTTGTCTGTCGTTGTTGTCATTAACTTTTCACATTTTCACCTTCTTCTTAAGAACCACTGGGTCAATTTCAACCAAACATATCATAAAGTATCCTTGGGTAAGGGGGATTCAAGTTTGTTCAAATGAAGGGACAAGCCCTCTTCCAAGGGGAGATAATTATGGATTAATGAAAAATTAATGGGATATTTTAAAAATCTTCAGAACCATTGGACCAGGAGAGATGAAACTCATGTGGAATCATCCGCAGGTAGCGAAGATTCAAGTTTGTTCAAATCATGACCCCTGGGTTAGGATGGGGCCACAATGGTGTATCAAAGTTTTACATAGGAATATATAGGACTTTTTAGCAAAAAATCTTCTCCAGAACCATTGGACCAGGAAAGATGAAACTCATGTGGAATCATCCTCAGGTAGCGAAGATTCAAGTTTGTTCAAATTATGACCCCCGGGGGTAGGGCGGGGCTACAATGGGGTATTAAAGTTTACATAGGAATACATGGGGGAAAATCTTTAAAATTCTTCTTCTCAAGAACAGCAAAGCCATGACTGGTTTTTTCTTTTACCTAGCCAGTTGCTCAGGTGAGCGATGTGGCCCCTTGGCTTCTTGTTTACAAGTTCAATTTATTCACTCAAACCATATCAATGGTACATGAGGTTCAACAATATGTACAATATATACAAAAAATAATATACAAGATACACGTGAATTGGCGGAAATACATTCATATGAAATATATCACAAAAATAATTATGGAGCACAGACTTTTTCATATACTCTTTTTATGTAACTACATAGTCTAATTAATAGTTTAGAGTCAGCAGATGACAACGTTCTGACAATCTGAAAAAAATTTGGTCTATTACAATATTTATTGGGGGCCAGTGTGCCAATTTCGACTAAACGTGTTACAAAGCATCCACTGGTTAAGGGGATTCGAATTTCTTCAAATGAAGGGCCACATCCTGTTTCAATGGGAGATCATAAAGAAATAATTAAAATTCTGTGTCATCTTTGAAAAAAATCCTTCTCAAGAATTAATGGGCTGAAAAGTTTAAACGGTGTGTTCCCGTTTTGCACACATTTGATAATTAGGTAAGAACAATAGGTGTGAAGTGTGTTTTGATAGCAATTATAGTATGATATTTGGTTTCGATTTACCTGTAAATACCTGATGTAGCTTAATGTATTCATAAGAGGATTATTACAATTTTATAAGCATTTTATTAAAATTCTATATATATTTTTGGGAAAACATTTGATTTAATTGAATACATTATTATTCTTATTTAAAAAAAGAATACTTTTCAATTTTGATAAAATTCTAAAGAAATGAATTAAAGATAACAAATAATAAAGAAAATAGAGAATAAAAATTAATTTGAAAAATAATGCCCAAGCCAAGAAGATGTTAAGATCATCAGATAATTGTAAGATCAAAGTGACGATCCATGATTGCTGCTGATCCAAGCTGTAAAAAATTTTTATTATTATAATTTTGTGCCTTTCAATGTTAGTGAATTGTAAATAACTTTGTATTTATTCCCTTATTTTTTCACTATTAGTCCACCTTTCACCTACTTACTAAGTATGGTATAGACTATAGCAATTAAGTAATTATCTCTTTTTCCCCGAAAAATGGACAAGTTGAAGTCTTTGTCTTTTTAAAAGAAAATACTTTGTATACTGTAGGCTAAAATGATGTTGAAAGTTAAACATCAATGTTTAAGTTGACACTGCAAACTCTCTACATACGTATTTACCATACTTAATTGTATGTAAAAGTCAAAGTCACTGAATTGATCGTGTGTAATTGAGATCAAGATATAAAATCATTCTTCCGATAGATGTAGCTATTGAAGTATTGAAAATTTCAATGGAATATCAGCCATTAATCACAGTAAGAGTTGTTTTTCTTTTTAAAGGGTCAATAAACCTTAATACATTTAATATAAAAATCAAGATTAAAAGGAATACATGTAATTCTTTAAATAATTGCTCAATTAAATAAGTCTCAATATAGAATTTGAAACTTTTTTGTGCAACAATTTTCATTTTATGCATCTCAAGATGATCCAGGACTCTTTGAAGTCTAAGATATTGTAAAGTTAATGGTGTAGCAAACAAGATATTAAAGAGAGAAAATTACCTATTTATGTTTAATAAATACCAATAATAGAAAGAGAAGATTAAAGAAGCCCTCTAAAGGATAATTTGAGAATTAAAAGTTAATGTTTATAAACCCTAAAAGTAAAAAAAAAATCCCAAAATTCCTTATCTTCTCTTTGATTAATAACAAAGCTTATTAGTATGATTTGAAATTAGAAGTGATCTGTAATGTCTTTAATTTATAAGACAAGCTTTTTACATTATGAATGGTATAACAACTGAAGTAAATAAGTCTACGTTTTTTCCTAACTGAAAACATTTAATAAACTAGAAATATGTCCATAGGACATGAATGCCCCACCAAGAATAATATTAGTAAAGCAACATGAAAATTTGTATGTGTATAAAATTTGATCAATTTGGTACAGGTACTCAGGCTTATTGTTACTAGGGAATAAAAATGTAGGTCAGATCCAGCATCCGAAGCAAGTCTGGTAGTGTCCATCCCTAGATGCATCATCCATGCAAGTTTGGTCCAAGTAGGGCTTATAGTTCCTTAGGAATGGACCTGCTCCAAGAACTTTAACCTGGTCACTCATCTGGAAAATGTAGGTCAGATCCAGCATCTGAAGCAAGTCTGGTAGTGTTCATCCCTAGATGCATCATCCATGCAAGTTTGTATCAACATGTGAAGTTTGATAACACCATCTTGAATGGTATGTTTAAAACTGAGCTAAACACTAATTTAAGAAAAGTGAGGTCAAGGTTAAAGTAAAGGTCAAGGTCAAAAAATGCTGATGCAGTTGCATAGCTCTTATCAATATCTATCAGCATATGAAGTTTGATGAAAATATCTTGGATAGTTTTTTTGAAACTTAGCTTTGAAGAGAGCTAAACACAAAGTGTGACGGAAAGACGGAAGGACAGGACGGAAGACGGACATGACAAACACTATATGCCCTGGCCATATTCATGGCGGGGCATAAGAATATATTAGATAATGTCAAGTGCTTGTGTGATGCCATTATTTATAAAAGTAGTGGTACAGTGACAACTGTCTAATTCGATACCTGTACAATAAGTCACACTATGAATTCCAACATTAAGAGTCTTTCTTCCAATTTACTATTTACCATATTTTTATACACTGTGTTATCTGTCATGCTGTCTGTACCAACACAAAATTCGTCTCCTGTTGCATGTTTGATTAGACAGGGTTCAGTATTGTAACAGTAGGTGTTTTTAAAAGGAATTTGTCCAACACATTCAATTTTTCACACCCTATATCTAATGACCCCTATATAGAGCCGCTCATTTCATCACTGACAATGAAGTGGTCAGGTGCAACAATGCGAATGTATATCCCGGTGCTGATATTGTAGTATTATTGAAAATGGCCTATTTATGAGTGGTGTTCAGTCTTAATTCCTAAAATATCAAGTGGCTAATAAACTGAAAACTATTACCTTGAAAGCAACAAAAGTTACATCCAGATGTCAAAATTGTTTTATTGTCTGTCATAAGTGGTTCTTACATACATCAGCAAACTTTATAGAGGACATAATCAGGTATACAAATATATGTAACAAGGGAATCAGATTTAATTACAAAATATAGTGATATAAGAAACTATTATAGACCAAACATACATGTACTATGCACTTAAATGGAGAAAAAAAATCTTTATCATATTTTTAATTGTAGATTCAACTGATATGAAATGTATGCTTCCTGCATTTAAATTTTAGTGAAAAAAATATGTTATTTTTAATCAATTATCAAATATAATATTTTTTAAAGTCTTTAATCCAATGGGACAAGAGGATTATCAACTACTTAGGTATAATTATACAAAATATTTTCCTTCTACATCATGTATGTTAATTTTTTTTCAAGTGTGTTACAACTCTACAATTACAAATAAAATAACCAAATTAAAAATCAAAAACAGAGAATTACACATTTTGAAATTGACTATTTTTGTTCATATTTTCTTATCAATCAGACAACAAGAGGAAATAGCATTTTTAACTCATATGGATAATTCAAAACTTGGTGAGAATAGCAACACATTAACCAAAAAAAAAAAAAAAAAAGTTAACTTTTTTTGTTTGAATTTTGATTTAGTCTTAATTTAATTTAGAAACAAATTAAAGTCAAACATCATTATCTTTTTGGACAAAAAAAAGTGGCCAACCAACATTTAATGTTTAGGATTTAACAATTAAAAAAAAAAACTGCTTTGAATTAATACATACATGTGATTGGTTTTTTGTGTACATCATATCCTATATTACATAAACAACTGATTTAAAGATACAAACAATGAAATAAAAATGCTTTCTTGTACATATTTTAACATAAAAAAGGGTTTAATGACTAAAAATCAAAAATACAATAGTACCCTCACATCTTACATCAAAATCCACCTTTCATCATGCATACATATTACAAAAAAATCATACTTGAGCATTCACACAGTCCTATTAAAAAGGTTATGAAGATAATGAAAGTAGAGGAGAAAAAAATCAGAAAATGTCTGCCAGCACTACTGCCATCTACATGTCATCATCCATTTCATTCAATGTGTCCACCCATTTCATCAGGGTGTGAAGGAGATCAGAGTACCTGTAGCCACTTCAGAGGATATTTCCTTAGATGGGGTCTCCTGCAGATCTGGTGGGGTGTAGAGTAGGCTTGGTCTCTGAAATACAAAAAATAATCATCATTTATTCTCCCATTACTAGCAGATGGACAAAGATGAGTGCTGCATGACATACTAATGTTAATGTAGAATATCCTATCTTAGATCATGTGAAATAAGAAAACATTTATTTACAATGATTCATGTACATCATAGCATATAATACAGCATTCATGCAGAGACCAAAAAAAAAAACACTAAAAATGTACATGGTCCAAAATTTGAATCATGAAAAAATAATTATTTTACAATATCCATAAAATTATCTTTTACAGTATAATATCTATATCATAATTAAAGACTAAAACTTTTATCTTAACATAACAAATGCTATAAAAATCTAAAGGAAGAAAATAAGCATTCATTCTGTACGAGATCCACTTAGGATAGAAATATTATTTTTTTTAAATCATATTTGGGAGCTCATTAAGCCTCATCTTAGACAACAAAACTGATCCCATCTGGTGAATTTTTTGTTGTTTCTATAATATATTTCTTACATCATACAAAGCATTTACTTTGCCTTCATTTTATAACAAGAACTTTCTTCTACAAACATGTAAGAAACCACAAAAGTAATTACAAAGTCATTGTTAATGAAGAGACACTCACTGATCTTGTAGACCTGGTTACTGGAGTGAAGGCCACATTAAGACTGGAGAACTTGGATCCCGTGTCACTCTGACTGTCTGAGTCTGAATCTGGGTCTTCAACTAAACAAATAATTAAAACAAAAGTCAGAAATAAATAAAACTCTTTAGAAGAGGGCCATACCCAGTGCCCAGTGAAGGGTGGTGCGGTACATACCTAGTGATCTGTGGGGGGTGGGAGGGTGTCTCAGACAGGATTTGTCTTTCTCTGGCAGCGGACTACAAAATGACACACTCCTTCTGGCAGATCTTCTCCTGGTCTGTTTTAGTGTAGTCTTCAGAGCTTTCCCACCTACAGGATAAATTAAGACAGGATATTTTCATATAAAACCTTGAAACTGACATGTCAAGAAATGTTGGATCACAATTTTGTTGTCACAATTTCAGTGGTAGACTCAATCAAAATTTTTTAAGTTTTGACTACAGTACTCATATAGCACAAATTGCATGGATCTACATTCACATTATTTTAATGATATAAGTTTATTTCAATAAAGTTCTACACATTATATCTGAAGATAATTCAAAGCCAGACCCAATAATTTTGGCATAAAAAGTACAATGTACCATATTCTTTCAAAATCTCTTTAAAAGAATCTTGATATCATGACTTTTGACTTTAATGGTGTGTTTTGAGCATGTTGCTTAGAGACACTCTATACCTGAGCTGAGACGAGAATGATCATCTTCCTCCACACTGAAGTAGCTGTCTATCACACTGACGGGGCTCTCTGTCTCCTCTGGGATGGGCTGAGAAGGCTGTAGGTACTTAGAAAAGCTTTCATCAGCTTCAGACTCAGGCTTCACTGGCTCTTCAACAAAGGACACTGATTTCCTCTTCATGTTGATGGATCTCCTACAAATTTACAGATATTTGTGGATTGCAACAAGAAATTACTTTACTTAAATATCAAGTCTTTTCTAAAGACAGCATAAAATCACTATTAGAAAACAAGAACCTGAGTGATTGTCTCCTTGGTCTTGGTGTCTCAGTTTTCTCGTCTATTTGGTTTCCGGAGGGAGTGGCCTTCAGAAGACTCCGTGTGAAGCGAGGCTGAGGGGTAGAATCCTGCAGAAGAGGACTGGGTATAACAGGGACATAGCTATGTCTTTTAGGGGTTCTAATCACAGCTACATCCTCCACCAGGATAGCAGGCGTCTTTTCCTGAACCACTGCTGGCTGAGATGTACTGTCCTCCATTGGTTCGATTTCCTCTCCTGATTTTGGCTGAAGGGGCATGGGCGACTCCTTCAGCTTAGGCGACTCAACTGACTTTGGCTTGGGTGAACCAGCTTTAAAAATAAGTTGAATAATTTTTTTTTTTGGTTTCAATTTTGGCTCTTTTGTCACTCAAATTGAATATGGACAAATCATAAAATTTGTGTCTTGCTGACCCCCCCTCCCCCCCCCCCCCCCCCCTTCCCTGATTTAATGGAATAATGCAGATGGCACAATCTAGTAATACAAGTATTTTTCATTATTTTTTTTAAAATGAAATATAGATTAATGAAGGAAATAGGCTTGACACAGATGCTAGGATGCTGTATATACATGTGTCCATACCTTCACAGTGATATGTGGGTTTCCTAATAGGACTGGTCACTTTGAAGAGACCCCAGTCATGTTCTATGGTCTGAGCAGGAGCAGTAGAGGCTTTCAGGCTAGCTTTAAAGGCAGCAAACTTAGACTTGACAGGCTTCTTTATCACTGGCTTGTTCACAACTTTCTTCTGTCAGATCGAAAATAAAACTTTTGATTGTAAATGTATACTTACATGTACATACATGTTTAATGTATGGACCATTCCACCTGTATTTATAGATTGCAAATATATATATCCTTTTTAGCTTTACATCCATAATTATATTTAGTTTGAAATGTAAATGACATACTTTAACAACTTTTTTGACTAGTTCTGGGGATTTCTTCACCCATCCTGATTCCTTCTGCTCTTGTAAATCATCAAATTTCTTATCTACATCTTCTACCTGTGATCAAAAGTACCAAAAACATTTACTCAAATAATTACTATATCTTCAAAAATAAAAAATTCTATCAGTTTTGTTATATTAACTTGTAGCTTAAGCTGAAAAACATTGAAAACAGAACAGTATTCCTAAAGGAAAACATTTAATTCTTGTCAGGCCAAAAATTATGACAAGAATAACTACCTGAAAGTAAATCATATCCCAGAAGCCCTGTAGGTCAGTACAAGTCGTCTCCTTCTCTCCAGTTTTAAACTCACAGTTGTCAACTAAACCTGTGAACTGTTTGAATCTTTGAGCAATCAACAGCTGGGCTTGCCCTATCACTGTGCGGATCTGTCCTTGTACTGAAATAAGAGTGGCATCATAAGAACAAAATCATTTCTGTTAATCACATTATTTACCAGCAGTTTTATGTACTAGAAGTGAACTGTTTGAATTAAGTTAATACCCTCTTCTCTGAGATCTGGGGTGTTGATTGCTTCCCACTTCTCACTCAAGGCATTAAGCCTGTTGGTCTCTGATGACAAAAGATTTCTGAAGTACTTTACATCATGTTCTGGCTCTTGGTTTCCTTCTGAAAAACAGAACAAAAGTGAAAAGTATTAAAGACCCACATTGCTATCAAAAGCTATTACAGTGCAACAGTCTCAATAAAATTTCAAGAAGAGTCACAAACATACCCATTATTAAACATTACTGTAATACCATTCATTTGAGAATTAAAAATTAAAGAGAAATTTCACCTGTATTATTCTTTCCAGAAGCAGACTCTTGTAATGGCACCACTGTGTCTGCAGCCATTTCATCTGTGTCCATAGATTCTACCCCCTTCTGCTCCAGTGTTGATTCCTCAGGATTCATTTCTTTGGCACTTGATTCTAAGGTCTCTTCAACTGCTGTGACATCTTCATCAGTCAATACAGAGGAATTCAGGTTTGCCATGATGACCTTGGAAATATCTAGGTCATTTTTGATGTCCTCTTTTGGTGGCAGGTCAAGGTCATCAAGATCAAGCTCCAAGTCTAACGATGGAATTCTTGCTGCAAGGCAATTTATACCATAAAATTTACATGTGCTTGTATTTTCTTATAGTAGCATTTTAAACCATGGTATTTTTAATCATTTTATTTTTAATTTTTTTTTTACTTACACACTGGAGACTTTTGTTTAGGAGTCTTTCTAGTCATTTCAATCATTGGACTGCTTTTCAGAATCTCCACCCTAAATAATGTAACAAACAAAAATACTTTTACAATTCCTTTCTTAAAAACCAGCTTTAAATTAGATTAACAATTTTCCACTGATCTTTATTATAAAATTATCTGCAATATATGATGAGTACTGACCATTCCTCAGGACTCCTATGCACATGGAGGGTATGCCTTCTCTGCTTTGGTTTGGTACGTTTAGCAGACATGGACTCTGATGGGAGTTTGAAGCCGTCCACAACAGCCACAGAGCGCCGAGTGACCTGCTTAGGTTTAGAGTTTTCTTTGTCTCTAGCTGCCAAATCTTCTGGGATCTCAGCAAAATCTGGTCTCATTCTGATGGATCGTCTGGATTTTCTCTTTGGGGCTGGGGATGAATTTTCATCTGCAAACACCTCATTGCTCTCTTCTGATTCAGATGCCAGTTCTTTTGTATTATCAGAAATTCCATTTTCTAGGTTAACTGAAACTCTAGATTTTCTCCTGGCTTTTGCTGATTGTTTTTCCTCAACTATTTCCTTCTCAGTATTCTTACTTGAAATCTCTTTGACATCTTCAGGGAGTGTATTTGGTGTTTTGATAGATCTTCTTGATTTTCTTTTTGGCACTGAGGGTGATGGCATGGGCTCATTTAAACTATCATTAATTTCCTCTGTCACTTCAACTGTCAGACTATGATTCGTGAGTTTAACAGACCTAGTGGAACCCATTTCATCATTATCCTGTTGATCACAAGTGTCTGCTGATTCCATCGGATTGTCTTTGGCCATTTCAATGTCCTCCATAACCTGATCTGTGTTATCCCCTGTTTCTTTTTGCTGCTGCTCTGGTGAATTAATCACGTCCACTTTAACATTTCCACCAGGTTTAACACTGACAGACCTTCGTGACTTTCTCCTTTTTGTCGTACTTTCTTCCTCCCGACTGTGGGATCTTTTTCTGGACCGAGACCGGGAGGGGAGGTCTCTGCTTGAAGATCTCTTCCTTGCATCTGACTCAGGACCAGCACTCAGTGCCTTACTTACAGACTTTCTTGAGCGAGGAGTTATTCCAACTGATTTTCTGGACTTCGATGGAGTTTCAACCTCTTTCGCAGTTGACTTTCTTGTACTTTGTTTTGTTTCAACTGCTGACGACTTTTCCACATATATCAGAGATTCATTTTTCTGTGAGACAGATTTTGTTTGAGAGCGTGTTTGTCTCCTGTTTCTAGTTGAGTCAGTTGAGTCATTTGCAACATTATCATCATTCAAGATTTTGTTTCCTGTAAAAAAAAAAAAATCATACGAAATACAATGGGTTTTTTTCCAAAATGGATTATCCATGTCAGATGAACATTGCCAAAACATTGTAAAATGGACATGTACAATGTACAGAAATTTCATCTGTAACCTACTTGAGAGAAATTTTTTTACTTTACTATTACAATGTACAGTAAAATATTTAAATCATACAACAGAAGTGATTAAAGCATGATATAACTCAATCAAATTTGAAAAACCCTATAATTGTGTTATAGTTCTAAAATACCTGTCTTCTCTTCATCAGAATACGCCACACTTGCTGCTCGTGTTTTCTTTGGTGTTGAACATCTGAAAAAGCAAAACTCATGTAAGATTTCATGGATGAGATGTCCAAATGACAGCAAAGAAGACAAAGATGAAGACCAACCTTCCTGGATCGGTAGCAGAAAATACAGCTGTCTCATCTGGATTGTTGGAGTACAGAAAGTTTTCTGAACTTGTGGGACTGAGAGGCTTGAAGACAAATGATGCAAGATTGTTGGGAGCCGTAAAGGTAAACTCCTCAGGGGCAAATGACATTCCTCTGGCTGTAGACACCTTGGTCAGATCAACTGTTGCCTTGTCTACACCTCCTTGCGCACTCTTCTTGACAGGGGCTTTCTTATTTTTACTTTTCTTAACACTGGTCTGTGCAGGCTGGGTTGTTTTAGCTGTAATCAAATAACAGGTATAAAAATAATTGCTGCATTTTAATGTTTACAATTTTACAAAGGCTACTTCTCTGTTCTATGATTGGAAGGTCGATTTCATCATAGATTGATTTTTCCTTTTGGCAAAAAGGAAAACAATTGCATAGTGCTACATAGCCTTTTTGTACCTGGAAAACCTTTCAAATGTGACTTCTTTTAGTTTTAGTTAACCTAATTTGATTAAATGTTAAATTTTATGCCCATATTGGTTTAAAGGAAAGATAAGCGTTAGAAAGAAAACTCTTTTTCACCTAGTTAAAACTGTCGGTGAGTTTTGAAATATTAAACTGAAAATGCTTTATCTTAATAATTGGAAAAACAGAGTATTTCCAATTAAGTGTACTAAAAAAAATAAGATTCAGCAACTGAATAGATAATTAATAAATCTTTAGCTGATTTCAGAATTTGTAGTTCAAACAAATGCTTTTATACCTGCTCTTTGATTGGTTGTCCTTGTTACTCTTTCTGTCACTGGTTTATTTGGTCCCTACACAGAAATGGAAAAAGCAAAAATTATTAAGTAACTATATTAGTATTACATGTATTTTAATTTGTGATTTGAATATATTATCCTAGTGATGCATTTAAACTTAACCAAAAAAAAAATTATGCATGCAGTATTTTACTTCCCCAAAATCAAAAAAAGAATGCTTTTTTTAAAATACAACTCTTCTTCCCACTGCCATTAAATAAAAAACATAAGTATAATAAATCTCACCTTCTTTATGGTTGAATCTTGTTTTGTTACAGATGAATTGCCATGTCTCTTTTGAACTGTTTCAGATTTGTTCACCTTAGTTTCTTTATTAAATGATTTAGCCTGGAGAGGCATTGTACTTGATTTAGTCTAAAATATTAACATAAATGAGTTTTTTTAAACAACTGATAAAATTGAAACATGAAGGTTTTCATGAAAAATCACAACAAGCATTAACAAGAGGCCCAGGGGCCACAGCGCTCACCTGAGCACATCGGGCTTGAATTTGCTTCCCCCCCCTCCAGGCATTCATCATTTGAACAAACTAGAATCTACACTACCTGAGGATGATTCCATATAAATATCACTAATCATAGCTTTGAAGTACTTGAAAAGAATATTTCAAAAGATTTCCCTATATATCCCTACGTAAACCTTGG
Source organism: Saccostrea glomerata (assembly GCA_003671525.1). Lineage (NCBI taxonomy): Eukaryota > Metazoa > Mollusca > Bivalvia > Ostreida > Ostreidae > Saccostrea > Saccostrea glomerata. Next base: position 1,522,825 of record PRKT01000057.1, on the reverse strand, counting down.
GTCGGCCATTTTGGCCCCACCCTAGCCCCGGGGGTCATGATTGGAACAAACTTGAATCTACACTACCTGAGGATGATTCCACATGAGTTTCATCTTTCCTGGCCCAGTGGTTCTGGAGAAGAAGATTTTTAAAGATTTTTCCTATATATTCCTATGTAAAACTTGGGTCGGCCATTTTGGCCCCACCCTTGCCCCGGGGGTCATGATTTGAACAAACTTGAATCTACACTACCTAAGGATGCTTCCACATGAGTTTCATCTTTCCTGGCCCAGCGGTTCTGGAGAAGAAGATTTTTTAAAAATGCCATTAATTTTTAACAAATTCATGATTATCTCCCCTTGGAAAAGGGCGTGGCCCTTCATTTGAACAAACTTGAATCCCCTTCATCCAAGGATACTTTGTGCCAAGTTTGGTTGAAATTGGCCCAGTGGTTCTTGAGAAGAAGATGAAAATGTGAAAAGTTTACGACAACAACGACAACGACGACAGACAACGGACAAATTTTGATCAGAAAAGCTCACTTGAGCCTTCGGCTCAGGTGAGCTAAAAACTGTAATTGTACTCTTTCCCCAAGGGTTGTAATTCCATGGGATTTTATCCAGACACCTTAGACTGTCATTGCACATGTATTTCTTTCATGCTCTAAGCATGATGTGAGACAAATTCTGTGGAAAATTTGTGAATGTACATGCAAAAATTAATCCCACCTGATGAAAAGTAAGTCCACAGAAGCTGAAAATTTGTAAAAGTGTCATTACCTTGCTGGTTTCTGCAACACCCTTCTTAACTTTAGAAACTTCTGCATTATCACTATACTCCATATGCTTTATGATAAATGGTCTTTTCTTTGCTTTTTCATGTGCTTCCATTTTCTTTTTCAAAGCTTTTTCCTCTCTCCATTTCTTCAGTTTTTCTTTCATTTCATTTTGCTTTGTAGCTTTGTCAACTGTAAAAAAAAAAAAATTTGAAAACTGAGTTAGTAAAATGGTACCTGCAGAACTGTTACTCTCTACTTGAGAAAATTCAGACAGATAAAGCAGATAGCTACAGATCCAAACTTTGAAAAACCCTTTGATTTACTCTGCTGTTTTTTGTACCTCAGTTCGGGTACATGTATTATTTTCCCCTCCTTAGAAATGGTTTCTGATAATATACCATATATTTTACTCTTATTTTTGGACAAGTGTATGTTCTTTAAAAAATATCTTATGCATGATCTCCAACACGGACGTCAAAATGGTAATTTTGTACACCAACATTCCAAAAACATGAAGGGCCGTTTGAGACCCTTGAATTCTAAAATAAAGTATCAAGAATAGTTGTAAAATACATGTTTAATTATAGAATACCATTATACAAGCAGGGGGAAAACTTGAATATACAAAAGATGATACCTGAAGTGAGCAACAAAAAAGTGGCAACATAAATAGAAGGTTTTTTACAATGCTTGGATCTGTAGCTCTCTGCTTTTAATAACTGTGCAGCTAGTAAAATGGATGTTTGTCACTGTTAAATCAGCATAAATAGTAACCAAAAACAAAAAAAACAAAAAAAACAAACAAACACAATGAGAAGAAAGTTATTCCCATCTTAATACAAGGTTTTGTTATGCTCTGTGTGGCTCACTGAATGGAAAAAAAAATAGGCTTATTCATGATATTTCGTGTGTCAGGAAAACATCAGAAGCAGTACCATCATGAAAACTGGAAATTTCACCATCTCCAATCAGAGCCTATTTTCGATACTTGCAAATTAAATGCCAAACTTACAATTTATCAAAAGCAAAATTCCTCTGGTACTCACTAATATCAATGAAAAGAATATATCACTCCACATTTCGATGCAGATCTTGTAAGATTTTTAAATACATTAAATGACAACAAAACTTGACAGTATAAATATTTTCATCAGAATGTATATTTTATAAATTAAGAATAAAAACAATGTTGGCAAGTATTAAAGGCATTGTACCATTGGCAAGATGTGAATTTAGCAATTAATTTTCTTTGCAAGTATCAAAACTCAACCCTGATTACCCAGAAAATGCCAAGCAGAGACGGCGAATTCCCAATTTTCTTATTGGCACAGGTTCCGATGTTTTCGTGGCACATAAAATATCAAAATCAAGAAAAACCCTGGAAAAAGTCAGATATTTCAAACTACTCTCTGACATGTTTGTCTCAGTGGCTGAACTTTCTTTAGCACAGAGTTTTAGTTTTGTTGTAAATAAATAAATATGATCATTAGTTTTTTAATTAACTCTTATTATCTTTAGTAGTCAATATATAAACAAGTCCAGTCCAAAGACTTTTTCTATGTAGCTATTAAGGAAGCTCTAAACACTAACAGAAACTGTTTTTTGGACTCAGAGAACCCAATAAATAGAGCTATTTAGTGTGTAGTGTTTAGAGCGTCCTTAATAGCTAGGTAGGTATTTAAACCTATCCAAAGTAGCTATTTTTACCTGCTTTCTGCTTTACTTGCATTTTGTGGCCAAATGCAGAAACAGAGCATTATAGCGAGCAGTTTCCTGATTCAGTCACATTGATGATGGATATGACAAATTTTTGTCTTATTTATCATTTGACTGTTTAAAAAAAATATGGTATTCACCATGTTGCACTGTTCTGTCTTTTAGCCACAAAATGCAGATAATACAAAAAGTAGGTCAAAATAGCTACTTTGGGTAGGTTTAAATACCTACGCAGCTATCAGTTACAGATCTGTAGCATTATGGTTTTATATATTCATCTTTGACCTTAACGCTACAGATCCCGTTATGCAAAAAAGGTGCAATTTACAGCGCAATAATTTTTGCGCACTATTGGGGAGAATTTCTCCACTTCCAGCATCGGTCAATTAACTAACTATCCCCCCCTAATTCTAGGCTCATTATTTAACTAATCTGTATATTTTTTCTATCTCCCAATCCTTTACAGTCGTCTCTTCAAGTGATAAACTTGCTTGATTAAAATTATTTGTTAGTTTGCTGGAAATTCACTTAAAGTGAGTTTATTGCCTGTAGAGACAACTATTAATGGTTGGGATGTGGATAAAATATACATATTGGATACAGAATGTGTCTAGAATCAGGGAGTGAAAGGTAGTTGATGGCCCCATTCTAGAGAGTGGAGGAAATTTTTCCCCAAAAGTGCGCAAAATATTGCTCTGTAAATTGCACCCTTTTTTGCATTATGGGATCTGTAGCATTATGGTCAAAGACAAATATATAAAACCATAACGCTACAGATCTGCAGCTACGTAACTATTAATAGCTACGTAGGTAGAAAGTCTTTAGACTGATAAAATAGAAACCTGAGAATATTTAAACTTCCATGCGAAACTAAACATGTCGCAGATTGGTATTTTGACTCAATCAAAAGCATTAAACAGCAAACTTTTTTTCATTTTGAAAACAAACTGGTCTGTTCAAATATCGTAATCAGATTACAACAGTGAATTTTGCCTTGTTTGGGGACCTTTGTACTTAAACTACGTATTTGTTTCCTTTTTCTGTGAACAAACCTTTAGTGGGTTTGGTTGGAGTTTTGTCTTTGTATGTAGAACGTTGGGAAAGGTTCTCTTTTCCTTCTTGCAGTGGGGACAAGTTTTTTAGGTTTCTTCTTTTACTGACTTCCTCTCCCCTCAGTGTTTTCCATTCGATGGAACGCCGGCTAAGACGGGCATCTCTTTTTTGAAGAGATGATCCAGATTTTAATTTGTACGCCGCTGTAAATTCCGACGATTTACCCATCTTTTCCATCCTGATCTTTGAATTTGGCGCACGACCAGTGTAGTTTCAAAAATTATTGGTCGGAATAAATTAGCGCCACCTAGGATCGGGTATCTTATTTTCGAAAGGTCGAGCCCGAGCGATATTTACTTTCTTTTGCGCATTCGTGGTAAAATATAAAATTGCAAGATCACGGGCTAATCAACATGATCAAGTTGCATCTGAACATATTTTATTGCATTAAATATATACAATGAGATAGTGCACAAGTTTCAAAAACTTAAATCGCCCTCTCCCTACATGAAATATCAAAGACTGAATTAGACGTATCCAATAGTTTGTAGAGAAAAAAATAACTCACCATCGTCGGATACCCACGGGTGATCTCGTCTTTTACTTATGTGATAAGTAAAAGACGAGATCACCCGTGGGTATCCGACGATGATAACTCACAATGTAGACAGATATACTTCTACATTATTTATACAAATTATGAATATAAGAAGAAGCAATTAAATCTACTACTGCATGTGTCCAGAATGCTGAACATTGGCGTCAAAAGCAAATTGAAAGTGGGGGGGGGGTAAGTGACAGAGAAAAACAATCAAACCCATAAAAAAAACTTGACAAGCAAAAAAAGGGGGGGAATGTGCCCGCTGTCCAAACTTGAAAATCCTATTTCGGGGTTTGGGATGGTGTAGGGGTAGAGTGGGGGTGGAGGTGGGAGGGGGTAGTTTGGATTGAATTTCTTTCAGGGGCTAAGCCCCCCCCCCCC